>CM077080.1:171172978-171485538 GCA_039513925.1 Platanthera zijinensis | reverse complement strand
GAACTCGCGAATACCTGATAATCTCTCTAGGAATGAAGTCAAAAGCAGGTAAATTTAAAATATAACGCAAGTGCCTAAAGTGAATTCACGAACACCTTCTAATCTCTACAAAGGAGAAGACAAAAGAAGGTAAATTTAAAATATAACACGAGTACTGATGTGAACACGCAAACACCTACTAATTTGTGCAAAGGAAAAGTAAAAAGAATGTAAATTTAAAATATAATTCGAGTACATAAAGTGAACTCACGAACACCTGCTAATCCTTATAAAAGAGAAGGCAAAAATTAGAAAAATTGAAATATAAATATAATGCGAGTTCCAGAAGTTAACTCGCGAACACAAGCTAATCTCTAGAAAGGAGGAGTGAAAAGCAGGTAAATTTAAAATATAACCCGAGTACCTGATGTGAACTCGCGAACTCTTTCTAATCTTTGTCAAAGAGAAGTAAAAAGAAGATTAATTTAAAATATAATACGAGTACCTCAGATGAACTCGGGAACACTTACAAATATCTGCAAAAGCAAAATCAAAAGCAGATAAATTTAAAATGTAATGCGAGAACCATAAGTAAACTAGCGAACACTGCTAATCTCTCCAAAAGAGAAGTTAAAAGCATGTAAATTTAAAATTTAACGCGAGTACCTGAAGTGAACTCGCAAAAACTTGCTAATCTCGGCAAAGGAGAAGTCAAAAGCAGGTATACTTAAAATATAACATGAGTACCTAATGTGAACTAGCAAACATCTCCTAATATCTGCAAAGGAGAAGTCAAAAGCAGGTAAATTTAAAATATAACATGAGTACCTGAATTTAACATGTGAAAAACTGCTAATCTCTATAAACGAGAAGTAAAAAATAGGTAAATTTAAAAAATAACACGAGTACCTGAAGTGAACTCACGAACACCTATTAATCTCTACAAATGAGAGGTCAAAAGTAGGAAAATTAAAAATATAACGCAAATACCTGAAGTGAACTCATGAACACCTACTAATCTCTACAAAGAGGGAGTCTAAAGCAGGTAAATTTAAAATATAACTCTAGTACCTGTATTTAAGTCACAAAACCTGCAAATCTCTAGAAAAGAGAAGTGAAAAATAGTTAAATTTAAAATATAACACGAGTACCTGATATGAACTCACGAACACCTACTAATCTCTAAAAATAAAAGTCAAAAATAGGTAAATTTAAAATATAATGCAAGTACCTGATCTGAACTCCCAAACACCTGCTAATCTCTAAAAAAGAGAAGTAAAAAAGAAAGTAAATATATAATATAACGAGAGTACCTGATGTGAACTCGAGAACACCAGTAAATCTCTACAAAAGAGATGTCAACAGCAGGTAAATTTAGAATATAGTGTGAGTTCCTGAAGTAAACTCATGAACACCTGCTAATCACAACAAAGGGGAAGTCCAAAGTAGGTAAATTTATAATATAATACGTGTACCTAAAGTGAATTTGCGAACACCTGCTAATCTCTACCAAGGAGAAGTCAAAAATAATTGAATTAAAACATAACACGAGTACCTAAAGTGAACTCACAAACACATGCTAATCTATCCAAAAGAGAAGTCAAAAGTAGGTAAATTTGAAATACAAAGCGAGTACCTGAAGTGAACTCGCGAACACCTGCTAATCTCTCCAAAAGAGAAGTCAAAAGCAGGTAAATTTAAAATATAACTCATGTACCTATAGAGAACTCGCGAACACCTGCTAATCTCTGCAAAGGAGAAGTCAAAAATTGGTAAATTTAAAATATAACATGAATACCTGAAGTTAACTCGCGAACACCTGCTAATCTCTATGAAAGAGAAGTCAATAGTAGGTACATTTAAAATATAATGCGAGTACTTGATGTGAACTCACGAACACCCACTAATCTCTACAAAAGAGATGTCAAAAGAACGTAAATTTAAAATATAGATTTAGTACCTGAAGTGAACATGCGAATACCTCTTAATCCTCATAAAAGAGAAGTCAAAAGAAGCTAAATTTAAAATATAATGGAAGTGCTTGAGGTGAACTAGCGAAAACGTTCTAATATCTCCAAAAGAGAAGTCAAAAGTGGGTAAATTTAAATTATAACGCGAGTACCTAAAGTGAACTCGCAAATACCTCCTAATCTTTATAAAAGGAAAGTTAAAAGTAGGTAAATTTAAAATATAATGCGAGTATTAGAAGTTAATTCGCGAACACTTGCTAATCTTTGGAAAGGAGAAGTCAAAAGTCGATAAATTTAAAATATAATGCATGCACCTGAAGTTAACTCGCTAACATGTGCTAATCTCTACAAAGGAGACGTCAAAGCAGGTAAATTTAAAATATAACCCAAGTATCTTAAGTGAACTCGTGTAAACATTCTAATTTCTCCAAAAGAAAAGTCAAAAGAAGGTTAATTTAAAATATAACTTGAGTACCTGAAGTAAACTTAAGAAGACCTACTAATCTCCGCAAAAGAGAAGTTAAAACTTGGAAAATTTAAAATATAATGTGAGTACCTGAAGTGAACTTGAGAACTCCTGCTAATCTATTCAAAAAAGAAGTCAAAAGAAAGAAAATTAAAATATAACACAAGTACCTGAAGTGAACTCGTGAATACCTGTTAATCTCTCAAAAAGAGAAGTTTAAATCAGGTAAATATAAAATATAAAGTGAGTACCTGAATTGAACTCGCGAATACCTACTAACGCTCTAGAAGAGAAGTAAAAAAAAGTTAAATTTAAAATATAACGCGAGTGCGTGAAGTGAATTCGTGAAGACCTTCTAATCCCTATAAAGGAGAAGTAAAAAGAAGGTAAATTTAAAATATAACACAAGTACCTGAATTGAACTTGCAAACACCTACTAATATGTACAAAGGAGAATTCAAAAGCATGTTAATTTAAAATATAATGCGAGTACCTAAAGCGTACTCATGAATAACTGATAATCTCTATAATAGAGAAGTCAAATACAAGAAATTTTAAAATATAAATATAACGCGAGTTCTAGAAGTTAACTCGCGAACACCATCTAATCTCTATAAAGGAGAAGTCAAAAGCAGGTAAATTTAAAATATAATGCGAGTACCTAAAGTGAACTCGCAAACATCTGCTAATCTCTATAAAAGAGAAGTAAAAAGCAGGTTAATTTAAAATATAATGCGAGTACCTGATGTTAACTCGGGAACACTTGCAAATCTCTGCAAAAGAGAAATCAAAAGTAGATAAATTTAAAATATAATTTGAGTACCTGAAAGACTTGATTTCAAGATCTTAGACACTAGAGGTGGGGGGGGGGGGGGGGGGGTTAATAGGTTCTACTTTTCTTTAAGAATTTAAGGCAATTAGCTAGTTTTAACTCAGGATGGAAAATTCAATACACAGCACAATAATCACAACACAACATACACTAGATTTATAGTGGTTCCCCAAGGTATGGGTACATCTACTTTCCCCCTTCCCTTATCCAGGAGAGAACTAGATTCAGACCAACTTCCTTCCACTTACTTAGATCCACAGATCTTACAACTCAGAACCAGATTGGTTCCTACAACTAAGACTTATATAAGTCTTACTCGGATTCTTTACAAGAACCCTACCTCAGGCATCAGCCCTACCTCAGCCTTTATCACTAGACTTACAACTCAGACTTTCACAAGTCCTACCCCTCAGGCACACAGCCCTACCTCAGCCTTTATAATTATAGGCTTATAACTCAGATCTTACAAATGATCCTACAAGAAAATGAGTGATTTAAAAGGTACTGAAATTTCACCAGATAGAACTCTCTATTGGTGTGAGCTTCTTGATCAGTTCTTGAATAAACAGAATTTTCAGATCCAACCTGACTTAGCTGTTTCAAAGCTTATTGATTGAAAAAATAAGGTTAATCTTCACTGGATGTAGAAGTTGATCTTCAGATAACTCCCTTCTTAAATTAAGAATAAGATTTGAATCTTTCTTACAGACTATTCTGAATCTGCCTTCTTAAGGGTTTCCCCTTTTCTTGTTGTCAAATTCACTTTCCCATAATTTCTTGATTACTTCCTTAGTTATCTCTGGTTGTCAAGGATCAGTCCCTTATATAGTGTTTCCTCATGATTACCTGCTGATCTGGTTAGTAACAACCTTCTGACAGTTCTGAAAAAGGTGTCAGACCTGTTGGTTATGACAGCTATCGAGTCAACAGTCATGACAATTGATTCCTCAAAGACTTTACAACTCAACATGAACCACTCAGCAAACTTATTCACATGTGTCGACACAAATAGACTAAGTGTCGACACAAGTCTTGATGATGTCGACACAACACTCCATGTGTTGACATAGTTATTCTTCTTCTACTCGACACAGCTTCTTTTTATATATGTCGACACAAGTGCTATTTGTCAACACAACTACTCCTGGTCCCGACATAATTAATACTGACAGATGGCGTTGATTGTATATCTAGTAGACGTTGAGTGTGTGTTGAGACGTCGTTGAGTGTGTATCGACACAAGTCCTGTGTGTCGAAATAAGCCTTCAGACTATGTAAAGCTATTACTATTAGATGGCATTGAGTGTCGTCCAGATGTTATTCAGTGTGTGTCGACACATGTCCTGTATGTCGACACAAGCCCTTCAGACTCAGTATAGTTGTTGTTGATAGATGGCGTCGAGTGTGTTTCGACACAAGTCCTATGTGTCGACACAATCCTTCTTTAGGTGTCGACACTATTCTTGGGTGTCGACACATGCCTTTCTTCTGGTGTCGACATAACTCCTGGGTGTTGACACAGCTTCTGCTTCAGGTGTCGACACAATTCCTGCCTCAAGTGTCGACATAATTTTGGGTGTCGACACAGCTTCTTCTCCAGGTGTCGACATAATGCCTGGGTGTATTCACAGGCCTTGCTTCTAGTGTCGACACAACTTCTGGGTGTCGACACAATTCTTCATAAGTGTCGACAATTGTACTTAGAGAATTTTCTTGCTAACCTTATACCTACGCAATGAAACTCAAACATCCCATCAAATACAAACTGATGTATATCATTGAGTAAGGGGAGGCTTCTCCAAATCTGGTACATATTTTTCAGTGTACCCAACAATCTCCCCCAATTTGGAGAATTCATAACTCTTAGTCAAAGATATACATCACTCATAATAAAACACAGAAAAAATAGATATACATACATTTCACTACATGATAACAACTAAAATCAATCCTGAAACTGATTTCATTCATTAATCAGAAAATTCTAAGTTTATATGTTTTGCTTTAGAACATAATAAGATTAAATTGTTCTAGACATTAGCCTACCTATCTTAGGATAGACTAGGCTCCTTAATTATAATTCCTTTCCCAGATTTGATCTTAGCCTGCACAGTAGGTTCTGTATCATCAGCTGGTTTCTTTCCTTTCAGATCCTTCTTTTTCAATTCTTCAGCCTTTATCCTTTGCCTTTCAAAATAGTGAAAAGGCTTTGGGAAGTACTTGCTAGGCTCTAGAGAATTAGAAGGTAACTTCCCAGCTGTTGAACTCCTCCTTTATTGAAGAATGGCTTCTTTCCTGGCTTGATACTTGTTCCACTCTTGCTCAGAGTACTATTTATCCCAATCATAGGTCTTATCCTTCACAGCTTTCCAGGCAATCAAAATAATATTCTTGGAAGTAGGGCTCCATTGCTAAAAATCAGGCTTCAAATCAGCCTATTCTCTGAACCTTTTCTTAGACAGCTAGGCTTTCTTCTGAGCTTCCTGTACAGCTTCTGACATTTTTACTTTTTCAATGATAATATTCTGTGCCTCCTGTGGAGGGCTATACATTGTCTGAACTTCTTGTTGGACTCTATCAAAGTCAGCTGGAGGGTAAATGACCTGTGCAACCTCTGCATGATCACCTTCAATGTAGGCAGGTTGCACTCATGACTAAGCAATATTATCATCCTTATATAGTGGTGGAAATCCAAGTGTAGCTCTGATGGTGTTGGATAGCCATTTTGCATGATAAGAGCTGGCTTTGACTAACATTCTCTCCCCCTTTATGACTTCTCTAGCTATATGATCCCTCAGATCATTTTTTTTGAAACCTTATTTGATCAACTAGATATTATGTACCTTCTTGGTAGTAGTCTTTGAATTTAGTTAGGTAATCAGAATTAGTCTTTAGAGAGGCTCCAATGGCTGTTTGGACAGCAGCTAGGTCTTCTTGTATTTTCTTTGATATTCCAGTTTTCTAATCAGTAGAAATACTTCCCATTTTTTTGAGAATTTCTTCATAGGAGTCTTTGAGAATTTCATTTGACCTGAATTGATTTTCTAAAATATATCCTTGCTGTGTGGCAATGTCCTCAACTTCAGTCTTTATGAGTTGTTATTGCTCAGCCAAATATACTATAACCTTACCTCCCTTGTGGAAGCAATCAGTCATCTCATTCTTATGTAGATTGACTTCAAATCTGATGGATTTTATGTCTTGTGCCAGCTGAAATTGCAATTCTTTATTTGAATCATCCACATATTTCTCTAAGGACTGCCTTTGTTCATCCAATTTGACTTGTAGTTGGACCAGTAATGAACTGATGTCCATGCTTGGAGCAGGTGGTGGTGTGACTATTTGCAAGGCATTCTTGTATCCTTAGCTCTTTTTCCTCAGAGAAACCAATTTTCTCTTTTTAGCCATGGAGGCTCTTTCATCATCAGAATATTTAGATGAGCTTTCTATTTCTACAGTTTCTTTACTAACTGGGGCATCCAGTAGCTCCTCCCTCTAAGTTCTTAGCAGTTCTTTTTCTCCCATATGCTGCTCCCCATCAGTCCTTGTTGTAGGTAAATCAGGAAACAACTCTTCCTTTGTTACCTCCTACTGCATCTGAACAGGAGGAATATGTTTTGTTTGGGAAACAAAAGGTTCTCCCTTAACATCCAGATTTTTGTCCAGGGCCCTATCTATAACAGAGATACTTACTTACTCGTCTTGAGCTGTATTCTTTATCTGCACATCTTGTGCTTCCTTCTCAGCAATTTCCAGTGCTTCTTTGTTTAAATATGATACAATGTTCATCACTGTATCAGCAGCATACTCACTCTCTAGAGTAGCTACAGTAATGCTTCCCCCTTGGGCAGACAGCTCAGATAGTTCAGTGTCTTGTACTGTTGGGTCAGGGTGTTCTGCCCCTGGAGTGGTGGCTATCTATTGCTTTGGGTGTTGAGTGCTCTCAACTTAATCTTGAGCTTCTTTTTGTTGTTGGTCTTTATCTGAACTAATAACTACCTCTTCTTCAGGATCATTGGAGGATTCTTCTTGCTGAACAATTTCTTTCTTTTTCTTATCTTTCTTGACCTATTTCTATGGAGTAGAAACCACATTGGTAAATACTATATCCCATATAGAAAGAATCCTTACATCCATCCTCCTCATATGGTTATCTTGGATCCTGGCAGTTGGTTCATAACATCTGGTATTATTGAAGTTAGACATAAACTTAGGATCCTACCCAAATTTGGTTTCTTTACTCCTTGGTTCATATCAAATACTATTGATGCCCAGTCTATTTTTAAAGTGAATATGACCCTTGTCATTAGATTGAACATGTAGACTGAAATTCTATCATGTCCACCAGTCTTACATAGAATCACCTTCCCTACAATTTCAGACAGAAACTTTCCTTAAGAATTCATCCCTTTCCGGGTAATGGATGATCCAACTTTGTTATTAGGGTTCATCCTGCACCAACTTAGTGCATCTTTAGTCATGGATGGAACTATTTCATCATCATCCTTAACCATGGGAAGTTGGAGTGATTTACTGATTGTCTTTAGTGTTAGTTTCACTCGGGAATCCTGAACTGTCGCTTTGATCATCTTCCCTTCAGTGTCCACAGTTGCTGATGAATAGAATTCCAGTACTTCCTTTTTACAAATTCTTGTTAGTTCTGAGACCAAGAATTCCAAACCATTTTCTGAAATTAGGGTAATTACACCTTGGATGTCTTGTGAAGCTGTCGTGAATCCCCCCACGAACAAGCTCGTAACCTTCATTCACCTTATCATCCTTGTGGAGCGCCATTAATGAGAGAGAGAGAGAAGAGAAGAGAAGTGAATATTTATGTAAACACAAGGTCTACAGTCGAGAAATCTGAAGGCGTTGTCAACCAGATTTTGTCTCCCCCTATTTATAGTCTACTGGTAAAGGGTAGGTCAAAGGACGCACCTTACTTAGTATTAGTACTTGTCGACATAGTTGTACATTTGTCGATATAAAAGACTTAGGTCTCGACAAAACTTATTTTTAGTCGACATGTCTATGGGTCGACATATCTATGTGTCGACATACTTATGTCAGTGTCGACACAGGCTGGTCATGTCTCAACATAGTTGTGTCGACACCTATTCTTTTGTCGGCACAGATACTATTTCTGTGTCGATATATCCTTTTTCTTTGTCAACAAAACATACTGAGTGTGTTGACACAATTTGCTTGTGCCGACACAAACTTTGTACTTAGACAAATTTCCTGAGATATATTGTGCTTGCATATTCTACTTAGGAATGCTTGAGCTGACCTATTCTAGGTGCAACATACATAATTCAACTTTAAAATAATTGAATTTTGTTTCATCGAGAGGTTTTGTTAAAATATCAGCAATTTGATTATTTGTGTTTATAAATTCTAGACAAATATCTTCCTTCTCCACATGTTCTCTTATGAAATGAAACTTAATTTCTATATGCTTTATTCTACTGTGTGATACAGAATTCTTAGCAATAGAAATAGCACTAGTATAATCAAAAAATAGTGGAATTCTACTTACCTTGATGTCATAATCTTCAAGTTGGTGGTTTATCTATAACAACTGTGGATAGCAGCTGCCTGCAGCTACATACTCAGACTCAGTTGTTGATATAGCTACACTTGTTTGCTTCTTGCTGCACCATAACACCAGCCTTTCACCTAGGAATTGAGAAGTTCCTGTAGTACTCTTCCTATCTTCTTTGCATCCTACAAAGTCTGCATCTGAGAAGCCTGTTAGTAAAAAATCTCTATTCATAGGGTACCAAAGACCTAGATTAGGTGTGCCCTTAAGATATCTCAAAATTCTCTTAACTGTGGTATAATGAGATTCCATTGGACAGGCTTGGTACTTAGCACAGACACATGTAGCATACATGATGTCAGGTCTACTAGCAGTCAAGTAGAGTAGGGAGCCAATTATCCCTCCATACAAACACTCATCAACAGGTTTCCCTATCTCATCTTTGCCTATAGGCATACTTGTTCCCATTGGAGTTTTCATGGTGGAGGTTGAGTCTATTCTATATTTCTTAATAAACTCCTTGGAGAACTTAGACTGGGATATGTACAATCCATCATCAGTTTGTCTAACTTGAAGTCCCAAGAAGAACTTCAGCTCACCCATATTGCTCATCTAAAACTTTCCTTGCATAAGTTTGGCAAACTTTCTACAAAGGTTGTTTTCAGTAGATCCAAAGATAATGTTATCAACATATATCTGGACTAGGATTATCTTGCCTTTAGATTCCCTAAAGAATAGAGTTTTGTCTATCTTTCATCAAGAGAATTTACTCTCAATAAGAAAAGCAGACAAGGTTTCATACCAAGCCCTAGCGGCTTGTTTCAAACCATATAGAGCTTTCCTAAGCCTATATACATAATCAGGATAATGAGAATCTACAAAACTTGAGGGTTGTTCAACATAGACTTCCTCTTTTAAGTCACCATTAAGAAATGCTGACTTTACATCCATCTAATATACCTTGAACCCTTGATAGGCAACATAGGCCAAGAATAACCTTATAGCCTCCAGCCTTGCCATTGGGGCAAAGGTTTAATCAAAGTCAATCCCTTCCTCTTTCCTTTAGCCTTTTGCTACAAGTCTGGCCTTGTTCTTGATTATTATGTCATTCTCATAAAGTTTGTTTATGTAGATCCACTTGGTTCCTATAATGTTTTGCTCCTTTGGTTTAGGAACCCTTTCCCAGACTTTACATCTCCTGAATTGATTCAGCTCTTCTTGCATAGCATCAATCCAATTTTTGTCTAGCATGGCTTCTTTGAACTTCCTGGGTTCTATATGTGATAAGAAGCTAGAACATAGAACTGTGTTCATGCTCTTGCTCCTTGTTAGAACACCTTGACTTGCATCACCAATGATTTGGTAAGCTGGATGATCCTTCAAGTGTCTTCTTGCTGGGGGAAATCTGTCAATCTCATGTCCTTCTTCATTTACCTCAACCTGATGCTCCTCATTTTCGTCTTCATCCAGTGAGTATTGTTCTCCCCCTGGACAGCATGCATCTTTTTCTTCATCCAGCCTAGCAAGAATTTAATCATTGATGGTCAGCTTGTCCTGCCTATCTATTAGACCTATAGAACTAACTGAAGAGCTAGACAATTCACCTTTAATCAACTTAGATTTAACAAATACAATACGGACAGATTCTTCTACAACTTGGGTAGTCAAGTTATAGATTTTGTATGCCCTACTATTATTGTTGTACCCAAAAAATATCCCGTCTAGGGATTTGGTAGCAAATTTTGTTTGGTAGTGCTTATCATTAACTAAGAAATAACACTTGCTACCAAAGATTCTGAGGTAGGAAATGTTTGGTTTTCTTCCTTACAAAATTTGATAGGGATTCATCTTATGTTTCTAAGTGATGGAGGCTCTATTGAGTACATGACATGCAGTATTTACTACCTCTGCCCAGAAGTACTCAGCGAGAGTAGTGCCACTAAGTAGTGTTCTACTTGCATCAATTAGAGTCTTATTCTTTCTTTCAACAACTCCATTTTGCTAGGGAGTTCTAGGTGAGGAGAATTCCTGAAGAATCCCCAGTTCTTCACAGAACTTTGTCATACATTGAGACTGAAATTTAGTTCCATGGTCACTTCTGATTTTGACTACTGAATTGTTATATTCATTCTTAATTTGTCTAACAAAAGTCTAGAAAATAGTAGGGATTTCAGATTTCTGCCTCAACAAGAAAACTCATTTGTATCTAGAATAGTCAACCATAATAACTAGTGAGTATGCTTTCCTACCAAGACTATGAACTGACATAGTACCAAACAAATCCATATACAAGAGATATAAACATTTCATTAAATCTTTGGTATCAAGTGTATGGAAAGAGGACTTAGTTTGTTTGCTTTTTTTGCAAGCTGAACACACACCCTCTTTAATACACTTAACTTGAGGACCATTCCTCACTAACCCCATGCTGAACAGCTATCCTATTGACTTATAGTTCAGATGAGCTAGCCTCTTATGCCATTTGACACATAGTGAAGTTTTCTCTCCTGCAATTAGACAAATGGGTGAGTTGTTAAACTCACAATCTAGGTTAAGACAATATACATTCCCTTTCCTAGTGCCAGTCAAAATGATCTCTTAATCACTTGACCTCCTTATTAGGCTCACCGCTTTGAGGAAAGAGATGTCATAACCTAAATAACTAAGTTGACTTATGCTAATCAGGTTATGTTTTAGACCCTTCACATAAGCCACTTTAGTGATAGTAATTGAATCACTAAAAATGTTACCAAATCCTTTGATGATTCCTTTTTCTGATCCAACAAAGAATACTTTGGGTCCATTCTCTATGGGTACATAGTCCCTCAACAATCTTCTTATTCCAGTCATGTGTCTGGAAAATCATCTATCCAAGTACCATATAGGGGTATGGCCACTTGGATTCACCTGCATCAAATAAAGAATCACTTATCCTTAGAACCCAAATTATTATTTGGTCCTAGGGCCTTGTTTGTTTGAAATCCTACAGCTATTCTGACAGGTAAACTCTTCTTAGTTTAACACTTGTGTTGAACCAGTAATCCATGGCAAAGTGGCCCACCTTGCCACAACACCAACACTCAAATCTATTGTACCTTTTTTTAGGTACAGACTTCATAACTTTGTTGCCAATAGTCCTGTTAAGTGTAGGTGCTGGAGAAGCAAACCCCAAGAATTCCTTTTGAACCTGAAGGGCTTGCCTATATAGTGACCTATTAGCATTTGCACCCTTGCCCATAAGATCTCCATACACACTGTGACCATGAGTAATATCATGATCATACCTGTTTGTAGGTTGCATCACTTTCCTAAAGAAAATATGGTGCTTTTTAGCTAGTGGCTGAACTGGGGCCCTAGTTCATCCCTTAAAACCTAGACCAGTCTTTCTAATATGAGAAATGAAATTTTCTATTAAGGGTAAGAATGACTTTTGCTTAGATAATTTAGCCACTAACTCTCTTTCTTGCTGAAGTTTTGCCTCCATTTTTTTGATATGATTTTCCTTGAAAGAGATTGTGCCAATCTGAATAATAGTAATGTTTTTCAGTTTGGCAACCTCCTTCAGTTTTAAATCTATCAATATGGCTGAATCTGATGCAGCCTGCTTAAGAGACTCAATTTCCTTGGCCTGCTCCTTGATAAGAAACTTGTCCTCTTTAGAGCTTGTAACAGCCCACCATACTCATTAATGAGTTGATGTACATCCCCCTCAGAATCAGAACCATCCACTTCTCTTGAAGTTGATGTTATTGATTCTGATCCAGTAAAATAATCAGAAGCAAAGGGAGAATTGTATACCTTGCTTGGACCAGGCTGATCCTGGAACTTATCATTTTATAACAGATCCATTAGCCCTCTACAGCAATAGTCTTCCACTCCATTTATGGAGTCCAGATTTTGTAGGAATTCTAGTTTCCTAGAATCCTCTTCTATTGAGAACAACCCAACATATGCTTCTGCATCATCTTCTTCTCCTAATCCTGAAGATGAAGAGTCTATCCAACTGTTTTGCTTTTGAGCAATAAAGGATTTATCCATCTTGCCTTTCACTTGATGCTTCTTCTTATCCTTAGATTCAGAACTCTTATCTGGACAGTCAGCTATGACATGTCCAGGCCTGTTGCAACAATAGCAAATAATCTTACAATTAGTTTTTTTACTAGGTTTTGAGCCATACCTTTCCTCCTTGGGAGTCTTCTTTTTCTTATAATACTCATCCTTGGAGAAGGACGTAGATGACCTGGTTCTCCATTTCTTCTTTTTCATGAACCTTTGAAACTGCCTTGTAAAGGCAGCAAAGTCCTCATCAGAGATGTTGCTATCTGATGTGTTGTTGTCAGGATTTTCTTCTTCGGCCTCAACACTCCTTCTGGGTGGAGAAGGAGACTTTCTCCTACCCTTTCTTGTGCCTTCAGCCTTGAAGGCTACTGACTTCTCTTTGTACTCATACCTACTACTTTTCTCCTCCTCTTTTCTAGCAGTGAGCTGCATTTCATAGGATAGTAGCTTTCCAAATAGTGTGGGTGGAGGTGTATTAGTAATCCTGGCCACCTCTCTGATGGCACATATCTTTGTGTCCCAATCCTTTGTTAGTGACCTGAGAAACTTGTCATTCAATTCATATGTGCTAAAGACTCTTCCATAGGTCATAAACTCATTTACTATCCTGAAAAACTTCTTATAATATTCAGCTATGTTGTCAGTCTTGGCTCGTCTAAAGCTCTCATATTCTTGATTCAGCATAGATTTCTTGTCCTCTCTAACTTATTTTGTTCCCTCCATGTAGACAATCAGGGTGTCCCACATTTCCTTATAGGTTTTAAAGTGCACCAGATTCTGAAATGTGGCATCATCTATAGCACTTATAATAATGTTTTGTGCTCTTTTGTCTAGTATTGCCAGGATGATCTCATCCTTAGACATTTCAGAATAACTCTTTGGGGTTTTAACATTTGTATCCAGAACGGATACCTTCATTGGAATGAAGGGACCTTCCGGTACTGTGATGTAGATTCTTGGATCAGATGCTTCCTTGAATAACCTGACCCTTTCCTTCCATATGCCAAAGCATTCTTTCCTACAGATAGGAAGTTTCATAGATAAAAATTCCTTCTGATTCTCATTTGAACCCATTCTTGAAATCTGTTAATTGTCTTGGAGATTCACTCAGACTATTAGGTCTATCTTTTAGTAACCTCCCTCTGATACCTCTTGAAAGACTTGATTTTAAGAGCTTAGAATCCTAGAGGGGGGGGGGGGGTGAATAGGTTCTACTTTTCTTTAAGAATTTTAGGCAATTAGCTAGTTCTAACTCAGCACAGAAAATTCAATACACAGCACAATAATTACAGCACAACATACACCAGATTTATAGTGGTTCTCCAAGGTATGGGTACATCCACTTTCCCACTTCCCATATCTAGTAGAGAACTGGAATCAGCTCAACTTCCTTCCACTTATTCAGATCCATAGATCTTACAACTAAGAACCAGATTGGTTCCTACAGCTCAGACTTATACAAGTCTTACCTCAGATTCTTCCCAAGAACCCTACCTCAGGCCTCAGCCCTACCTCAGCCTTTATCACTAGTCTTATAACTCAGACTTTCACAAGTCCTACCCCTCAAGCACTCAGCCCTACATCAGCCTTTATAATTATTGGCTTACAACTGAGATATTACAAAAGATCCTACAAGAAAATGAGTGTTTTAAAAGGTACAGAAATTTCACGAGATAGAACTCCTTATTTGTGTGAGCTTCTTGATCAGTTCTTGAATATACTGAATTTTCAGATCCAACCTAACTTAGCTATTTCAAAGCTTCTTGATTGAACAAAACAAGGTTGATCTTCACTTGATGTATGAGTTTATCTTCAGATAGCTCCCTTCTTAAATTCAGAATAAGATCTGAATCTTTCTTACATACTATTCTGGATCTTCCTTCTTAAGAGTTTCCCCTTTTCTTATTGTCAAATTCACTTTCCCGTAATTGCTTGATTACTTCCTTAGTTATCTCTGGTTGTTAAGGATCAGTCCATTATATAAAGTTTCCTCATCATTACCGGCTGATCCGGTTAGTAAAAACCTTCCGACATTTCTAACAAAGGTGTGAGACCTGTTGGTTAGGATAGTTGTCGAGTCACCAGTCATGATAGTTGATTCCTCAAAGACTTTACAACTCAGCATGAACCACTCAGCAAACTGCTTCACATGTGTCGACACAAATAGACTAAGTGTTGACACAAGTCTTGATGATGTCAACACAACACTCCATGTGTTGACATAGTCATTCTTCTGTTACTCGACACAGCTTCTGTTTGTATGTGTGATAAATGTCCTATGTGTCGACACAAATTCTCCTTGTCTCGACATAACTGATATTAATAGATGGTGTTGAGTGTATGTCCAACTGTTGTTGAGTGTGTGTCGAGACATCGTTGAGTGTGTGTCGACACAAGTCATGTGTGTCGACATAAGCCTTCAGACTCAGTATAGCTATTGATGTTAGATGGAGTTGAGTGTGTGTCGACACAAGTCCTGTGTGTGGACACAAGCCCTTAAGACTTAGTATAGTTGTCGCTGATAGATGGAATTGAGTGTGTGTTGACACAAGTCCTGTGTGTCGACACAAACCTTCTTCAGGTGTCGACACATCCCTTTCTTCTGGTGTAGACATAACTTCTGGGTGTCGACACTACTTCTGCTTCAGGTGTTGACATAATTCGTGCCTCTGGTGTCTACACATCTTCTTCTTCAGGTGTCGACACAATGCGTGGGTATCGACACAGGCCTTACTTCTAGTGGGACACAACTTCTGGGTGTCGACACAACTCTTCAGAAGTGTCGACACTTGTAATTAGAGAATTTTCTTGCAAACCTTATACCTGCACAATGAAACTCAAACATCCCATCAAATACAAACTGATGTATATCATTGAGAAAGGGGAGGCTTCTAGAAATCTGGTACATATTTTTCAGTGTACCCAACAGTACCTGAAGTAAAATCACGAACACCTTCAAATCTCTTAAAAAGAGAAGTTAAAAGCAGGTAAATTTAAAATTTAACCTGAGTACCTGAAGTGAACTCAAAAAAACCAGCTCAAATTCGCAAAGGTGAAGTCAAAAGTAGGTAAATTTAAAATACTACACAAGTACCTAAAGTGAAATAGCAAATAGCTCCTTATCTCTACAAAGGAGAAGTCAAAAGTAGGTAAATTTAAAATATAATACGAGTACCTGAATTTAACTCGTGAACAACTGCTAATCTCTATAAAAGAGTAGTCAAAAGCAGGCAAATTTAAAATATAACGTGAGTACCTAAAGTGAACTCGCGAACACCTACTAATCTCTTCAAAAGAGAGGTAAAAAGTTAGTAAATTTAAAATATAACGCGAATACCTGAAGTGAACTCGTGAATACCTGTTAATCTATGCAAAGAAAGAGTCCAAAGCAGGTAAATTTAAAATATTACACGAGTACCTGTATTTAAGTCGCGAACACCTACAAATCTCTAGAAAAGAGAAGTCAAAATAGGTAAATTTAAAATATAACATGAGTAACTGATATGAACTCATGAACACTTGCTAATCTCTAAAAAGAGAAGTCAAAAGTAGGTAAATTTAAAATATAGTGTGAGTACCTGATGTGAACTCACAAACACCTGTTAATCTCTAAAAAAAAGAAGTGAAAAGCAGGTAAATATAAAATATAATGCGAGTACCTGAGGTGAACTCTTGAACACCCGCTATTCCCTACCAAAGAGATGTCAAAAGCAGGTAAATTTTGAATATTATGCAAGTACCTGAAGTGAACTCATGAACACCTGCTAATCTCTATAAAGGGAAAGTCAAAAGCCGGTAAATTTATAATATAACATGAGTACCTAAATTGAATTCGTTAACACCTGCTAATCTCTGCAAAGGAGAAGTCAAAAATAAGTGAAGTAAAATATAATACGAGTACCTGAAGTGAACTCGCGAACACCTGCTAATCTCCCCAAAAGAGAAGTCAAAAGCAAGTAAATTTAAATTACAAAGCGAGTTCCCGAAGTGAACTTGCGAACACCTGCTAATCTCTCCAAAAGAGAAGTCAAAAGCCGATAAATTTAAAATATAACTCATGTACATGAAAAGAACTTGCGAACACCTGCTAATCTCTTAAAAGGAGAAGTCAAAAGCAGGTAAATTTAAAATATAACATGAATACCTAAAGTTAACTCGCGAACACCTGCTAATCTCTATAAAAAATAAGTCAAAAGCAGGTAAATTTAAAATATAACGCGAGTACTTGATGTAAACTCTTGAACACCTTCTAATCTTTATAAAAGAGATGTCAAAAGCAGGTAAATTTAAATTATAATGCGAGTACCTGAAGTAAACTTGTGAATATCTCCTAATCTCTGCACAAGAGACGTCAAAACCCGATAAATTTAAAATATAATGAAAGTGCTTTAAGTGAACTAGAGAAAACTTTCTAATATAACCAAAAGAGAAGTCAAAAGTATGTAAATTTAAAATATAATTCGAGTATCTAAAGTGAACTTGCAAACACTTGCTAATTTCTACAAAAGAGAAGTCAAAAGTAGGTAAATTTAAAATATAATGCGAGTACCAGAAGTTAATTCGCGAACAACTGCTAATCTCTGGAAAGGAGAAGTCAAAAGCAGGTAAATTTGAAATATAATGCAAGTACATGAAGTCAACTTACATATAGGTGCTAATCTCTACAAAGGAGAAGTCAAAGTAGGTAAATTTAAAATATAACCCCAGTACATGAAGTAAACTCGTGTAAACCTTCTAATCTCTCCAAAAGAAAAGTCAGAAGGAGGTAAATTTAAAACATAACTTGAGTACCTGAAGTGAACTCATGTACAACTGCTAATCTTTGCAAAAGAGAAGTTAAAAGCAGGAAAATTTAAAATGTAACGTGAGTACCTGAAGTGAACTCGGGAACTCCTGTTAATCTATGCTAAAGAGAAGTCAAAAACGAGAAAATTAAAATATAATACGAGTACCTGAAGTGAACTCGCGAACACCTGCAAATCTCTCCAAAAGAGAAGTTAAAAGTAGGTAAATTTAAAATATAAAGTGAGTACATTAATTGAACTCGCGAACACTTGCTAATCTCTCTAGAAGAGAAGTAAAACAATAGGTAAATTTAAAATATAACACGAGTACCTGGAGTGAATTTGCGAACACCTTCTAATCTTTACAAAGGAGAAGTCAAAAGATGGTAAATTTTAAATATAACACGAGTATCAGAAGTGAACTAGCGAATACCTACTAATCTATGCAAAGGAGAAGTAAAAAACATGTAAATTTAAAACATAACACGAGTACTTGAAGTTAACTCACGAACACCAGCTAATCTCTATAAAAGAGAAGTTAAAAGTAGGTAAATTTAAAATATAACGCGACTACCAAATGTAAAATCGTTAATACCTACTAATCTCTGCAAAAAAGGTGTCAAAAGTATGTAAATTTAAAATATAACGCGAGTACCTGAAGTGAACTCGTGAATACCTGCTAATCTTTTTAAAAGGTGAAGTCAAAAGCAGGTAAATTTATAATATAATATGAGTACCTGAAGTGAAATGCGAACACATATCTCTGCAAAAAAGAACTCAAAAGCAGGTAAATTTAAAATATAACGCGAGTATTAGAAGTGAACTCGTTAAAACCTTCCAATCACTTCAAAAGAGAAATCATAAGCAGGTAAATTTAAAATATAATGCGAGTACCTAAAGTGAACATGTGAACACTTGCTAATCTCTGTAAAGGAGAAGTCAAAAGCAGTAAAATTTAAAAAAATAATACGAGTTTCTGAAATTAACTCGTGAACACCTGGTAATCTCTCCAAAAGAGAATTCAAAAACAGGTAATTTTAAAATATAAATATAAATCGAGTACCAGAAATTAACACTTGAACACCAGCTAATCTTTGGAAAGGAGAAGTCAAAAACAGGAAAATTTAAAATATAATAAGCGTACCTAGAATTTACTCACGAACATCTGTAAATATCCATAAAAGAGTAGTAAAAAGTAGGAAATTTTAAATATAACGCAAGTAACTGATTGTAATTCACGAACACAAACTAATATCTGTAAAAGAGAAATAAAAAGAAGATAAATTTAAAATATAATGTGAGTTCCTAATGTGAACTTGCAAACACCTGCTAATCTCTACAAAGAATAAGTCAAAAGCAGGTAAATTAAAAATATTACGCGAGGACGTTAAGTGAACTCGTGAACACCTGCTAATCTATGCAAAGGATTAGTAAAAAGCTGATAAATTTAAATTATAACACGAGTACCTAAATTTAACTCGCAAACACCTGCTAATATCTACAAAATATAAGCGAAAAGAAGGTAAATTTAAAATATAACTCGATTACCAGAAGTGAACTCGCGAAGATCTGCTAATCTCTACAAAAGAGAGGTGAAAAGCAGGTAAATTTAAAATATAATGCGGGTACCTGAAGTGAACTCGCGAACACCTGCTAATCTGTACAAAGGAGAAGTCATAAGACGATTAATTTAAAATATAACACGAGTACCTGAAGTGAATTCGCGAACACCTACTAATCTCTCCAAAAGATTAGTCAAAAGCAGGTAAATTTAAAATACAAATCGAGTAACTGAAGTGAACTCGCGAACACCTGCTAATCTCTCCAAAAGAGAAGTTAAAAGCAGGTAAATTTCAAATTTAATGCGAGTACCTGAAGAAAACTAGCGAACACTTGCTAATCTCTGCAAAAGAGAAGTCAAAAGAAGGTAAATTTAAAATATAATGCGAGTACTTGAAGTGAACATGTGAAAACCTGCTAATCTCTCCAAAATAGAAGTCAAAAGAAGGTAAATTTAAAATATAATGCGAATACCTAAAGTAAACTCGCGAACAACTGCTAATCTCTACATTAGAGAAGACAAAATCAAATAAATTTAAAATATAATACGAGTACCGGAAGTTAACTCGTGAACACCTGCTAATCTCTGGGAAGGAGAAGTAAAAAGTAGGTAAATTTAAAATATAACGCAAGTACCTGTAGTGAACTCGGGAACACCTGCTAATCTCTATTAAAGAGAAGTCAAAAGCTAGAAAATTTAAAATATAACCAGAGTACCTGAAGTGAACTCACAAACACCTGTTAATCTCTACAAAGAAGAAGTCAAAAGCAGGTAAATTTTAAATATAACTCGAGTACTTGTTGTTAACTCACGAACACCTAAAAATCTCTAGAAAGGAGAATTCAAAAGTAGGTAAATTTAAAATATAACACGAGTACCTGATGTGAACTCACGAACACCTGCTAATCTTTAAAAAGAGAAGTCAAAAGTAGGTAAATTTAAAATATAACCCGAGTACCTGATGTGAACTCACGAAGAACTACTAATCTCTAAAAAGATAAGTAAAAAGCTGGTAAATTTAAAATATAATGCGAGTACCTGATGTGAACTCGTGAACACCTTCTAATCTCTACAAAAGAGATGTCAAAAGAAGGTAAATTTAAAATGTAACGCGAGTTTCTTAAGTGAACTCATGAACACCTGCTAATCTCTACAAAAGAGAGTCAAAAACATGTAAATTTATGATATAACTCGAGTACCAAAAGTGAATTCGCGAACACCTACTAATCTCTGCAAAGAAGAAGTCAAAAGAAATTAAATTAAAATATAACACAAGTACCTTACGTTAACTCGAGAACACCTGCTAATATCTCCAAAAGAGAAGTCAAAAGCTTGTAAATTTAAAATACAAAGTAACTACCTGAAGAGAACTCGTGAACACCTGCTAATCTCTTCAAAAGAAAATTCAAAAGCAGATAAATTTAAAATATAACTCGAGTGCCTAAAGTGAACATGCAAACACTTCCTAATCTCTATAAAGGAGAAGTCAAAATCATGTAAATTTAAAATATTACGCGAGTGTTCGAAGTGAACTAGCGAAAACCTTCTAATCTCTATAAAAGAGAAGTCAAAAGCAGGTAAATTTAAAATATAACGCGAGTACCTAAAGTCAACTCGCAAATACGTACTAATCTCTATAAAAGAGAAGTCAAAAGCAGGTAAATTTAAAATATAATGCGGGTACCAGAAGTTAACTAGAGAACACCTGCTAATCTCTAGAAAAGAGAATTCAAAAGTAGCTAAATTTGAAATATAATGCAAGTACCTGAAGTGAACTCACAAACACGTGCCAATCTCTACAGAGGAGAAGTCAAAAGCAGGTAAATTTAAAATATAATGCGAGTACCTGAAGTGAACTCAAATAAACATTCTAATCTCTCTAAAAAAGAAGTTAAAAGTGGGTAAATTTTATATATAATGTACTCCCAAACACCTGCTAATATCTGCAAAAGAGAAGTAAAAAGAAGGAAAATTTAAAATATAATACGAGTGCCTGAAGTGAACTCGTGAGCTCATGCTAATCTATGCAAAAGAGAAGTCAAATGCAAAAAAAATTAAAATATAACACGAGTACCTGAAGTGAACTCGCGAACACCTGCTAATCTCTTTAGAAGGGAAGTCAAAAGTAGGTAAATTTAAATTATAATGTGAGTACCTGAAGTGAATTTGCGAACACCTTCTTATCTATGCAAAGGAGAAGTTAAAAGATGGTAAATTTAAAATATAATACGGGTACCTGAAGTGAGCTCGTGAACACCGACTAATCTTTACAAAGGAGAAGTCAAAGGCATGTAAATTTAAAATATTACTCCAGTATCTGAAGTTAAATCAGGAACACCTACTAATCTCTATAAAAGAGAAGTTAAAAGTAGGTAAATTTAAAATATAACGCGAGTACCAGATATGAGCTCACAAACACCTGCTAATCTCTATAAAAAAGATGTCAAAAGTAAGTAAATTTAAAAAAATAATGTGAGTACCTGAAGTGAACTGGCAAACACCTGTTACTCTCTTGAAAGGTGAAGTCAAAAGAAGGAAAATTTAAAATATAACACGAGTACATGAAGTGAATTTGCGAACACCTGCTAATCTCTACAAAAGAGAAGTCAAAAGCAGATAAATTTAAATTCCCGATCACTTTCTAATCTCTAGAAAGAAGAAGTAAAAAATAGGTAAATTTAAAATATAACGTGAGTACCTAGAATGAACTAACGAATACCTGTTAATATCTATAAAAGAGTAGTAAACAACAGGTAAATTTAAAATATAACGCAATTATAAGATGTGAACTCACAAACACCTACTAATTTCTGCAAAAGAGAAGTCAAAAGTAGATAAATTTAAAATATAATGCAAGTATCTAAAGTGAACTTGCGAACACCTCCTAATCTCTACAAATAAGAATTCAAAAGTAGATATATTTAAAATATAACGCAAGAACCTGAAGTTAACTTGCGAACACCTCCTATTATCTGCAAAGGAGAAGTAAAAAACAGGTAAATTTAAAATATAAAATGAGTCCTGAAGTTAACTTGCAAACACTTACAAATCCCTGCAAAAGAGAAGTCAAAAGCAGGTAAATTTAAATTATAATGCGAGTACCTGAAGTGAACTCTCAAAAACCTTCTAATCACACCAAAAGAGATGTCAAAAGTGGGTAAATTTAAAATATAACTCGAGTAACAGAAGTGAACACGCGAACACCTGCTAATCCCTGCAAAAGAGAATTCAAAAGCATGTAAATTTAAAATATAACATGAGTTCCAGAAGTGAACACGAAAACACCTGCTAATCACTATATAAGAGATGTTAAAAAAGGTAAATTTTAAATATAAATATAAATCGAGTACCAGAAGTTAACTCCCAAACACTTTGTAATCTAAAGAAAGGAGAAGTAAAAAAAATAGGTAAATTTAAAATATAAAGTGAGAACTTGGAATGAACTCACGAATACCTGCTAATATCTATAAAAGAGTAGTAAAAAGCAGGTAAATTTAAAATATAATGCAAGTACCAGATGTGAACTCACAAAAACCTACTAATTTCTTCAAAAGAGAAGTCAAAAGCAGATAAATTTAAAATATAATGCGAGTACCTTAAGGGAACTCGTGAATATAACCTAATCACTACAAAGAAGAAGTCAAAAGATGATAAATTTAAAATATATTGCAAGAACTTGAAGTAAACTCGTAAACACCTGCTATTCTCTGCAAAGGAGAAGTCAAAAATTAGTAAATTGAAAATATAAAATGAGTAACTGAAGTTAACTTGCAAACACCTGCTAATCTCTTCAAAAGAGAATTCAAAAGCAGATATATTTAAATTATAACGCGAATACTTGAAGTGAACTCGCAAATACCTTCTAATCACTCCAAAAGAGAAGTCAAAAGTGGGTAAATATAAAATATAATTCGAGTACCTGAAGTGAACACGCGAACACCAGCTAATCTGTTGGTACCCTAGTTTGATTTGAGTTTAGTCCTCTCCTTTGTGCTCCTTGACCCAAGAATTATCTATGGTCAATGGTTAGTAGTCTAGCTGTAGAGTCCTCACTTTTCCAGATTGAGAATTTGGTTAAGTAGTTTTTCGTTCGACTATAGTCGAACGCCGCTCGACTATCGTCTATCGGCTGATCGACGATCGTCTATCAGTTGGTCGATGCTCTGTCTGCGTTGATAGTTCGACTATCTGTTGATAGGTCGACTATCTGCTTGGCGTGGTAGTTCGACTATCTGTCCTAGTAGATCGACTACCTGATAGTTCGACTATCTGTTGATAGGTCGACTATCCGTTCCGCTTTGATAGGTCGACTATCTGTTGATAGGTCGACTATCTGTCGTCTTTGATAGTTCGACTATCTGTCCTGATAGTTCAACTATCTAATAGTTCGACTATCTGTTGATAGATCGACTATCTGGTCTATTTTGATAGTTCGACTATCTGTTGATAGGTCGACTATCTGTTTTCTGAGGTAGGTCGACTATCTGCTTGATAGGTCGACTATCTGTTTGTGCTTGATAGTTCGACTATCTGTCCAGATAGATCGACTATCTGATAGTTCGACCATCTGCTCTGATAGGTCGACTATCTGCCGGGGTAGTTCGACTATCTTCTTCGATAGATCGACTATCTGGATCGTTCGACTATCTGCCCGATAGTTCGACGATCTCCGTGCGTCGGTCGACGATCTCCGAAGGTCATTCGACGCTTTCTGCCTGCCTTTATATTTTGTATTTATTTATTATATTTAATTAATTAATACATTTTCTGGCACGTTGTTTTGAGTTTTATGATAAAATTACCAGACAATATTTGCTCCATCCCTTTTGCTTGAGTCAAATCTTTTTAGATAAAGTTGTTTGTCTTATTAGCTGACATTATAAATTACTTTATCTGCTGTCAGCCCTTTATAGCCGTTAGACTGGAAAGTCTTCTTTTTGCTATAAAGAGTTTGTTTCTGATATGACTTTATTTAGTACTTTATTATCAAATTGCTTCCTGCAGCTTCCTAGAAAAAGGGTTATTCCTTTTATAGAATGTTTCTGTTGTAGAGATTGTTTTGTCTTCTTGATATTTATAGCCCAGGTCTCAAGTCTCAGAAGAAGACAAGTAATTCAAACTGAAGAGAGTCGTTGCTTGTTGCTGCTATATAAAGGACCCTTTGAAGAAGGATTGAAGCTAGCTAACTAGTTACCCAGTTATTTTCAAGCATTCAAGCCTTCATCAAGATCAAGCTTTCTGCTCTCAGCAATTTCCATCTAACTGAGAAGTGTTAAGATCTTCCACTCTTCTTCAACCTGAGTTCTCCTGCTTTCAGGAAGTTCAAACTCAGAGTTCTTTTGAAGAAGAAGAAGAAGAAGATAGCTGCTTGAAGATCTTTATTTTATTATTTATTATCTTCTTGTAGTTTTTCCTTTAGAGCTTTATGAAGAGTTTTCTGGACTGAAGCAAGACTTCACCTGGACATCTTTGAGCTAGGGGGAGCCTTGATTCTTTAGAGCTTTCTAGCTCAGTGCAAGTTTTTGTGCTTCTCAAATCTTTGTAAAATAGAGAAGACATCTTAACCTTCTTCCCACTCCTGTACAGGGTTATTACTCACTTCAAAAGTATCCCTTGGTGGCAGGGCACCTGATCAAAAACCTGTGCTTGGTTTTTAGACACCTGATCAAAAGTCTAAAGGGTTTCTGGATCTACCTGAAGCAGATCCTGTTGGTGGCAGGGCACCTGATCAAAAACCTGAGTGGATTCCTACCGTGTGGGTAGAAGAGTGGACGTACCCAAGTTGTTTGGGGAACCACTATAAATTTCCTTGTGTCGTCTGGATTCCCTTGTTTAATTCCTGCATTGTGGCTGTGAATAGATATAACTAGGATTGCTAGTTGTTGATTAGGTTTTCCAAGCCTTAACTGTAATTACAGTTAGCTTGAGTTTGTACACATCACTTGTGTTAGGCTTTAAGGTTAAATCAATATCTATAATCTTTCCATTCCGCACTTCACTCCAAGGGAGTTGGGTAAATCATTAAGTTTTGTCTAGTGCAAAATTTGATAACTCTATTCACCCCCCCCCTCTAGAGTAGTATCTATCCCTTCACTTTCAATTGGTATCAGAGGGAGGTTGACTGACTGAATAGGCTAACACCTAAGTCACAAGATCCTGATAGATACCAAAGCTTATAGATATTCACTATCATGGCCCAGTCCAAGGATTATTCTAGTACCAGACCTCCAGCATGCAACTTAGCTAAGTTTGGCATCTGGAAGGCAAGGATCAAATTATATATGAATTCTATTGATGAAAGCATCTTTGCTTCTATTTTGTCAGGACCCCCAAGAGCACCTGCTGCTACTACTGCCTCATCATCTGATATGAGTGCAGTGCCTCCTCCAGATTATAATGATGAATACAAGAAGGCCAAAATAGCAGATTCCAAGGCAATGAACATACTGGCTCAGACAATGTCTGATGAGGTATTCCAGAAGGTTGTTGACTGCTCTTCAGCAAAAGCCATGTGGGACACACTGAACCAGATTGTAGCTGGTTCAGCTGATGAAAGGAAGGACAGAAGGTCCAACCTGATCTCACAGTATGAGAACTTCAAGAAAACTGATGCTGAATCAGTTGAAGCCATGTACACCAGGCTCAGCTCAATCATCAATGAGCTGAGGACCCTGGACAAGGACATATCATTGACAGAGGTCAATGATAAGATTCTTATGTGCTTCCCTAGCACATGGGATCTAAGGATCTGGCCCATCAAGGAAGCCAGAAGTACTAATGAGATTTCAACAGAAGCCCTCCTCGGCAAGCTCAAGTCTTTTTGAGCAAGTGCTGAAGACAAGGGAAGCAGAAGCTGAAGCAAAGACCCCTACTCCAACAAGAAAAGAGCAATCTCTAGCTCTTAAGGCTGCTGATGCTTCTAAAGGCAGCCAATCTAATGAGGAACTAATGGCATTGTTTGCCAAGAGGTTTCTCAAGATGGGGAGAAAGGAGTTTAGAAAGAAGTCTTCACGCTATGAAGACAAACCAAGGTATGATCGCTCCCCTGCTAAAGAAATTATTTGTTATGGTTGCAGGAAGCCTGGACATATCTTGCCAGAGTGTCCAGAGGAGAAAAACAAAGACAAGAGGAAAGAAAAAGAACAACACAGGAAGCACTCCAAGACATCCTCCTACAAAAACAAGAAGAAGGAGAGAGGTTTCATTGCAGAAACCTGGAGTGATTCTGATGAAGAATCCTCCTCATCAAGCTCCAGTGAGGATGAGGAAGAGAAGAAGGCAAAAGAAGTTTGCCTGATGGCAATAGATGCCTGCAGTAACTACTCTGCTGCAGAGAGTTCTGATTCTGATGAAGAGATGCCTACAGAAGATGAGGTACTCTCTTCTTATGATTTTACTTCAGAAGAATTTAAATTAGACTTTAAATCTTTATGCTTAGATTTGATTAGCTCTGAAAAGGAAATAAAAGAACTTAGAAATAGGTTAGCTGACTCAGAATCAATAGCAACAGAAAACATTAGGTTAAAGGAAGATCTCACTACTTATAGTGAAGAAATTAAATTTCTTAAAATAAAGTTAGCTAAGTCTAAGAGGTTAGAAGAATCACTTAATGGTAGAAGCCTTAAGTTATTAGAAATTACCAGCATGACTAACACCAGGTCAGGTAATGACAAACTAGGCCTAGGAGCTTCTCCCAGTGAACCCCCAGTACTACTTAAAAATAACCTTTCAACTCCAGTAAACTTCATTTCAGCTAGTGGAATGAAGAACACTGAGCAAGTAAATCTAGTTAATAAAACCTTAAATAAAGCTAAGAGAGAAAAGAGAAAGAAATTTTTTAAAGAAATGCAAAGAGCGTCGAACGCTGCTCGACGATCGGAAGCTCAATGGTCGAACGAAGCTCGACGATCTGAGCACCAATCGTCGAACGTCGATCGACGTTTTCAATATGATTTTCAAAATCATAATCAGTACCATAGAAACCTAAATGAAAATAGAAACCCTAGGTTTGTTGACCCATCATCTGCATGGAGAATCCCACCTAGGAGATCTCACCCACTAGAATATCACCCTCAGCCTGCATTTTCATATATTTCCAGTTTTTCTTATGTGAAAAACAAGGGACCCAAGGTTACCTGGGTCCACACTGTCTAAATAAATGTCTTGCAGGTGAAGGCCTATCCAATCACTCAAAATAAGTGGTATTTGGATAGTGGATGCTCTAAGCATATGACAGGAAATAAAGATCTTCTGTCAAAGTTCAAAGCTAAGCTCGGCCCAAAGGTTATCTTTAGAGACTCCAGCTGTGGTCAGATAGAAGGCTATGGTGTAATGCCCCCCGTTTTTCAGTATTTACTTAATCCTCCTTGGGCGTTACGTGGATGTTTTCTTTTCCCAGCTCGTGTCATTGTTGGAGTATCTCGTTAGGTGTTCTTAGAGGTTATAGTCGTTGTCTGGTTTCCCCAGCTAGCCGGCGTCTGTTTTGGAGGCCCGGCTGAGCCTCTTAGGGAATCCTTGTGCTTTGGCTTCGGGCGAGGTTAGCTCGAGTGTGTGATTGTCGGAAGTTATTTCCGACTTCGCCGTTGTTTTTGTAGCCGAGTAATTGTTTACGATGCGAGTTTGATCGAGATCCGAGAACGTTAATTTTCGCGTCATTCCGACGATCGCTTATTAGCGGGTCGTCGCCTAATGCGCGCGTTTATATATTTGCGCATTTTGGTGCTTAGCGCGTGTCTTGGTCGTGCCGGTGCGCAAATGCGCACGTGCACGGGTGTGTTCACCGCTTAACAGGGTTCGTGTGCGTGTCGAGGTTATGTGTCAATTTATGCGCGTAGTTAGCGGTAGAAGTAATTCGGGGCTTAGTTTGGGTTATAAGTTTGATTTAAATCCTTTTTTTTTATAGATTTTCAAGGGAAGGGAAGGGGGGGCTGTCTTCGTTAGTAGTAAGTGGGTATTAATTAAGTTAGGGGTTAATTGTACATAGGGTATTAGGTAAATTATGTATTTATATACTTGAATTTAGTAAGTAAATATATAATATGTATTAGGTTAGAAGTTTCCCCCCAGGTTTTTCCCTTTCCCCGATCCTGAACGGCGCTCCTCCCCCTCCTGTGCGAAGCGGAACCGAGCGGCGGCGTGCGAACCGGCGGGCGCTGGGGGTGCTTCGACCACCATTCTCCGGCCATTTACGCCCCGGAATCCTCATCTGAGGCCGGATCCGAGTTTCCCTAGACGAGATCTGGTAACCTATTTGGGTTTTCTTCATGTTTTGTTTGTGAATCTGGGTGCAAGTTCGCCCCTTTTTGTTCTTTGCTTTATGAGCTATTCTCTCAAATTTTCCCCTAGATTATTTTGCGTGCTGAGGTCGGCCGGATTGAAGCGTGGTGCTGGCCAAATTTTTTTTGGTGAAAAAGTGAGGCAAGTGCGCTCTCCGCCCTTGCCATTTGATCTCTTCCTAGCCTTATTTCATCGTTTTTAATTCAGATTTTTACTACCCCAGTCTACCCTACCCAAAATCCTAACCAATATCTTACCTGAATCCCCTTGCTTAACGTTTATTTCATTTTTTTTTTGTGTTGGTAATTGACCCCATTTGGGCATCGACCTGTAGGAGGGAGTAGGAGATCTGTATGCAAATTTTTGGGTGATTTACATTGCAGTTGAGAGTATAAGTTTTTTTTTTTGTTTCGCCTATTATCCATGGTTAGGAATGAGTTACAGATTTTGTTTTTCTTTTGTGTGTAGGTGCCCTTTCGCTCGGGCTAGATTGACAAGAAAAAAAAATATTTATTGATTTGTAGGGATGAAGGTAACCAATCAACCGGGTAGGTTCGTTATTAAACTAATTTTTTTTTTTTGTGTAGTTGGGGTCAAATTTCGAGCATGGGTTCACGTCACACCATTTGTGGGAGTTTAGTGTTTACCGGTTCGCGCATAATGTATAGCGTGTCTCCGCGTCTGTTTAATTTTTTTTGGGCTTGTAGGTGGGTTGCTCTAGTGAGTTTAGGGCTATTGGTTTTGCTTAGGGGTGCATGGGACCACCAATACGAGTTTGCCTTGGGTCACTTAGGACTGGAGTAGGATGTGGTTTTAGGGTAGGTCGGACTGATGCCGCCACCCTGGTTTTCTTTCTTGCCTTATTTGGCATTATGAGCTGTTTGGGTTGACTTGGACGGATACCACCACCACAGTCCATGAGGATATTTAGGCCGAATAGACATGGTTGGACATGCGGCTACCAGTCTAGGCCAGTTGTTACTAACTTTTTATCCATCTCTAGTACTAGGTGACTCTTTCTGTTTTAGCCTATTACATGTTATGATTATTATACTAATCATGTTGCAGAGACCCTTGAAGCTTGACTTCATTCGTGCACTTGGTGCACACCCCTTTTTGCCTCTTTCACCGTTGGAAGAGTATTTTTTAAATTCCCGTTTTAATTCCTGTTTTTACTACTGTACCTTCCTTTCCTGTTGATTATAGTTTGCTGAGGTATTCTTTTCTCTCTGAATACCTCAGGTTCAGGTTTTTAGCCGACCGCGCGGCTAGGGTGCTCCAGAGACTTCTCAGTGTTTTGCTGTTGTTGTGAGTCCTTCACTCGGGAGGTAGTTTCTTTAGACTTGTAGTACAGATATACCTACGCATCGGTGGGTTCGTGTCAGTTGTGGCGCCCACTGGTGGTTTCTCTTTTAGACACTTTGTATTTGCTTACTCTGTTAGATTTACTGCTTTGCTTTTATTAAACTTGCTCTTGGGATGATTTATATTAGGGTGCTAGTTACTTTTAAAACCTAAAAACACTATTTAGTATATGTATAACTCATGATCCGCATGTTTTTACAAACTCAAGCACTATTTTCAAAGCGACGTAAAAAGATCGTTTTCTTAAATATATATATATATATATAAATTAAATCTAGAGTCTTGCGCGGTATCAGGTGCCCCTCTGGGGACACTGTTGCGCTCTCTCTTAGGATGTATAAATGTAAACAAAGTATTTTCCGCTACGTACATGTATAATTTTGAAGTATGGACTAGATGGTCCACAGAGCCGAGGGATACGGCCTTAAAATTATAATCAGATTTCTAATAATTTAACTTTTGGATTTTTATAAAATGGAGTAGCTAGTGTTTAGCCTGAGCGTCAGCAGTTATCCCCTGCTTGACGTGGCATCAAGACGCGTGTTTTTCTCAAACTCTGATAATTTTTAATTCGGAGAAAAATGCGGGTTGTGATAGTTGGTATCAGAGGGAGGTTGTCCGACAAATTGTCGGGCAACCTTTCCCAGTAAGTATTAGACGTTTAGAGTCATATCATACACACACCGACATGTCATCAGTACGTCTTGGCCAAAGCACGAACACTACACTCATAGCATAACATGAAGTATACGGGGCATATTATGTAGTATAGGATGCATAATATGTGTTCGTATATGGATCCATCATAGGAGGCAACATGTGAGGGTTATGTAGTATGGGATGCATAACCTCACCACATGGATGCGACTAGCACGTTTTCTTTTTCGTTGCATGAAAATGTTATGTATTATGGGATGCATAAAATTTTTATGCGTACGCCGCTCATAACATGCATTAGGGCCTTTTCTAGAATGCATAGCACAAACATGCATGACATAACATTGCATAAGCACAACGTGCCAAGCTAAAGACTTGCAGGATGACATGTGTACACACATAATTTTTGAGAAAAAAAAAGAATATAAATTCATGCATTCCCGATCTAGGCACAAGAGTTAGGGCGATGATGGTAAACCATCTCAGGATACATATGACCTTAACTTCACAAAAAAAAGGTATATATAATAAAATCCCAGAGCAAGTTGGCAGTGAAAGCAAGTACTTATGTAGGTTTGTCTGTACATGTTTGGTTTTGTCCTAGTGGTTGAACCAGGTTTTGTCCTTGTGGTGCCCCCTGTTGCGGTGCCCCCGGAGATGACCTTCATCTCCCAGTTTCAGCGGTTGCAGCCCCCGACTTACGATGGCAGAGCAGATTTCATGGTGCTCGATGACTGGGTGATCTCTATTGAGGAGATGTTTCAGTATTCTGGTGTGACCGAGGGTCAGAAGGTTATGCTGGCTGCCTATCAACTAAAGGGGTTAGCGAAGAGCTGGTGGATGAGGGAGAAGGAGGGAATGGTAGGAGGGTGCTCTTGGGCTTCGTTCAAGGAGATTTTGATGAGGAAGTTTCTACCTGGAGTGGAGCGGGACAGATTGATGAACGACTTCTTGCATCTAAAGCAGAGGCAGCTCACTGTCAGCGGTTATGAGATTGAGTTTAGCAAGCTCAGTCGGTTTGCCCCCAGTTTGGTGAGCTCGGAGGAGGATAGAGTGAAGCGCTTCCTTGGTGGGTTGAGGAGTGACGTCCAGCAGCTAGCGGTTGCCCATGGAGCGGTGACTTATGCCGGTGCAGTTGAAGCTGCTTTGAAAGTGGAGGCCATCGAGAATGCGAAGCAGAGAGGGCAGCATGCTAGAAATGATAAGAGGAAGGATGTCGAAGCAAAGGGCTCCCAGGTGACCGGTGCTCCTTCCGGTAAGAAGAGCAAGGAGATTTGTGGTTTCTGTGGCCGCCCAGGCCATCCGGCGGAGAGATGTTTCAAGAGGATAGCAGCGCAGAAGGAGCAGGTGCATGCCATTCAGGGTGCCCCCAGTCAGAGGGCAGTGTGTTCCTTGTGCAAGAAAGAGGGGCATGACGTTGCCCGTTGCTGGTTGAAGGACAAGGTCTGCTATCAGTGCGGACAGAAAGGCCATACCAAGGCCAGGTGCCCACAGCTTCAGCCGGTGCTCAAGCCTGTTCCTCTTCAGTCCTTGCCACCGCCTCCGTCTACGAGAAAGGCAAGGGAAAGCTGAACGTGATTTCTTCAGCAGAGGCTCAGACTTCGACGCAAGTCATCTCAGGTAGATTCTCTCTCTTGTCTTTTACTTCAGTACAGTTTTAGCATTGTAATTTCCTTTCTTAGATGCGTGTGCAAACCTTTTATTTTATAGGGAGTTTTAAGGTAAAGAACCACTGGGCACGCGTTCTCTTTGACTCAGGTGCTACCCACTCATTTGTGGCTAGGGCCTTCGTAGAACGGTTCCAGTTAGTTCTTGATCGTGTCGGTGAGGCCTTTTGCGTCAAGTTCCCCTCGGGAGACTCCGTGGTATCAGATCGGGGCATTCTGGATTGCCCTATTCTTTTGGGGATTTTCTGGCCAAGGCAGATCTGAAGGTTATTGACTTGGAGGATTTCGATGTCATCCTAGGCATGGATTGGTGTCCCGTTATGATGCAGTTATTCAGTGCAGGGAAAGCGTTTGGATTTTAGGAAGGACAACGGTCAGCCTGGGAGTATTTATGGTGACCCGCGTCAGGTTTCTCCGGCGATCTCTGCGGTATGTACTCAGAGGTTTTTTAGTTCTGGCTGTTTTGCTTGCGTAGTTTCGATGCTGGGGACTGTTAGCAGTGGGCCGCAGTTAAATGAGATTCCGGTTGCACGGGAATTTCCAGATGTTTTTCCTAGCGATCTTCCTGGTCTTCCTCCAGACAGAGATGTTGAGTTCGTAATTGACTTGGAGCCCGGTACGCGTCCCATTGCTAAGGCGCCGTATCGGATGGCCCCGCGAGAGCTGGAGGAGTTGCGTACTCAGTTGGATGAGTTATTGGAGAAGGGTTTCAAAAGGCCGAGTTCGTCGCCCTGGGGTGCTCCCGTGCTCTTTGTAAAGAAGAAGGATGGTTCGATGCGGCTTTGCATCAATTATAGAGAACTGAACAAGGTCACCATCAAGAACAGATATCCCCTGCCCAGGATCGACGACCTCTTCGATCAGTTGCGTGGGAGCGCTGTTTTCTCCAAGATTGACCTTCGTTCAGGCTATCATCAGCTTAGGATCCGTGAGTCGGACATTCCGCGGACTGCTTTCAGGTCAAGGCATGGGCACTTCGAGTTCCTGGTTATGTCGTTTGGGTTGACCAACGCGCCGTCAGCATTCATGGACATGATGAACCGGGTGTTCAAAGATTTTCTGGACAAGTTTGTGGTCGTATTCATAAACGACGTTCTGATTTATTCTCGGAATGCTGCGGAGCATGATCAGCACTTACAATTGGTGTTATCTGCCTTGAGAGACCATCAGTTATATGCCAAGCTGAACAAATGTGAGTTTTGGTTGCCCCAGGTGTCTTTCCTGGGCCATGTGGTGAACAAGGATGGCATTTCGGTTGACCTAGAGAAGATTTCTGCAGTGATGGACTGGCATAGGCCGAGCACACCTAAGGAGATTAGGAGCTTCTTAGGTTTGGCCGGCTATTATAGGAGGTTTGTTGAGGGGTTTTCTACTTTGGCAGCGCCGTTAACTAAGCTGACGCAGAAGAATGTGGCCTTCATTTGGAACGAGAAGTGCGAGGAGGCTTTTCTGGAGCTGAAGAGCAGGTTGTGCTCTGCCCCGGTGTTAACCTTGCCTACGGAGGGCAAAGATTATGATGTGTATGTGGACGCCTCGCATGTTGGCTTGGAGGCGTGTTGATGCAAGAGGGTAAGGTGATTGCGTATGGGTCGCGGCAATTGAAGACTCATGAGAGGAATTACCCTACGCATGATCTAGAGTTCGCAGCTGTGATCTTTGCCCTGAAGTTGTGGAGACATTTATTTTATGGGGCGCAGTGCAAGATCTTCACCGATCATAAAAGCCTAAAGTATGTTTTCACCCAGAAGGACCTGAATTTGCGGCAGCGGCGCTGCTTGGAGTACGTTGCTGATTACGAAGTGGAGATCCAGTACCATCCGGGCAAGGCCAACGTGGTGGCTGATGCCCTGAGCCGTAGGACGGGGAAGATCTTTAACCTCTCTGTTGAGCATTTGGTAGAGGAGTTCCTCTTGTTGAACATCTCGGTGGGGTACGGTAACTTGCAGAGCAGTTTGGCCGCAGATGAGCCTTCTTGGATTTCTCTTACTAGGCTGCACCAGAAGGAGGACCCAGATCTTTTGCACCTGTACCTTAGGACTGAGAAAGGGGAGTTGCCGGATTTCTCCATTGATGATTCGGGTACTTTGAAGTACCGCGGTAGGTTTTGCATCCCCGCGGTTGGAGGCATCAGGAGTATGGTATGCAAAGAGGCGCATGGGTCCAGTGTTGCCTACCACCCCGGAGCTACCAAGATGTACCATGATTTGAAGCAGATTGCCTGGTGGTGTGGTATGAAGGGGGATATAGCTCGGTATATTTCAGAATGTTACACTTGCAAGCGGGTGAAGGCTGACCATGGAAGGCCGGGTGGCAAGTTGACACCTTTGGAGATCCCGACTTGGAAGTGGGAAAGTATCTCGATGGACTTTATTACGGGCTTACCGAGATCTCCGCGAGGCTTTGACTCCGTTTGGGTGATAGTGGACAGACTGACGAAGTGTGCCCACTTCGTGCCGTACAAGATTGATTATCCGATGAGTAAGATAGCAGAGCTGTATTTGAGCGAGGTCATCCGATTGCATGGGTTCCAGTTAGCATCATATCTGATCGAGATTCCAGGTTTACTTCCCGTTTCTGGAAGAGCTTGCAGGAGGGTTTGGGCACGGACTTGAGGTATTCCACCGCCTACCACCCGCAGACCAATGGGCAGACGGAGCGTGTCAACCAGATCGTGGAGGATATGATCCGCTGTTATATTCTGGACCATGGGGGAGCGTGGGATGACCGCTTGAGGTTGATGGAGTTCGCTTACAATAACAGCTATCAGGAGAGCCTTCAGATGGCTCCTTTTGAAGCCTTATACGGGAGGCGTTGCAGGACGCCATTGTTTTGGGCTGAGGCTGGTGAGAAGCCCCTGTTGGGTCCTGATGCACTCGAAGAAATGGAGGTTTCCGTGAAGCTTATTCGGGAGAAGCTTCGGGTGGCTCAGGAGAGGTACGAGAAGAACGCTAACCGGCGTAGGTCCGATTTGGAGTTTTCAGTGGAGGATTTGGTGTTCCTGAAGGTCTCCCCGATGGTTGGAGTGAAGAGGTTCGGCAAGAACCATAAGCTGGATCCGAGGTATGTGGGCCCATTCTGAATTTTGGAGCGTATTGGTGTGGCCACGTACAGACTGGATTTGCCAGCGACCTTCCCAGGCGTGCACAATGTGTTCCATGTTAGTCAGCTGCGGAAGTGTGTGCGGAGTAGTAGGCAAGTATTGGATGCGGTGCCTCAGTTGGAGCCGAATCTGACCTTCGTTGAAGAGCCGGTCCGCATTTTGGATGCGCAGGATAGAGTGTTGCGGCGGAAGACCATACCCATGGTTAAAGTTCTGTGGAGAAACCAGGAGGTGGAAAGCGCCACTTGGGAGTTGGAGTCGGTAATGAGTGAGGCTCACCCTCATCTCTTCCCTTGAATCGTGTCTGGTATGTTTTACCTTCTCCTCTTTAGCTCTTGTTAGTTTTTTTTTTTTTCGGGTTTTTTTTTTCCCTGTTAGGAGCTTGTGCGTAAAGTTTCGGGGCGAAACTTTCTTTTAGGAGGGGTGACTGTAATGCCCCCCGTTTTTCAGTATTTACTTAATCCTCCTTGGGCGTTACGTGGATGTTTTCTTTTCCCGGCTCGTGTCATTGTTGGAGTATCTCGTTAGGTGTTCTTAGAGGTTATAGTCGTTGTCTGGTTTCCCCAGCTAGCCGGCATCTGTTTTGGAGGCCCGGCTGAGCCTCTTAGGGAATCCTTGTGCTTTGGCTTCAGGCGAGGTTAGCTCGAGTGTGTGATTGTCGGAAGTTATTTCCGACTTCGCCGTTGTTTTTGTAGCCGAGTAATTGTTTACGATGCGAGTTTGATCGAGATCCGAGAACGTTAATTTTCGCGTCATTCCGACGATCGCTTATTAGCGGGTCGTCGCCTAATGCGCGCATTTATATATTTGCGCATTTTGGTGCTTAGCGCGTGTCTTGGTCGTGCCGGTGCGCAAATGCGCACGTGCACGGGTGTGTTCACCGCTTAACAGGGTTCGTGTGCGTGTCGAGGTATGTGTCAATTTATGCGCGTAGTTAGCGGTAGAAGTAATTCGGGGCTTAGTTTGGGTTATAAGTTTGATTTAAATCCTTTTTTTTTATAGATTTTCAAGGGGAAGGGAAGGGGGGGCTGTCTTCGGTTAGTAGTAAGTGGGTATTAATTAAGTTAGGGTTAATTGTACATAGGGTATTAGGTAAATTATGTATTTATATACTTGAATTTTAGTAAGTAAATATATATATATGTATTAGGTTAGAAGTTTCCCCCCAGGTTTTCCCTTTCCCCGATCCTGAACGGCGCTCCTCCCCCTCCTGTGCGAAGCGGAACCGAGCGGCGGCGTGCGAACCGGCGGGCGCTGGGGGTGCTTCGACCACCATTCTCCGGCCATTACGCCCCGGAATCCTCATCTGAGGCCGGATCCGAGTTTCCCTAGACGAGATCTGGTAACCTATTTGGGTTTTCTTCATGTTTTGTTTGTGAATCTGGGTGCAAGTTCGCCCCTTTTTGTTCTTTGCTTTGATGAGCTATTCTCACAAATTTTCCCCTAGATTATTTTGCGTGCTTGAGGTCGGCCGGATTGAAGCGTGGTGCTGGCCAAATTTTTTTTTGGTGAAAAAGTGAGGCAAGTGCGCTCTCCGCCCTTGCCATTTGATCTCTTCCTAGCCTTATTTCATCGTTTTTAATTCAGATTTTTACTACCCCAGTCTACCCTACCCAAAATCCTAACCAATATCTTACCTGAATCCCCTTGCTTAACGTTTATTTCATTTTTTTTTGTTGGTAATTGACCCCATTTGGGCATCGACCTGTAGGAGGGAGTAGGAGATCTGTATGCAAATTTTTGGGTGATTTACATTGCGGTTGAGAGTATAAGGTTTTTTTTTTTTGTTTGGCCTATTATCCATGGTTAGGAATGAGTTACAGATTTGTTTTTCTTTTGTGTGTAGGTGCCCTTTCGCTCGGGCTAGATTGACAAGAAAAAAAAATATTTATTGATTTGTAGGGATGAAGGTAACCAATCAACCGGGTAGGTTCGTTATTAAACTAATTTTTTTTTTTGTGTAGTTGGGGTCAAATTTCGAGCATGGGTTCACGTCACACCATTTGTGGGAGTTTTAGTGTTTACCGGTTCGCGCATAATGTATAGCGTGTCTCCGCATCTGTTTAATTTTTTTGGGCTTATAGGTGGGTTGCTCTAGTGAGTTTAGGGCTATTGGTTTTGCTTAGGGGTGCATGGGACCACCAATACGAGTTTGCCTTGGGTCACTTAGGACTGGAGTAGGATGTGGTTTTAGGGTAGGTCGGACCGATGCCGCCACCCTGGTTTTCTTTCTTGCCTTATTATGGCATTATGAGCTGTTTGGGTTGAGTTGGACGGATACCACCACCACAGTCCATGAGGATATTTAGGCCGAATAGACATGGTTGGATATGCGGCCACCAGTCTAGGCCAGTTGTTACTAACTTTTTATCCATCTCCAGTACTAGGTGACTCTTTCTGTTTTAGCCTATTACATGTTATGATTATTATACTAATCATGTTGCAGAGACCCTTGAAGCTTGACTTCATCCGTGCACTTGGTGCACACCCCTTTTTGCCTCTTTCACCGTTGGAAGAGTATTTTTTAAATTCCCGTTTTAATTCCTGTTTTTACTACTGTACCTTCCTTTCCTGTTGATTATAGTTTGCTGAGGTATTCTTTTCTCTCTGAATACCTCAGGTTCAGGTTTTTAGCCGACCGCGCGGCTAGGGTGCTCCAGAGACTTCTCAGTGTTTTGCTGCTGTTGTGAGTCCTTCACTCGGGAGGTAGTTTCTTTAGACTTGTAGTACAGATATACCTACGCATCGGTGGGTTCGTGTCAGTTGTGGCGCCCACTGGTGGTTTCTCTTTTAGACACTTTGTATTTGCTTACTCTGTTAGATTTACTGCTTTGCTTTTATTAAACTTGCTCTTGGGATGATTTATATTAGGGTGCTAGTTACTTTTAAAACCTAAAAACACTATTTAGTATATGTATAACTCATGATCCGCATGTTTTTACAAACTCAAGCACTATTTTCAAAGCGACGTAAAAAGATCGTTTTCTTAAATATATATATATATAAATTAAATCTAGAGTCTTGTGCGGTATCAGGTGCCCCTCTGGGGACACTGTTGCGCTCTCTCTTAGGATGTATAAATGTAAACAAAGTATTTTCCGCTACGTACATGTATAATTTTGAAGTATGGACTAGATGGTCCACAGAGCCGAGGGATACGGCCTTAAAATTATAATCAGATTTCTAATAATTTAACTTTTGGATTTTTATAAAATGGAGTAGCTAGTGTTTAGCCTGAGCGTCAGCAGTTATCCCCTGCTTGACGTGGCATCACGATGCGTGTTTTTCTCAAACTCCGATAATTTTTAATTCGGAGAAAAATGCGGTTGTGACATATGGCAAGATCACAATTGGAGCAGTTACTTTCAAGAGAGTTGCATATGTCAATGGACTGAAGCATAATTTGATTTCAGTCAGCCACCTATGTGATGCTGGCTACCAGGTTTCATTTTCTAACTCCTCTTGCAATATTACTTTAAATAATAATGTTGTTATAGTAGGTATTAGAATAGGTAATATATATTTAGTAGATTTCAATTCATCTCATTCTGAAATCTGCCTGATTAATGAAGTAACAATTAATAATAATTCTTTGTGGCATAAGAGGCTTAGTCATGTTAACCTTAAAAATATATCTAGGTTATCTAAACACAACCTTGTTAGAGCTTACCTTCTTGCCCCTACAAGAAGGAGACCTATGCAAGGCTTGTCAGCTAGGCAAGCAAACCAAAAACTCTTTTAAATCTGTAAATAAGAGTGATTCTCCTAGAATCCTATATCTATTACACTTGGACCTTTTTGGCCCAATAAATGTACAGAGTTTAGGAGGGAAGTATTACACTTTAGTAATTGTAGATGACTTCTCTAGGTTCAGTTGGGTTTTCTTTTTGAGAACTAAGTATGATAACTTCAAAGCCCTTACAGACTTTCTACTATGTGTGCAGACTGAGTACTCTACTCATGTGGCCTTGATCAGAAGTGATCATGGTACTGAGTTTGACTCTCTTCTCATGCAAGAATTATGTGAGAGAGAAGGTATCAAACATAGTTTCTCAGCTCCTAGAACTCCTCAACAAAATGGGGTAGTTGAAAGGAAGAATAGAACACTCATTGAAGCTGCTAGCACATTGTTGGCAAATGCTAACATGCCTCTCTCCTATTGGGCAGAAGCTGTTAGTACAGCCAATTATGTCTTAAATAGAAGTTTGATACACAAGCTTAAGTGTAAAACTCCTTATGAGTTGCTTAAAGGAAAGAAACCTAAAATTAATTATTTTAAAGTTTTTGGCTGGATTGTTTATATTCATAATAATAATAAAGAATATATTAGAAAGTTTGAAGCAAAAGCTTCAATGGGAATCATGCTTGGATATTCCCAAGTAAGCAAAGCTTATAGGGTTTATAACAAATCTACCTGTAAAATAGAAGAATCTGTGCATGTATCATTTGATGAGCATCAGATGTTTTACAAGGAGAAAGAAAATTCTCCTTCCTCCAGTTCATTGCAGGTACCTGATGCCCCTCAAGAAATTCTTCAACTATCAACTCTTCAGATCACTGAATCAGACAGTGATGAAGACATTGCTGAAGCAATTGTTGTTCCACCAATAGTAGATCAAATTCCTCCTGAGGAATTAATCCCAACTGTTGCTGAAGATCACATCCCACCTGCTGATATTGTAACACTTAGAGATCACCCCACATCTCAAGTAATTGGAGACATATCAGCTGGTGTGCAAACAAGACACCAATTAAGACAGGATGTGATGCATGCTTGTTTCCTCTCACAGGTTGAGCCCCTCACCTTTAAAGATGCAGAGCTAGATCCCCACTTGATCATTGCAATGCAAGAGGAGCTCAATCAGTTTGAGAGATGTAAAGTTTGGACTTTGGTTCCAAGACCTAAAGGCCAACTGATCATAGGCACCAAGTGGGTGTATAGAAATAAGTTGGATGCAAATGGAATCATAGTAAGGAATAAAGCAAGGCTTGTAGCTCAGGGCTACAGACAGGAGGAAGGTATAGACTATGACCAAACCTTTGCTCCTGTTGCAAGGCTAAAAACAATAAGGATCTTCTTGGCCTATGCAGCCTACATGAAGTTTAAGGTGTTCCAAATGGATGTCAAAAGTGCATTCCTAAATGGTGAGCTTAAAGAAGAGGTGTTTGTTGAACAACCACCAGGGTTTGTTTCTTCAACTCAGCCCTCACATGTGTTTAAGTTACAGAAAGCTCTTTATGGACTAAAGCAAGCTCCCAGAGCCTGGTATGAGACTCTAGCTAGTTTTCTGTTAGAGCACAACTTTACTAGGGGAGTAGTTGATAGAACCCTTTTCGTCAAGCATCACAAGGACACAATCCTATTAGTTCAGGTGTATGTAGATGATATTATATTTGGCTCCACTGATCCCAAACTTTGCAAAAGGTTCTCTGACCTGATGCACTCTAAGTTTGAGATGAGTTGTATGGGTGTGCTGTCTTACTTTCTTGGTCTCCAAGTTAAGCAAGATGCTGATGGTATCTTCATCTCCCAATCCAAATATGCCAAGGAATTGGTAAAGAAATTTGGGATGGCTGATGCTTCAGCAATGCCTACACCTATGACTACTGATGTAGTTATTGATTCTGATGATCACGGTAAGCCAGTTGATCAAAAGAATTATAGGGCCATTGTTGGTTCCCTATTATATCTAACTGCAAGTAGGCATGATATAATGCTTGCTACATGCCTTTGTGCTAGATTCCAGGTCAACCCCAAAGAATCTCATCTGATTCTTCTAAAGAGAATCCTGAGATACCTGAAGGGATGTCCAGATCTAGGACTTTGGTACCCAGCTAAGTCAGAATTTGAATTAATTGGATTTTCTGATTCTGATTATGCTGGTTGCAGAGTTGACAGGAAGAGCACCTCAGAAACTTGCCAGTTCCTGGGAGAGAGATTGGTCTCTTGGTTCTGTAAGAAGCAGGCTTCTGTCTCAACTTCAACTGCAGAGGCTGAATATATAGCTGCTGCTAGTTATTGTTCACAGATCCTGTGGATTCAAAACCAGCTTGTGGATTATGGTTACTCACACAAGAACACCAAAATCATGTGTGATAGTACCAGTGCTATTTCAATTGCACAAAATCCAGTGCACCACTCTAGAACGAAGCACATTGAGATTCGGCACCATTTCCTGAGAGATTGTGTGGAAAAGAACAAGATTTGTTTTGAGTTCATATCCACTGAGTTTCAGAGAGGTGATATATTCACCAAGCCTTTAGATGAACAGAAGCATCTGTTCTTTTTAGTTCAACTAGGCATGATCAATGGACGAGACTAAGTGTGACTATATCTGCCTATGTTGAAATCTGCTTGAAGATCGTCGAACGACGTTCGAAGATAGTCGATCGGGTCAAGCCCATCGTCGACCTATGGTTGATGAAAGTTTGTCTGATTGAAGATCGTCGACCGACGTTCGACCATCGTCGAACAGGTCGAGCTCATCGTCGATCTCTGAACGACGACAGCTTGTTGTTTGAGAAGCCAGAAATAGTCGAACGATGGCTCGACTACTCTGCTTCTGAGCCGATCGTCGAATGACCGTTCGACTATCGGGTCTAGTATCTTTTTAATAGATCGACTATTTCCGGTCTAATATAAAGCCGATAGTCGACCTAGGTTAAAAGATCTATTGTTTTATCGTCGACGGAGCGTGACTTTTCGCATTCTGCCTTCCCGCTTGCGATTTTCTGCCGTTTCGTCTCCTTCGTCTTCTCCATCCTTCTCGCGCTTTCCCCAGCGATTCTCCAGCGAATCAATGGCGGTCTCTCCAGCAGTTCTAGCAGTTGTGAAGTTTGATGCAGGATTTTGCATTGATTTCGACGCGTTCAGTAGCTGCGAAGCTGGGATCGTAGAAGTTCTTCAGCTTTGCCGGGATCAAGGACTCGAGAGGTTAATGTCTTCAAGAATTATGATAAACATCCCAGAGATCAAGGAATGGGCCTTCACGTCGTCCTCCACCGACGACTCGATGACTGGTACCATCAGCGGAGAAGAGGTAATCCTAACTCCGGCCATTCTGACTGATATTTTTGGTTTAATAAATGGTGAAGAGGATTATGAGCAAGATGCTCAAGAATTCGGAAGAATGTTAGTTGAGCTGGGACATGCTGAGGGCATTCCCACGAAGCTGCTCAAAGTAAATTTCCCTTTCAAGATCAAGTTTCTTGCTGAGTTGGTAGGAAAAGTGCTCCTCAGTAAGCACTCTGCTCATGATAATATCACAAGGCAACAATTCGCACTGATGTGTACGATTGTTAATCGGAAAAGGATAGATTGGGCGGGAGTGATGTTTGATTTAATAAGGAAAAAGAATGGTAAGAAGGAAGTTACCCTTGGAAGGGTTATTGGAATCTTCCTGAAGGAAAAGTACCCCCAGCTGCTGAGTTCAACCGCAACAACAATTAATGCAAGCAAGAAAATGGACCCTAACCTATTCTCCAAATGGAAGAGAATCTTTGTGAAACCCGCTCTCATAGGGGTTGCTCCAGCAACATCTGAGAGCACCAGGACCGATTCGGTCGCTCCTCACCATGTTGAAGCTGGCTCAGCTCTTCCCTCTTCCTCTTCTGCTATGTTGTCTGCCTCAGTTGAAGTACCATCAACTTCAGTTGAAGTAAGACTTTCCCCTTCTCCTGTTAGAGAAACAACTACGGTTGTTCTTTCTTCCCCTCCAGCATCTCTAATTCCTTCTCATCAGACTAGGATATCTGCTCCTAGCTTTGATTTGTTAGGATCTGAGAGGATTCCTACTCCTCCTCTGTCTCCCTTTCATTCTCCAGTTAACACTCCTGTTAACTCTCCAGCTCCTTCTCCAGCTCCATCTCCAGTCCACACCATTCTTCATCCCAGCACTTCAACCATATCTGTTGCAGCTCCATCCACTACACATCCATCATCTTTAGATCACCCCTGAACTCATCTCCCGCAATGTGGAGTTGATTACCCGTCAATCAAAACTATGATTGAAGAGGCAATCGCTCCACTTGCCTCCTCCATTGATATCTTAACTGCCTCCATCAAATCTCTCTCAAAATCTGCTGAGCCATCTTCCTCAAGGGGCCTAGTTTCAGTCTCCTCTGAAATCAGGCAGGGGGAGATGTTCTGTGAAGATGCCTCAGAACCTCCTGCCTCCCTTCCAACTATAACAGATACTGTAATGACAGCCCTGGAAGAGTCTGCTCCAGCTGAAAAAGAAGTAGTTCCAGTGTTATCTGATAAGGAAATAGCTGATGGAATCATGCTATCTGAAATTGCAGTAAAAGTCTGCCTAGAAGATCTCACCACTCCCGTGGTTGCTCGATTCCTAGAAGGTATTATAACTTCATATCTAGATGAATCATGGGAGATGGTCACGTATGAAGGTAATTCACTTATTCGATTTATTGACGAGTCAATTAATTTGCTTGCTAGTGAATACCTTGAAGGAATGATTATTGCTTATTTAGCAGATCTGTATTCATAATTCTACAGATTATATTAGAGGAGATTTAGCTGCTCAGTTCATAGCAGTTGTTTCTGAAGCTGATCCAGTTGTTCCTTATATCCAAGTAGATCCAGAATTGGATTCTTTTTTAGATGATAGAGAAGATGAGTCTGAGAATCAAGATGAAGTCAAAGATGACACTCCTGCTCTGAGTGTGGAAGAAGAAAAAGCACGAGCTGCTTGGAATCTAAGAGTACAGTCTTTGTTGAAAGAGAAAGAAAAAGAGCTGCAAGTTGAAAAGTCAACTATCTGGGATGATTCACCAGGGTTGGACTTAGATTCCCTTATGGCTCTGGATGCCATGGAAGAGGAAAGAGAGAAATCAGATCTGAAGTTAAAAGAAAAGGCTGTTTCTGAAGCCTATGATCCTTATGATAATCTTCCATCATCTCACTCTGATGATGAAGATGATTCTGATGTATCTGAAAATTCAAAGAGAAAGAAAGTTGTTCAAAAGAAGAGAAAAGCTGCTCCTCCTCCTCCCAGTAAAGACAATGATACTCCTTATTATATTCTGAAGGGCATTGACCCTAAGTCAAAGGAATTTCAGCATTGGATGTGGTTCTCTAAGAACCAGCAGAAAGAGAGGAAAAGATCTAAAAGATATGATAGTCCTGGTTCAAGATGGACTCCCAGAGGTCCTCCTCCTCCTCCAGGTGCAGGAGCTTCTGGTAATCTTTCTGCCAACCCTTCTGCCTCTTCAGGAAAATCTGCTCCATCAGCAAGATCTGCTTCGTCTCAGCATCAATCAAGGAAAAGCTCTCATAGCTCTCATGGAAAGTCTCATTCTGGCAGTCAAATGCATGAAGCAGAATTGAAAGAACAAGTTAAGGAGGTTGTGTATCTAAAGCCAACTTTTTCACCTCCTCCTTCTCCTAAGAGAAAGGTTTCAACTGCTATACCAGTTCAGTCTGAGAAAGTTGTTTTAAAAGGTAAGTAGTTTACTTTGTTTTAAAATTCTAGCAAGAACCTTTTGCTAAGTCTGCTCTAATATCTTATCTAGATAAAGAATCTGATGCTGCTCCTCCTGAGCCTGTTTATGAAAGTCCAGAGCTTGATCCTAACTTTAGGATGGCTCGTTTTCTCGAACTAGTTGGAGCAGCTCAAATAAGAAAAGCAAAAGCAGAAGGAAAAGATACTACTGGTTTAACCACCATGTCTGCTTTCAGAAAGAAAGAGTTTGAAAAGTTCCAGGTCAATCCTGATGTATTTGACCCCTCAAAATATATGGAAAAGCATCCTGAAGCAGTAGTCCCAAGAGCTGCAGAATTGAAGATCATTGGTGTGCAGGACTTGAAGCTGTCAAAGAAAGAAGCTGATGATCCTCTAAGGAAAATTTCTTTTGTTCCTAGTTCCTCTGCCCCCTTGCCAGACTCTGTAGATTCCTAATAGTTTGATTGACTGCTGTGTTATATTTGTTTATTATCTATCTGGTTGATAATCTGCTAGTTATTTGCTATCTATTTCCTGTATTGTTTATAGTGTTCTATAGCTAGCTGTATGTTTTAGATTTTGAAGGACTTAACTCAAATAGGGGGAGATTGTTGGTACCCTAGTTTGATTTGAGTTTAGTCCTCTCCTTTGTGCTCCTTGACCCAAAAATTATCTATGGTCAATGGTTAGTAGTCTAGCTGTAGAGTCCTCACTTTTCCAGATTGAGAATTTGGTTAAGTAGTTTTTCGTTCGACTATAGTCGAACGCCGCTCGACTATCGTCTATCGGCTGATTGACGATCGTCTATCAGTTGGTCGACGCTCTGTCTGCGTTGATAGTTCGACTATCTGTTGATAGGTCGACTATCTGCTTGGCGTGGTAGTTCGACTATCTGTCCTGGTAGATCGACTACCTGATAGTTCGACTATCTGTTGATAGGTCGACTATCCGTTCCGCTTTGATAGGTCGACTATCTGTTGATAGGTCGACTATCTGTCGTCTTTGATAGTTTGACTATCTGTCCTGATAGTTCAACTATCTGATAGTTCGACTATCTGTTGATAGATCGACTATCTGGTCTGTTTTGATAGTTCGACTATCTGTTGATAGGTCGACTATCTGTTTTCTGAGGTAGGTCGACTATCTGCTTGATAGGTCGACTATCTGTCCAGATAGATCGACTATCTGATAGTTCGACCATCTGCTCTGATAGGTCGACTATCTGCCGGGGTAGTTCGACTATCTTCTTCGATAGATCGACTATCTGGATCGTTCGACTATCTGCCCGATAGTTCGACGATCTCCGTGCGTCGGTCGACGATCTCCGAAGGTTGTTCGACGCTTTCTGTCTGCCTTTATATTTTGTATTTATTTATTAAATTTAATTAATTAATACATTTTCTGGCACGTTGTTTTGAGTTTTATGATAAAATTACCAGGCAATATTTGCTCCATCCCTTTTGCCTGAGTCAAATCTTTTTAGATAAAGTTGTTTGTCTTATTAGCTGACATTATAAATTACTTTATCTGCTGTCAGCCCTTTATAGCCGTTAGACTGGAAAGTCTTCTTTTTGCTATAAAGAGTTTGTTTCTGATATGACTTTATTTAGTACTTTATTATCAAATTGCTTCCTGCAGCTTCCTAGAAAAAGGGTTATTCGTTTTATAGAATGTTTCTGCTGCAGAGATTGTTTTGTCTTCTTGATATTTATAGCCCAGGTCTCAAGTCTCAGAAGAAGACAAGTAATTCAAACTGAAGAGAGTCGTTGCTTGTTGCTGCTATATAAAGGACCCTTTGAAGAAGGATTGAAGCTAGCTAACTAGTTACCCAGTTATTTTCAAGCATTCAAGCCTTCATCAAGATCAAGCTTTCTGCTCTCAGCAATTTCCATCTAACTGAGAAGTGTTAAGATCTTCCACTCTTCTTCAACCTGAGTTCTCCTGCTTTCAGGAAGTTCAAACTCAGAGTTCTTTTGAAGAAGAAGAAGAAGAAGATAGCTGCTTGAAGATCTTTATTTTATTATTTATTATTTTCTTGTAGTTTTTCCTTCAGAGCTTTCTGAAGAGTTTTCTGCACTGAAGCAAGACTTCACCTGGACATCTTTGAGCCAGGGGGAGCCTTGATTCTTTAGAGCTTTCTAGCTCAGTGCAAGTTTTTGTGCTTCTCAAATCTTTGTAAAATAGAGAAGACATCTTAACCTTCTTCCCCCTCCTATACAGGGTTATTACTCCCTTCAAAAGTATCCCTTGGTGGCAGGGCACCTGATTAAAAACCTGTGCTTGGTTTTTAGACACCTGATCAAAAGTCTAAAGGGTTTCTGGATGTACCTGAAGCAGATCCTGTTGGTGGCAGGGCACCTGATCAAAAACCTGAGTGGATTCCTACCGTGTGGGTAGAAGAGTGGACGTACCCAAGTTGTTTGGGGAACCACTATAAATTTCCTTGTGTCGTCTGGATTCACTTGTTTAATTCCTGCATTGTGGCTGTGAATAGATATAACTAGGATTGCTAGTTGCTGATTAGGTTTTCCAAGCCTTAACTGTAATTACAGTTAGCTTGAGTTTGTGCACATCACTTGTGTTAGGCTTTAAGGTTAAATCAATATCTATAATCTTTCCATTCCGCACTTCACTCCAAGGGAGTTGGGTAAATCATTAAGTTTTGTCTAGTGCAAAATTTGATAACTCTATTCACCCCCCCCCCCCCCTCTAGAGTAGTATCTATCCCTTCACTTTCATAATCTCTACAAAGTAGAATTCAAAAGCAGGTAAATTTAAAATATAATACGAGTACCAGAAGTTAACTCACGCACACCTGCTAATCTATACAAAAGAGAAGTCAAAATAGGTAAATTTAAAATATAAATATTAATCTTGTACCAGAAGTTAACTCCTGAATACTTACTAATCTCTAGAAAGGAGAAGTAAAAAATTAGGTAAATTTAAAATATAACATGAGTACTTGGAATAAACTCACGAACACGTACTAATATATATAAAAGAGTAGTAAAAAGCAGGTAATTTTAAAATATAACGCAAGTACCTGTAGTGAACTCGCAAACACCTCACAATTTCTGCAAAAGAGAATTAAAAAGCAGATAACTTTAAAATATAATGTCAATACCTGAAGTGAACTCGCGAACACCTCCAAATCTATACAAAGACGAAGTCAAAAGTAGATAAATTTAAAATATAATGCAAGATCATGAAGTGAACTCGCGAACACCTGCTAATATCTGTAAAGGAGAAGTCAAACAGGTAAATTTAAAATATAAAATGAGTACCTTAAGTTAACTTGCGAACACCTGCTAATCTCTACAAAATAGAATTCAAAAGGAGGTAAATTTAAAATATAATGTGATTACCTAAAGTGAACTCGTGAAGACCTGCTAATCTCTAAAAAAGAGCGGTCAAAAGAAGGTAAATTTAAAATATAATACGAATAACTATAGCACACTCGTGAACACCTGCTAATCTCTACAAAGGAGAAGTCATAAGAAGGTAAATATAAAATATAACGTGAGTACCTGAAGTGAACTCATGAACACCTGCTAATCTCTGCAAAGTAGAAGTCAAAAGCTGGTAAATTTAAAATATAATGCGAGTTCCTAGAATGATCTCATGAAAACCTACTAATCTCTATAAAAGATTAGCAAAAAGCAGGTAAATTTAAAATATAACACGAGTACCTGATGTGAACTTGCAAACACGTACTAATCTCTGCAAAAGAGAAGTCAAAAGAAGATAAATGTAAATATAACACGAGTACCTGAACTAAACTCGTGAACACCTGATAATCTATACGAAAAAGAAGTCAAAAGCAGGTAAATTTAAAAAATAACCCGAGTACCTGATATGAATTCACAACACCTGCTAATCTCTCCAAAAGAGAAGTAAAAAGTAGATAAATTTAAAAAAAAACAAAGCGAGTACTTGAAGTGAACTCGCAAACACCTGCAAATCTCTCCAAAAGAAAAGTCAAAAGCAGGTAAATTTAAAATTTAATACGACAACCTATAGTGAACTTGTGATTAGCTGCTTGTCTCTACAAAAGGGAAGTAAAAAGAAAGTAAATTTAAAATATAATGTGAGTACCTTATTTGAACTGGCGAACACCTGCTAATCTCTATAAAGGAGATGTCAAAAGCAGGTAAATATAAAATATAAAGCGAGTACCTAAAGTGAACTCACGAATAACAGCTAATCTCAATAAAGGAGAAGTCAAAAGCAATTAAATTTAAAATATAATATGAGTACCTTGAGTGAACTCACAAACACTTGCTAATATCTCCAATAAAGAAGTCAAAAGCATGTAAATTCGAAATATATTGCAAGAACCTAAAGTGAACTAGCAAACACGTGTTAATCTCTATAAAAGAGAAGTCAAAAGTAAGTATATTTAAAATATAACATGAGTACCTATAGTGAACCCACGTAAACCTTCTAATATCTCTAAAGAAGGAGTTAAAAGGAGGCAAATTGAAAACATAACGTGAGTACCTGAAGTGAACTAACGAACAACTGTAAATCTCTGCAAAAGAGATGTCAAAAATAGTAAAATTTAAAATATAATGCGAGTACTTAAAGTGATCTCGTGAACTCCTATTAATCTATGCAAAAGAGAAGTCAAAAGCAAGAAATTTTAAATATAACACGAGTAAATGAAGTTAACTCGCAAAGACCTGCTAATCTCTCCAAAGGGATGTTAAAAGTAGGTAAATTTAAAATATAAAGCGAGTACCTGAACTGAAATCGCAAACACCTGTTAAGCTCTTTAGAAGAGAATTCAAAAGCAGGTAAATTAAAAATAAAACATGAGTACCTGAAGTGAATTCGCGAACACCTACTAATCTCTATAAAGGAGAAGTCAAAAGCAGGTAAATTAAAAATATAACAAGAGTACCTGAAGTGAACTCGTGAAAACCTACTAATCTCTACAAAGGAGATGTCAAAAGCAAGTAAATTTAGAAAATAATGCGAGTTCCTAAAGTGAACTCATAAACACCTACTAATCTCTATAAAGGGGAAGTCAAAAGCAAGTAAATTTATAATATAACATGAGTACCTAAAGTGAATTCATGAACACCTGCTAATCTCTACAAAGAAGAAGTGAAAAACAAAGGAATTAAAATATAACACGAGTACCTTAAGTGAACTTGCAAACACATGTTAATCTCTCCAAAAGAGAAGTCAAAAGAAGGCAAATTTAAATTAAAAAGTTAGTACCTGAATTGAACTCGCGAACATATATTAATCTCTCCAGAAGAGAAGTCAAAAACAGGTAAATTGAAATTATAACACGAGTACCTAAAGTGAATTTGCGAACACCTTCTAATATCTGCAAAGGAGAAGTTAAAAGTAGGTCAATTTAAAATATAATACGGGTACCTGAAGTGAGCTTTGAACACTGACTAATCTCTGCAAAAGAGAAGTTAGAAGCATGTAAATTTAAAATATTACACTTATATATGAAGTTAACTCATGTACACCTACTAATCTCTATAAAAGAGAAGTTAAAAGTATGTAAATTTAAAATATAACACGAGTACCTGATATGAGCTCGCAAACACCTGCTAATCCTTATAAAAAAGATGTCAAAAACAGGTAAATTTAAAATATAATGCGAGTACCTGAAGTGAACTTGCAAACACCTGCAAATCTCTTGAAAGGTGAACTCAAAAGTAGGTAAATTTAAAATTTAACACGAGTACCTGAAGTGAATTTACGAACACCTACTAATCCAAGATTCTGTCGGACGTGCTCCTTCCCGCTACCTCTACTCTCATAGTGGCCGCATCGACCATACTATGGAACGCTGCTAGACGAAGCATCCCCATCTTCGCCCCTCGGGTGACTCTTCCGCCTCCTCTTCCAAGCTGTCTGCCTCTGTGGTCATATCATCAGGTAGTGCCCGCATGGTGACCCAAGGTAAATGGCTTATCGACTCTGGTGCGACTAATCACATGACGGGAAATCCTCAATGCTTCTCTCTACTCGAACAATATGATCGGTTGCCTCCTGTCCTTGTTGTAGACGGTTCTCCATCCCCAATTCATAGGTCGGGAGTGGTTCATATTACTCCGTCTCTTCACCTAGCGTATACTCTCTATGTCCCCAAATTTTCGTGCAATTTATTGTTGGTTACCTCTTTATGCAAGAAGCTTCAGTTCTCTGTGACGTTTACTCTGGCTTCTTATTCTTTTCAGGATCCGAGCTCCCAACGGACGATTGCTACTGGGACTGAGAGCGGTGGCCTCTACTTCCTCAACAACATTTCTGCCTTATCCGCCTTCTCCTCTTCTTCTACGGATCTTCTAAAGTGGCATCCCCGCCTCGGTCATCCTCCTCCATGACTTCTACATCAGCTTCTGCCCCACCTCCCTCCTTCAAGTACTCCTCTCAAATGCGATGCTTGTCAGCTTGGCAAGCATCACCATTCCTCCTTCCTACCGAAGCAAGGTCGGGGCTCTACCCATCCATTTGATCTAGTCCACTCTGATGTTTGGGGCCCTGCTCCTACCCTCACCATTGGTCGGGGTAGTTCTTATTTTGTAACTTTTATTGATGATTTTTCTAGATGTACTTGGGTGTATCTCTTACGAGATCGCTCTGAACTTTTGGATGTATGGATCTATTTTTATCAATTAATTAAAACTCAGTTTGGTGTTTGTATTAAAACATTTCGCTCAGACAATGCTAAAGAATATCTTCGTCACGCGTTTACATCTTTATGTGTGCAACATGGCATTATTAATCAGACTAGCTGTGTTTATACCTCCAAGCAAAATTGGGTGGCGGAACGCAAAAACCGTCATCTCCTCGATGTCGCTCGTACCTTGATGTCCCAGATGCATGTTCCTCGCTCCTATTGGGGCTTTGCTGTTCTCCTTACCTGCTACCTCATATATCGCATTCCCTCAACGGTTCTCCAAGGGAAAACCCTATTCTCCATTCTATATCCGGGTAAGGAGCCTTTCACTCTGCCTCTCAGAATCTTTGGGTGCACTGCCTTTGTGCATGCCCCATCTGCCACCCGAGATAAGCTCTCCCCTCGCTCTACCAAATATGTCTTTATTGGGCACTCCCCCACTAAGAAAGGCTATTGTTACTTTGACCCCGTTATTCGTAAGTAGTTCGTCTCCGCTGACGTCACCTTCTTCGAGAATGCCTCCTACTTCTCGGATGAATCCTCTCCTCTCCCCCCAGCTTCTGATACTCCTGATGTTCTCTTTATTCCCACGTCTCCAACTACAATGTCAACCCCTACCTCATCTCCGTCCATTCCTCTCCCTCCGTCTCTCTCTCCCCCTTCTCCGCCACCATTTCCCTCATCTCTGTCGTCGTCGCTCTCTACTCCCGGGCCAGCTCTCTCTACAACGGATGCTCCGGATGCCGAGGGACCTGCCGATCTGGATCTTCCTGTAGCTCTTTGCAAAGGGGTGCAGACGTGTACTCTATACCCCTTACTACTGTTGTTTCATATGATCGCCTTACCTCTTCTCACAGGGCCTTTGCTCTGGCTATCTCTTCCACTGCCACACCTCGTTCCTACTAGAAGGCCCTTGATATTCCTCATTGGAAGATGGCCATGGATGAGGAAATGGCGACCCTAACTGAGCGGGGTGTAACATCCCGACCCGTTAAATAACATATAATAGAAGGTCCGGCCGAGGCCCTACACTCTATGCCACAAACAGACGGCGAGGTCACAGGTTAATACCAAAATACCATCGCACCCTAACCCAGAGCATTCTAGCAAAAGTTTATAAGTTGCACGAACTCAATCCATGAATGTCCACTACTACATAAATAACACATTTATATAATAGACCAAGAATGTATAGAAGCCCACCGCTCACAGCCTTAAGGCCCTACAAGTTTCTCTTTACAAATAAATGACTTCATACATCGGCACGCAGGCCGGCCACAAATGAAATCCAAATCTTCGCACGACCTTCGAGGGCGTAACAGCAGCAGCAAGGGCTTTAGCCCGCTAAATCCATTTCAGCATCAACAAGGACAACACCTGCATATGGACATCCACCCCATGGGTGATAAACAAAGAAACGGTCAGCATTAAGCTAACAAATTATAACGACCCTACCCCTTATCCGGGGCAGTGGTTCCTTCCCTTCATGTATTCCAGTCTCAACACATATATACAATACACAATATCATCACAAACACTGACCTTCATGCCAGACGTTCCATACACTAAGGTACACTTACGGTGTACCAAACTCCTTAAGGTTCCACCGCCGATTCGAGATGTGTACTTATTGGCCGGACATAAGCCACAAAACCCCTGTTGAAGACCTCACGCACCCGTCCACTCAGAGGCACGCACCACATGGAAAATTGTGGGCACTATCAGTCGACCTACCCCCGTAGTGTAACAAGCCTAGGGAAATCGCCCCGCTTCATTGCTACCAATCGACCGCTCACCCGATCCTACCACTAAACTTGTTAGGTGGCCCACCCACAAAGAGGTTCTTAACTTGTTGGCTATGGGCATCAGCCACCAAACCCCTGTTGGAGGCCTCTCGTACCCACCCACTAAGAGGTGCTCGCAATCCATCTCATATTAATCTCACAACACAGGCACACGGTGCCACTTTCCATTCCATCAATACAGCTCGTGCCGAGCATACAACCAAAAGAGCTATGCAAAGCTTCCTTCTCACCATCACAATCATCCTCAAAATCTCCGTAGGTTAACCGATTTGTACACGGAGTCTTCTCCAGTTTGTAGCATCACCAATCCAGACATCCATCCAGATGGGCTTCACACAGCATGCCTATGTTGTACTACACATTTATGGCTCTAGATGCAGACTCAACCGCTGGAATCACTTACGCTCTTCCATCCTTTGATGGAGTATTCCATAGATATACATGCAAAAACAAAGGGCTTCATCTTACCAATGAAGAAAGACCGTAAGCCTCGACGATCGCTTCGGCGCCATTAAAGAACTAGCCGGATGGAAATCGCCGCAGTGTCCTTGCCTTCGCAATGCTGAGCTTGGCTCTTTATTCGGATCGCTGAAGCTTTACCAGCGGTCGGAAATCTTCCCCTTTCCTCCTCCAAGCTCTCCTCTCTCTCTTCTGTTTAGAAATAGAATAACCAACATAAGAATGAGATATTCATCTCCATTCTCGGCCCTATAATAGCAGGGAGGAACTTGGACCATAGGATCCAAATAGAAGGAAGCGAACGACCTCGATATGCTTTGAAAAGCATCTAAACAGAGCTGACACGGCCTGTGACACGCCCATGTCACAGGGCGTATTCCTTGAGCGGTTAGAGAACCGACTCAATCTGGAATAGAACACGGGCTACGACACGCCTGTGTCACTCCCTGACATGCCCGTGTCAACTAGTACACGGTCGTGTGGCTGGTCGTGTAACCTAATCAACACTAGGCCAAAACACCCGAGAAGAACTTTAACATCCCATGTTACATCTAGGCCCCTTAACTTAGATATGTTTAGGCATGGGGTGGGTGATTGGGGGTAATTAGCTAGGTCGACACTAGAAGGTAAGAAAAACCATGGGGGCCCACCATAGGGCCCAAGTCAACCTAAGTCAAATTAGCCTAAATAGGTACCCTAGCCACACCATGACCCCACCACATTGCCCTAACCCTAAGAACAATCTAAGTGGACCCTAGGGCATGTCACTAGGTCAACCCTAGTTGACCCAAGTCAACCCTAGCCCTATTTGGGTCAAACCTATAACTATAGGCCCAATTAGCCTAAGTAGGGCATCACCTTGACCCAACCCAAGTTGGGTAGTGCCATTGGGGTCATTACCTTCAAGTGGGGTCAGCCCACTCACCATGTTGACCAAGTCAACTCAAAAGTCAACAAGTCAACATTGTGACCTAAAGGAGGAATTATGAGCCCAAGCCATTTCCCTTGGGCCAAGCCCACAAAACCTAGCCCATTACCATCCCAAGTGGTCAAAGTCCACCCCTACCCCCTTGATTTTAGAGAGAGAACACATGCATGGGGGCATTTTGGATAATTCACCCAAAATAGGAGAGAGAAAGTGCAAAGGAGTAAGGTGGAGGCCACATGGCTAATTCCCTCAGCCCAAGACTTGCTGGTCGGTCTCCCAAGAGTCAATAGAAGGAATGGTGACTGCTGGTGGCTACTTGGCAGCCATGGTGAAACAACCAAAGCTCCAAACAGAGCTCACCTCGGCCACATCTCCCTATATAATCACTCCAGGCCAAATCCAAGCAAACCAACAGTTTCAGAACGTTGAGAGGAGTGGAGAACGAGTGCTGGAGCAGAGAAAATGGTAGAGAATCCAGGAATCGGGAGGTAGTCACCGGAGCAAGCTCGGCCATGGCCTACCGCCACCACAGTCGTCGCCAGCCACCAAATCAGGTTCGTTTCGCCGCACCTCTACCTGTACTAGATATCTAGATCGAATAGGTGAGATATCGGGCTCAATTGAGCCCGATGCCATGAGAGCAAAATGTGAAAATTTAGAGTTTTTCTTCTTGCTCGGGTTCGCTAGAGGAGCCAACTCCGGCGGCCTCACCGCCGGGAAAGGCAATCCCCCACCTCAGTGAAGGTGGTGGCGACATCTGCCGGCGGTCGTGGTGGCTAAGCTGGCCGGAAACCGCGGGAAAAGTAGGCCTAGGAAAACTTCATCCGGGCCGTTGATTGATTTGGGACAATGAACTGATTCCCTTCATCTGTCTTTAAGATTCGTGCTGTTATAATATTAATATAATATAATATTAAAAGATAGGAATAGTATATTTCTGTCACATTTATACAGTCACTTTGCATGTAAATTTTAGGGCACCTATGGGAATTACCAGAACATGAACCCTGAATGAAAATTATACCCTATGTTGTTAACTTTATTTTGACACCTTAATCATAACTTTTGGTACAGTAGAATGAGTTGTAGGCCTGTTTTCCTAGGAATGGTTAAAGACTTTGATTCAAGAGCCTAAACACCTAGAGGGGGGTGAATAGGTTCTAATCTTTTTGTGTCTTTTTGATTTTAAGGCAAACAGAAGTTTATAACTACTTGTAGCACAGAATAATTCTATCTACAGAAATTAAATGCAACACAACAAACACCAGATATATACTGGTTCCCTAAGATATGGGTACATCCACTTTCCCCTTCGCCTATCCAGTAGATATCTAGATTCAGCCTAACTTCATTCCACTAGCTCGGATCCGCAGATCTTACAAACTCAGAACCCAAAATGGTTCCTACACCTTAGACTTTACACAAGTCCTACCTCAGATTCTTCCCTGAATCCTACCTCAGGCCTCAGCCCTACCTCAGCCTTTATAATTAGGCTTACAACTCAGACTTTCCACAAGTCCTACCTCAGGCACACTGCTCTACCTCAGCCTTTATAATTAGGCTTACAACTCAGACTTTCCACAAGTCCTACCTCAGGCACACTGCCCTACCTCAGCCTTTATACTTTTAAACTTACAATCTCAGATCTAACAATAGATCCTATAAGAGTTTGTGAGTAATAAGTTTTATAAAACTTCACCAGCTAGATTCCTCTATTGATGTTGTCTTCTTGATCAGTTCTTGAATAAATAATTTCTTCTGATCCAACCTGACTTAGCTTTTCAAAGCCTCTTGATTAGGACAAATAAGGTGGATATACTCTTCAAGTTGATGTTGATCTTCAGTCAGCTTCTTCCTTAGATTCTGATTGAACTCTGAATCTTTCTTGCAGACAGGCCTTGATCTATTAGAATTCTTCTTTATAATCCAGAGATCTTTTCACATTGATTCTGATGTTCTATCATTTCCAATCTGTCTCTTATATAGAGCTTGCTCCATGGTTACTTGTTGATCCGGTTCATAACAGACTTCTGACAGTTCTGACAGTGGTGTCAGACCGGTTAGTTATGACAGCTGTCAAGTCACCAGTCACATCACCAGGTTCTTCAATGTCTGTCAAACTCAGCATACAAAACTCAGCAGACTTCTTTATATGTGTCGACACATATAGGCTAAGTGTCGACACAAGTCTTCAAGGTGTCGACACAAATACTCCAAGTGTCGACACAGTCATACTACTACTTCTTGACACTTCTTATTATTGTATGTGTCGACAAAAGTCCTGTGTGTTGACACAGCAGCTTCTTGTCTCGACATTTCTATTGCAGATAGATGACATTGAGTGTTTGTCAAATGGCATTGAGTGTGTGTCGACACAAGTCTTGTTTGTCGATACAATTACTTCTAAACTTGACACAGCCTCTTAAGAGTTGGTGTGTCGACACAAGTCCTGTGTGTCGACACAATTGCTTCAGGTATCGACATAGCTCCTGAGTGTTGACTCATCTTCTGATTTAAGTGTCAACACAATTCTGTTTAAGTTGTCGACACAATTCTGGATGTCGACATAACTGCTTGTTTAGGTGTCAACATAGCTTTGAGTGTCGACACAACTTTTTTATAAGTGTCGACACATTTTGCCAGTGTGTCGACACAGCTTTCCTGAGTGTCGACACACCAGCTGGGTGTCGACACAACTTTCCTTAGTGTGGACACAATTTTCCTGTGTGTCGATACTGCTCACCTGAGTGTCGACACAAGTTTTCTGAGTGTCGACACAGTTTCTTCACAAGTGTCGACACTTGTACTTAGAAAATTTTTCTTCAAATTTTTAAACCTGCACAATGAAACTCAAACTTTTATCAAATACACATTGATGCATATCATTGACTAAGTTGTGGCTTCTCTAAATCTAGTACATATTTTCCAATGTACCCAACAATCTCCCCCTATCTGGATAAGTCATAACCCTTAGTCAAAGATATACATCTCTTTAGATAAAACAAAATTGTAATAGAAGTAAAAATATTTCAGAGCAGATAATTACATAATCATTGTAAACAATACACACTTAATACTGAATCAGATTTCATTGATAAGAAAAAACTTTGGTTTATATAAATTTCTTATAGAACAAAAGGAAACAAATTAGTACATTGTCTTAATACATAAACCTAGCAATCCTAATATTGACTAGGCTCCTTAATAACTATCCCTTTGTCAGGCTTGATTTTAGCCTGCACCGAAGGTTCAGCATCTTCAGCTAGCTTTTTCCCTTTGAGAGCATTCTTATTCAATTCTTCAGCCTTGATCTTTTGCCTTTCAAAATAGTGAAAAGGTTTGGGGAAGTACTTGCTTGGCTCTTGAGCATTAGCAGGTAGCTTCCCAGCCTTAGCACTTTTTCTATGCTGTAGAATTGCCTCTTGTCCAGCTTGATATTTATTCAATTCTTGCTCAGAATACCACTTACCCCTTGTAACATCCCATTTTCAAATTGGACCCCCCTAGGAGTGACTTGAGCATAACTAGGTCCTATGAGTTAACCTAGGTGAACCCAGGAAACCAAGTAACCTAAAAACCTAGTTGAGACCCTCTTGGTCTACAAATAGTAATTTTCTAAACTCTGATTTTTGGGTGTCCTAGTAGGTTCATTTTGACTCTAAGGTCCCCTTAGACATAATGTGGGCCCAAGGAGTCACCAAGGACCCACTTGGGTCAACCACAGTGGTCAAATTGACCAAGTCAACCCCAAGCCCAAATCAAGTCAAACCTAGTCTTTATGGGTTAACCCAACCTCAAGCCACCCTCCCCTTAGGCTAATCTCTTGCATGATTATTATGTATTAATTTGGCTGCCCATATCCTAGAGGATTGACCAAGTCAACCTAGTGACTAGGAGAGAAAGAGAGAAGCCTAAATTTAGAGAAATAAAGAGGAGAGAGAAAGTGGGAAAGAGGGTTATTCATGGAGGGGAAGGTGAATCACCCCTCTCATGACTTCATGGGGAAGAGGAAGGAGGGTGGGGCTCGGCCATTAAAGGCTGAAGGAGGCTTTAATGGTGGTCTTTAACTCCTCTAGTGAAGAGAAGACAGCCCATGCAGCCCCCTCCTCTCAACCCGAGCCACCATTAATGGTGAGTTGGCCTCCTTCAAAACCGCCTCCCCCTCCCCTCCTGGCCTTATAAACCTCTTCAGCAAGCTAGGGCGACCAATTTCGAAACCCTAAACAGGAGGGAGAACCGCTGCCGGAGCCACCAAGAAGAGGAAACGCCGCCGCCGCCGCCATGCATTCCCGTCGCTCCACCCGCATCAGAGCCCGAACTCAGGTCCTCCTCCTCTCCTTCTCTCGTGCTTAGATCTTAGAGCATGTTAGGTGTAGGTTTCGGGCTTAACCGATCCGGTCGTGGGGTGGCAAAACCAGGAAAAAACTCCATTTTAATGGAGTTCTGGGTGTTTTCAGGTGAGGCGGCGCCGCCACCTCCGGCCGCTCCTCCGCCGGCAGAGGTCATCCCCCACCACCAGGGACATAGAGGAGATGTTTCCTAGTGGTTGCGCCGCCTTGGGTCGCCAGAAACGGCCCCGTCTTCCTCCTCCCCGGCAGTTTCCAAATCTGTCATTTGGAGAAGATGAAGTCCAGATGCCGTCGGATCTGCTTTAAGATCCGTGCAACCCTATTTATATGATTTAAGGTTTTATTAAATTCAATTTATGTATTTTATTTACACAGATTCACTGTAAATGAAATTTAGGCCCCTTCTAGGCACCTACTGAAAAATTTTATAGCATGAAAGTTGTAGGTCCTTTAAATACCTACAATTTGATATGCTGTGGTGAAATTTTGGTAGGGAACCAAGACCTGTAGGGCCATTTTATTATGGGTATGTCCTAGAATTAGGGCAGATTTGTTATAAAAATTATTTAGGCACTTTAGGGGCATTTTCATCAAAGATGATCAACATAAATGTTGTAGGAATTTTTATTATCTACAGTTTGATATGTAATGGAATTTTTTTAGGACAAGTCTACTGACCTATAGGTCCATTTTTCTAGGGTAGGACCTATATGTAGGGTAGATTTTAAAATAATTCCCCACACTTGACTCTTGGTCCAAATGCTTTGAAATTTGGACAGAGACTCAATATCACCTACACCTAACTACTGTAAAAATTGGAGACCATTTGGGATAGTGTAACTTAGGGTTCTGCCCTAACCCTAGAAAACCTAGGGTAAGATAGTTTAAGGGTCAAATGACCTCCATACCCTCCCAAATTTTGGTGAGGTGTCCCTGTGATAGGTATCTAGGTCTGGTTCAAATTTCAACTCATTTGGTTGAGTTTTGAATAGGAATCCTCTAAACCCTAGTTTTGACCTAGTGAAGGGAAGCTTAGGGAAAAGGTACTTTTGACACTTGTGTGATCATCTCACCTCAACTAAGGTTGATATTCTGACCACTGGTTTTAAATGGTCCTAAGAACTCCCTTAGGGAAAATGGGATGGATTAGGGTATGTTTACCCTAGACCCCAGGTTCAAACCCTAAATGTTGACTTTGGGGGCTTGTGAAGGACATAGGGGAAAATGCCCTTATATGGCCTTGGGTTTTGTTGGAGAGGTAGTTAATGGGCATTTAACCCTCTGGTTGTAATATTAGAGAATTTTGAGGTAGGTAGGTACCTAAAAACCTAAACCCTAGTTTTAGAGTAGAAGGGCTTTAGGTCAAAGAAGTAGTTTAAATGCACTCAAAAGCTATGAAACTTGGGTAGAGTAGTTCTAGGGTAGTTAAGACCCTTGGCTGATTTTACTAGAATTTTTGGATTATTGTTTTTAGTACTTCATTCATGAATATGTGTATAGCCCAATTTGATGTTTTATTTATTAAAGATTTTTAATTCAAATAAGGCCCCCTTGAAACTTTGGAATTAGATGTTGTTGGCCAGTGGGAATGCTCAAGAATTTTAGTTTAATTTTATGTTGAATAAATAGAGTAGTTCTTTCACAAGTGTTATTAAAGGGCCTTATGGTTTAAAAATATTTTATGATATAAATAGTTTCTGGAAAATTATGAAAGTTGGTAAATAGAGTTTTTAAATTATTTTAAATCAGTGGGATTTTATTCTAGATTTTTGGAGTTATGAATATAGTACTTGATTCACAAGCATGCTAGATTAGGGTTTTAGTAAATGATTTATTATAAATTAATTTCCCGCAGTAAAATTATGAAACTTTTATAGTACTATTTTCATGGTATTTCTAGTACCCTGTAATTAATCCAAATGATTTAGAAGAGAATCTGATGTAGTTTATTCATTAGACATGAAAGAAATGGATTATTGCAAAAATATGATTAGGCCCCTTAGACCTTAGTGAAAATTATCAAACCTTGGATATATCATTTATAGACATATTAGAATTTGTCTTAAATTTATTATGATTTATACATGACTGAAAAGTATACTCCTTGTTCAAATTTGGAAGACCATGGATTTTAGTAAAATTAATTAATTAATAGATTAATTGAGAAAATTGTTATAACCGAGAATTGATTCAATTATGTCGTGACAGGCCCCCAGTAAATAACTTAGGCTGTTCGGATGAAAACAAAAAGGATATCCTATCATAGACATTACTTAGTATAAGGTGGTCTGTAGTTAGTAACTTTGGGAAATGAGTAACAGGATAAGGTTTGGGTTAGCGTAAGGACAGCTTGTGTTGGTTGGATTTAAAGAAAGAGGATGGATCACCATAGGAGGTTTCAAGTGTGGTGAGGAATGAGTTGATGCGCTCTAAGGTGCGCGGGACCGACGAAAGACTGCCGTCCCCGTAAGAGTGAAGAGTCAAATCCACCCTAGGTTTAGTTTGATGCAATTTATAGAGGGAACGGGTAAGGGAAAAACAACCAATAACAATAAGTGCCTTGCGAAAGGGAACTTCGGGCCGTAATGCCGCCGTCTTGGTAACTAGTGCCCTTTGAGAGCCCTTCACAGGGTATGCCGGGGGCAGTCCTGGGCTAACGTAAATCTTTAAACAAACGAAAGAGTAATTAGCCTAATAGGGATTCACATTGCACACACTCATTAGTTAGGGTTGGTAATGGTTAAGTCATCCCGAGGTGTTCAAGGGGGCGCTGTCCCGTGGTGTTCTAAGGGATGAAGTCTGGAGATGAGCCGGGCGTTTTAGTTCGGGGAATTTGGTCTCGGATGTGGTTTATACTGACGGTTTAGTCCGGGACTTTGACACTTTAAAATTGTTATATATTAAACTGCTGCATGTGCATAAAAATAGGAAATATTAAGGTGGTGGGTTTTCGATATCGGGGAGTTCGATTGCACCGACACCGATATCGTTGACTCGGCAAGGTGACTAGCACTTAGCCAAGGTTAAGTCCGGCGGACCAGTCGGCAAGAGTACGCAGGAGTCCGCCTCGTGCACCAGGCGTTGAGGGCATACGATAGGTCAGACCAGTGGTGCTTTTACTGGTTTTGAGGTGGGCGAGGCCCAACCCACCGCTTCTGTTTGCCACTACGGGAGTAACTTGGGAGTTATCTCCAAAAAGGGGGAACTAAAGGTTTGTGTACACAAAGTTGGGTGTGTGAGTTACACTGCATGAACATCATAACCCACCATATAGCTGCATGTCATAATCATTCATAACAACCTTGATACCTAAAATATAAGTGGAATGGGACGCTTATACTTTAGGACTTGCAAAACGACCCCTTGGTCTATAAGCTTGTGTGGGCAAGTTTATAAATTAAGGTCAATTTGATATATGTAAATCTGCTGCTTGATAACCGACACCCCAACCTATAAGCGGTATGGGACGCGTTATACGATGGGAGCCTTGCAAAAGATCCCTTGGCTTATGTGTACTCACAAAAGCGAAGGTTTAATTTCTTACTTACTTCCTTTCTGTTATACCTATTACAACATTTATATTGTTCACCTGTTATAACTTGCTAGTTAGGTCCACCTTCATCTGCTTTGGAATTTATCTCCACTTTCATGTCCTCCCCTTTCTTCCTCTCCGCCCGGTGCCTTAGAGCGTGGGGGAAGGGGTGGGGGATGATAGGGCTTAGTCTTTTAGACTAACGGTTTTCGAACCATATCATATTAGGGGATCGCGGAGCCCAGCAAGGAGAGCCCAGGAGGCCGGTACGCTTGGAGATGGGGCAGTCTAGCACTGGAGTCCAGACTGCAGGGACCGTGAGTCCCGACCTTTAGTAGAGTTTTAGTTTTTGCTTCAGCATTGAGTGATTTTGTAGTGAGGACTTGATGTACCGGGCATGAGCCCTTATATTTCTAATATCTTTGTTCTCTGATGATTTCTGTGGACACTCCCTTCGTAGAGTTTATATATATGTGATTTAATATTGTGGACTGCATTTCTCTTTCTTTACTATATGCTACTTGATCGTGATCAAAAAGGCCGGCAGAATCGGCGCGTTGTGGTGACGACCTTCCCGGGTGCGAAGGTGTCACAGCAAAGCGGCGGTTCTGGGCATAAGACCCCGGGCTGTCAAAAAAAAGGGGTCTTACACCCCTATCATGGGTTTTATCCTTAACAGCTTTCCAGGAAGTAAGGATGATATTTCTAGAAGTTTGGCTCCATTTCACAAAATCTTGCTTCAGCTCATCCTGCTCTCTGAATCTCTTCTTGGAGAGTTGAGCTTCCTTCTGAGCATCCAATGCAGCTTCTGATATTTCAACCTTTTCAAGAATTACATTTTGTACCTCTAGTGGAGGACTATACATTTTCAGCACTTCTTCTTGAACCATGTCAAAATCAACTGGGGGGTAGATCACCTGAGCAACTTCAGGATTATCTCCTTCAAAATAATCAGGTTGAATCCCAGAATAAGATACATTAGCATCATCACACAGAGGAGGATATCCAAGTGTGGCTCTAATGCTATTGGTAGTCCATTTAGCATGGTCAGAGCCGGCTTTGACTAGTAATCTCTCCCCCCTTTATGACTACTCTTGCAATATGATCTCTTAAATCTTCCTTTTGGAATCTGATTTGATCAGCTATATATTCAGTTCCCTCTTTAAAATAAGCTCTGAATTTTGTCAGGAAGGTTTTTATTTTCTACTGAGATTCTTGGAATGTGGTATTGACAGCTGATATATCATCCTGGGTTTGCTTGGATATTTCAACCTTCAGAGTAGTGCTAGAATCAGTGAGCTATTTCAATATTTCATGATGGGAATCCTTGAGATTTTCATTCATCCTTATCTGATTCTCTAGGACATATCCCTACTTTACTTCAATCTCATCCAGTTTAGCTTGTATATCTTGTTGTTGCTTGTCCAGGAATACCACAGCATTACCTCCTTTATGGAAGCAATCTATCATCTCCTTCTTATTTTGATTGACTTCAAATCTTATGGATTTGATGTCCTGGGCCAGTTGAAACTGTAACTCCTTATGAGTTTCATCTACATATTTTTCTATAGTCTGCCTTTATATTATCTAATTTTATCTGCATCTGGACCAGTGAAGAACTGAAGTCCACAGTTGATATAGATGGTGTTGTTTCCATTTGCAAAGCTTTCTTATATCTAGAACTCTTCTTCTTTAACATAGACAGCTTTCTTTTCTTAACCATTATGGCTTCTTCATCTTTAGAAGATTCATATGTACTTTCAATATCAATAGTGTCCTTTTCAGCTGGGGTATCCTTGGATAACTCCCCCTCAGTCCTTGAAATTTCCTTTTCTTTTTCAATTTCCTCCCCCTCAGTCCTATCAGTAAGAGGATCAGGAAACAATTCTTCCATTGTAAATTCCTGTTGTATCTGTTCAGGAGGAATAAGATTAGTTTTTTTTAAAAAAAACTAATGAAAAGACTAATACCACTTGAAAGACCACTTTTGTTGTGTAAACAAAAGTGTCCCTTTGAACAATTTTTTTTTTAGGAGAATACTATAATTCATCACTAGTCTGTGGAGAATAAACTTACTGGCTCATGCTGAGCATCATTTTTACTAGTTACTTCAGCTACAGAGTTGATTTCAGATACAACATCCATTATTGTGTCTACAGCTAAGTCACTATCCAAGACAGCATCATCAATACCTCCCCCTTGGGCAGGCAACTTAGTTTCTTTTTCTCTGTTTTCTCCCTGTGGAGTAGATTCAATTTTTTGCTCTTGGGGCTCACAGTCCTTGGCTTGAGCTTGAACATATTATTATTGTTGGTCTTCATTTGAACTGAAGACCACTTCCTCCTCAGAATCATTGGAGGAGTCAGTCTGTACAACAACCTTCTTTTTCTTCTTATCTTTGTTAGTTTGCTCCTTAGGAGCATGGACTTTCTTGGTTAGAACTATGTCCCACCTTGACAGTATCCTTACATCCATTTTTCTCATATGATTTATCTTAGAGCCATTTGCTTGTTTCAGTACATCTGGAACTACTTATGTTAAGCATAGGTTGAGGATCCTTCCCAGGTTAGGTTTCTTTGTTCCTTCTTATAGTTTATCAAACACTACTGCTTCCCAGTCAGTGTTTATCTTGAATATTATTCTCACCATCCGATTGAACATGTGGGCAGAAATCCGATCATGTACTCATGTTTTGCAGATAATCACCTTGCCCACCACTTCTGAAAGAAATTTTCCTTGGGAATTCATCCCTTTTCTATTCATAGATGAACTAATCTTACTATTGGGATTAATTCCACACCAGTTCAATGCTTCAGTTATCTGGGAAGGAGTTATTTCGTCTGTATCCTTGATCACTGGTAGATGTAGTGCTTTCCTGATTGATTTCAGTGTGAGCTTCAACCGGGTACCTTGAATAGTCGCCTTGATTTTCTGTCCTTCTGTGTCCACAGTAGCGGTTGTGTAGAACTCCATGACTTTTATCTTTCAAATTTTGGTCGATGCTGAGACCAAATATTCTAGTCCATTTTAAGAAATTATGGCAATGACTCCCTAAATTTCGTCAGAAGCAGTTGTGAAACCTTCGCGAACCAGTTCGTAACCTTCATTAAACTTATCTTCTTGGAGTGGCGCCATTAATGTAAGTACTATAGGAGAAGAGAAGATAGGGTCTATATCGATAGAAGGTGTAGAGTCAGAAATTTTGATAGCGTAGTCGACCAGATTTTGGATTCACCTATTTATTGTACTTGAGTCAAGGGAAGATCAAAAGTCGGGCTTAAGTCGACAAATCTATTTTTGTGTTGAAAACAATGACCTAGGTCTTGATAGAACTTAAGTTAAGTCGACATGACTAAGTGTCGACATACTAATACTTAAGTCGACAAAACATATTTTAAGTCGACACATTTATGTGTCGACATACTTGAGTCTGTGTCAACATACTTGCGTCTGTGTCGACACTGATAACTTAAGTCTCAACAGAGTTGTGTCGACACTGACTTTTTGTTTCGACATAAATATCCTCACGACTTATTGTCTCGACAAGGTTGTGTCGACACTTATTCTCCTGTTGACACAGATACTGTTTCTGTGTCGACACATCCTTTTTCTGTGTAGACAAAACATATTGAGTGTGTCGACACAACATGCTTGTGTCGACACAAATATTGTACTTAGACAAATTTCATGAAAAATTTGGTGCTTACTGATGCTACTCATGGAAACTTTTGTTAACCTATTCTAGGTTCAACATACCTAATACAATTTTGAAATTATTGAATTTAGTTTCATCCAGTGGTTTTGTGAAAATATCAGCTATTTGATTATCTTATTTTAAAAAAAACTCTAGACTAATATTTCCCTTTTCAACATGTTCTCTAATAAAATGAAACTTTATTTCTATATGCTTGGTCCTACTGTATGATACAGGATTCTTAGCAATAGAAATTTCACTTGTAGAATCATAAAATAATGGTATTCTACTTACCTGTATGTCATAATCTTCTAGTTGATACTTCATCCACATCAATTGTGCACAGCAGCTACCTGTAGCTACATACTCTGATTCAGATGTTGATATAGCTACACTGGTTTGCTTCTTGCTGCTCAATGACACTTGCCTCCCACAAAGGAACTGACAGGTTCCTGTGGTACTTTTTCTGTCTTCCTTACATCCAGCAAAATCTGCATCTGAGAAACCTGTTAATAGAAAATCTCTATTCTTAGGGTACCAAAGGCCTAGATTAGGTGTGCCCTTAAGATATCTCAAAATTCTTTTAGCTGCAGTATAATGAGATTCCTTACGGCATGCTTGATACCTAGCACAGACACATGTTGCATACATGATGTCAGGTCTACTAGCAGTCAAGTATAATAGAGAGCCAATTATCCCTCTATACAAAGGCTCATCAACAGGTTTCCCTGCTTCATCTTTGCATATAGGCATACTTATTCCCATTGGAGTTTTTATTGTAGAAGCTGAGTCCAAACCATACTTCTTAATCAACTCCTTGGTGAACTTAGACTTGGAAATGGACAACTCACTCTAAGTCTGTCTAACTTGAAGTCCTAAGAAGAACTTCAGCTCACCCATACTGCTCATCTCAAACTTGCCTTGCATAAGTTTGGCAAAGTTCATACAAAGGCTGTTTTCAGTAGAACCAATGATAATGTCATCCACATATATCTAGACTAGTATTATCTTGCCTTTTGATTCCCTATAGAATAGCGTTTTGTCTATCTTTCCTCTAGAGAATTTATTCTTAATGAGGAAGGCAGACAAGGTTTATACCAAGCCCTTGGAGCTTGTTTCAAACCATATATAGGTTTCCTAAGCCTATACACATAATCAGGAAAGTGAGAGTCTACAAAACCTGAGGGTTGTTCTACATAGACTTCTTTTTTAAATCACCATTCAGAAATGCTGATTTCACATTCAGTTGATATACTTTGAACCCTTGATATGCAGCATAGGCCAAGAACAACCTTATTGCCTCCAGCCTTGCCACAATAGCAAAGGTTTGATCAAAATAAATACCTTCCTCTTGCCTGTAGCCTTTTGCTACCAATGTACCCTTATTCTTTACTATTGCGCCATTCTAATCAAGCTTGTTCCTGTAGATCCACATAGTTCCTATTATGTTGTGATCCTTAGGTTTTGGCACCAGTTCCCAAATCTTACACCTTTGGAACTGACTGAGCTCTTCTTGCATTGCATTAATCCAGTTTGTGTCTTGCATGGCCTCTTCAATCTTCTTAGGTTCTATCTGAGACAGGAAGCTAGAACACAAAACTGTGTTTGTACTCCTGCTCCTTATTAGAACACCTTGACTTGCATCACCAATGATCTGGTAAGTTGGATGATCCTTCAGGTGTCTCCTTGCTAGAGGAATTCTATCACTAGTATGGCTATCTCGAGTTTTCTCATCTTGAAGCTCCATATTTTCTTCTTCACCCAGAGGGACTTAATCTCCCCCTGGATAGCTGGCATCTTTATCCTCATCCAGTTTAGCAGGAACATCTTCATTGATGGTCAGCTTGTCCAGCTTATCTGTTAGATCTGTAGGACTAACTGAAGAACTAGATAATTCACTGTTAATAGACATTGACTCATCAAATACAACATGCACAGATTCTTCTACAACTTGAGTAGTCAAGTTTTAGATCCTGTATGCTCTACTATGGTTGTTGTACCAAACAAATATCCTTTTAGGGATTTGGAAGCAAACTTAGTTTGGTAGTGTTTACCATTGACTAGTACAAAACACCTACTACCAAAGATTCTGAAATAAGATATGCTTGGTTTTCTGCCTTTTAAAATATGGTAGGGAGCCATCTTGTGTTTCTTGTTGATGGAGGCCCTATTGAGCACATGACATGTAGTATTTACTACCGTAGCCCAGAAGTATTCAGGGAGAGTAGTTACATTCAGTAGAGTTCTACTTGCTTAAATTAGAGTCATATTCTTTCTTTCAGCAACACCATTTTACTTAGGAGTTCTAGGTGAAGAGAATTCCTGATGAATCCCAAGTTCTTCACAGAATTTTATCATACATTCAGACAAAAATTTAGTTCCATGGTCACTTCTGATTTTGACCATTGAGCTGTTGTATTCATTCTGTATTTGTCTGACAAAAGTCTAGAAAATAGTTGGGGTTTCAGATTTCTGCCTCAAGAAGAAAACCCATGTAAATCTAGAGTAGTAATACACAACAACAAGTGTGTATGCTTTCCTACCAAGACTATGAACTGGCATAAGAACAAACAAATCCATATGCATGAGATACAAACATCTCATTGAATCTTTGATGTCAAGTGACTGAAAAGAGGACTTAGTCTACTTGCCTTTTTGGCAAGCTGAGCACACACCCTCTTTCATGCACTGAACTTGAGGACCATTCCTCACTAATCGCATGATGAACAGCAGTCAAATTGACTTATAGTTCATATGAGCTAGCCTCTTGTGCCATTTGACACATAGAGAAGCTTTCTCTCCTACAACCAAACAAAAAGGTGAGTTGTTAGACTCACATTCTAGGTTAAGGAAATACACATTTCCTTTCCTAGTGTCAGTCAAAATAATCTCTTGATCACTTGACCTTTTTATTAGGCACTCCCCTTTGTGGAAAGAAATATCATAACCTAGATCACTAAGTTGACTTATGCTAATCAGGTTATGTTTTAAACTCTTTACATAAGCCACTTTAGTGATAGTAATTGAATCACAAGAGATGTTACCAAATCCTTTTATGATTCTCTTTTCTGATCCACCAAAGATAACTTTTGGTCCATTCTTTATGGGCACATAGTCCCTCAACATTCTACTTGTTCCAGTCATATGTCTGGAACAGCCACTATCCAAGTACCATATAGGGGTATGGTCACTTGGATTTACCTGCAACAAATAATGAATCACATACCCTTAGAACCCAACTTGCTAGTGGGTCCTAGGTCTATGTTAGTTCGAAACCCTGTGACTGATCTAACAGGAATCCTACTTTTGGTTTTAACACTTAAGTTAAACCAGCAATCCATAGCAAAGTGGCCCACCTTACCACAACACCAACACTCAAACCTATTATACCTATTCTTAGGTACAAGCCTTCTTACTTTGTTATCAGTAGGCTTGTTAAGTGTTGGTGCTGGAACAGCATTCATTAAGAACTCCTCTTGAATATGATGGGCAGTCCTATAGATTGGTCTATTGGCATTAGCACCCTTGCTCATGAAATTTTCATGCTCACAGTGACCATGTGTAATGTCATGATCATACCTGTTAGTAGGATTCACTACCTTCTTAAAGAAAATAGGGGGATTAACAGCTTGAGGCTGAACTGGGGCTTTACCTTTTCTGTGAGAATTGGTAGCCCTAGTTCTTCCCTTATATCCTTGACCAGTCTTTCCTTTTTGTGAAACAAAATTATCTATCAAAGGTAAGACTGATTTTGGCTTGGAGAATTTTGCCACTAGCTCTCTCTCTTGCTAAAGTTTATCCCTACAGTTTCTTGATATGATTCTCTTTGAATGAGATTGTGCCCATCTGAATAACTGTAAAGTTTTTTAACTTGGCAACCTCATTCAGTTTTTGATCCAGTAGTTTTGCTAAATCTGTTGCAGCCAGTTTGAGAGACTCAATCTCCTTTGCCTACTCTTTAACAAGAAACTTGCTCTTCTTTAAAGCATGCAATAACCCACCATACTCATTAATAAGTTGGTGAACATCCCCCTCATACTCAGATCCATCCACCTCTTTTAAAGAAGATGCTTCTGATTTTGATCCAGTAAAGTAATCTGAGACTAGGGGTGAATTGTTTACCTTACTTGCTCCAGGCTGATCCTGGCACTTATCTTCTTCAGATTGGGCAATCAGCCCTTTACAGCAATGTTCTTCCACTTCATTTATGGAGTAAAGCATCCGTAAGAATTCTAGTTCCCTAGAATCCTCTTCTGTTAAGAAGAGTCCAACACATGCTTTTGCCCCTTCTTCTTCAGATTCTGAAGATGAAGAGTCTGTCCAACTCTTCTCCATGTGAGCCACTAGTGACTTCTCCTTCTTGCCTTTGATTTGCTGCTTCTTCTTGTCCTTTGATTCCTTTCTTTTGTCAGGACAGTCAGCTATGACATGCCCATACCTATTACAGCAATAACACATAATCTGAGAATTAGATTATTTACCAGGTTTAGAAGCATACCTGTCCTCATTAGGTGTTTTCTTCTTTTTGTAGTATTCATCCTTGGAAAAGGATGCAGATGAAGGCCTTGTTCTCCAATTCTTTTTCTTCATGAACCTTTGGAATTGTCTTATGAAGGCAGCAAAGTCTTCATCAGATGTATGACTATCTGATGTACATGCTTCAGTAACACCTTCTTCTGCTTCAGTAATCCTTCTAGGTGGAGAAGGAGATTTTCTCCTACCCTTCCTTGAGCCCTCAGTCTTGAAGGCTACTGACCTTTCTTTATGTTCAGATCTGCTGCCCTTCTCTTCCTCTTTCCTAGCAGTAAGCTGCATTTCATATGAAAGCAGTTTTCCAAAAAGTATAGGTGGTGGTGTGTCAGCAAGTTTGGCCACTTCCCTGATGGCACATCACTTAGTGTCCCAATCCTTTGTTAGGGACCTAAGAAACTTGTCATTCAGTTTATAGGTACTGAAGACTCTTCCATATGTCATCAGTTTATTCACTATTCTGAAAAACTTTTTATAGCATTCAGCTATGCTGTTAGTTTTATTCTGCCTAAAGCTCTCATACTCCTGATTCAGCATAGACTTTCTATCCTCTCTGACTTCTTCTGTGCCTTCCATATAGACAATTTGTGTATCCCACATTTATTTGGATGTTTTACAGTGCACAAGATTTTTGAATGTTGCATCATCTATGGCACTTACAATTATATTCTGAGCTCTTTTTTCTAATGTAGCCAAGATGATCTCATCCTTAGTCATCTCTGAATAACTCTTAGGAGTTTGAATGTTTGCATCAAGAACTGAAACCTTCATTGGGATGAAGGGGCCTTCCTATACTGTGATATAAATTCTTGGATCAGATGCTTCCATAAATAGCCTTACCCTTTCTTTCCAAATGCCAAAAGATTCTTTCCTGCATATGGGTAATTTCATAGATCCAAACTCCTTTTGATTTTCACTTGAACCTATTCTTGTTGTCTGTTTTTAGCCTTGGAGAAATCCTCTAACTGTTAGGTTAACTTTTGAGGAACCTCCCTCTGATACCACTTTAAAGACTTTGATTCAAGAGCCTAAACACCTAGAGGGGGGTGAATAGGTTCTAATCTTTTTGTGTCTTTTTGATTTTAAGGCAAAAAGAAGTTTGTAACTACCTGTAGCAAAGAATAATTCTATCTATAGAAATTAAATGCAACACAGCAAATAGCAGATCTATAGTGGTTCCCCAAGATATGGGCACATTCACTTTCCTCCTTCGCCTATCCAATAGATAAATGGATTCGGCCTAACTTCCTTCCACGCGCTCGGATCCGCAGATCTTACAAACTCAGAACCCAAAATGGTTCCTACACCTCAGACTTTACACAAGTCCTACCTCAGATTCTTCCCTTAATCCTACCTCAGGCGTCAGCCCTACCTTATCCTTTATAATTAGGCTTACAACTCAAACTTTCCACAAGTCCTACCTCAGGCACACTGCCCTACCTCAGCATTTATAATTAGGCTTACAACTCAGACTTTCCACAAGTCCTACCTCAGGCACACTGCCCTACCTCAGCCTTTATACTTTTAGGCTTACAATCTAAGATCTAACAATAGATCCTACAAGAGTTTGTGAGTAATAAGTTTTAGAAAACATCACTAGCTAGATTACTCTATTAATGTTGTCTTCTTGATCAGTTATTGTATAAACTGATTCTTCTGATCCAACCTGACTTAGCTTTTCAAAGCTTCTTGATTAGGACAAATAAGGTGGATCTACTCTTCAAGTTGAAGTTGATCTTCAGTCAGCTTCTGCCTTAGATTCAGATTGAACTCTGAATCTTTCTTGTAGACAGACCTTGATCTGTCAAAATTCTTCTTTATGATCCAGAGATCTTTTCACGTTGATTCTGATGTTCTATAGTTCTGATCTGTCTCTTCTATAGAGCTTGCTCCATGGTTACCGACTGATCCGATTCATAACAGACTTCTAACAGTTCTGACAGTGGTGTCAGACAGGTTAGTTATGACAATTGTCAAGTCACCAGTCACATCACCTGGTTCTTCAATGTCTGTCCAACTAAGCATACAACACTCAGCAAACTGCTTTACATGTGTCAGCACATATAGGCTAAGTGTCGACACAAGTCTTCAAGGTGTCGACACAAATATTCCAAGTGTCGACACAGTCATACTACTAATTCTCGATACTACTTATTGTTGTATGATTTGACACAAGTCCTGTGTGTCAACACAGCAGCTTCTTGGCTCGACATTTCTATTGCAGACAGATGGCGTTGAGTGTTTGTCAAATGGCGTTGAGTATGTGTCGACACGAGTCTTGTGTGTCGACATAATTACTTCTAAACTTGATACAGCCTCTTGAGAGTTGGTGTGTCGACACAAGTCCTGTGTGTCGACATAATTGCTTCAGGTGTCGACATAGCTCCTGAGTGTTAACTCATCTTCTTATTTAAGTGTCAACACAATTCTGTTTTAAGTTGTCGATACAATTTTGGATGTCGACACAACTGCTTGTTTAGGTGTCGACATAGCTTTGAGTGTCGACACAACTTCTTTATAAGTGTCGACAGATTTTGCCAGTGTGTTGACACAACTTTCCTGAGTGTCGACATACTAGCTGGATGTCGACACAACTTCCCTGAGTGTCGACACAATTTGACTGTGTGTCAACACAGCTCGCCTGAGTGTCGACACAAGTTTCCTGAGTGTCGACACAGTTTCTTCACAAGTGTCGACACTTGTACTCAGAAAATTTTTCTTCAAAATTTTAAACCTGCACAATGAAACTCAAACTTCTATCAAATACACATTGATGCATATCATTGACTAAGTTGTGGCTCCAAATCTAGTACACATTTTACAATGTGCCCAACAACTGGTCCTAGGCTAGGGAAGAAACTAAAGTTTTAGGATCTCAAAGTCGCGTGCGTGTGTTGCACTTGCATGTTGCATAACCATATCATAATCATTCATACTCATTAGGTCATACGCAACATGTATCCTTATTATATAAACTAGTATGGGCTCTTTTATATGATAAGTTACAATTCCTGGAAACCTTAATTTATAAATTTGTATGGTCATTTTTATAAGTTAAGGTACGCTCTGTGATGATTGTGTAGTGGTAGTGTAGCTTTATTTTACTGCCTTACTTTCAGCTCTTTTACTTACTTGTACCGCACTTTACTTCTTATACCTTGTGCTTAGAACTGATAGATGTAGAATTATATTATTCACTTGCTAGTTAGCTTCTTTCACCTGCTTCCCTTTTTACTACCCCTTGTTTTCCTCCGCTTCATCCTCCCGCTCGGTGCCTAGGAGTTGCGGGGTGAGGTGCGGAGGAAATGACTTAGTCTTTTGACTAATGGTCGGTGACCATATCATTTTAGGAGCTCGAGGAAATGGACCAGCACGTCGAGGAGGCAGGACTTGAGGAGAAAAAACCGTTACCACCGGCTACTACTACTACTGCGCGCCTCAGGTGGGATGAGTTTACATGATTAGATTCCGCTGCTTTTGGATTTGATAGAGTGAGAGATTTGATTTGATGTACTAGGCATAAGCCTTTCTTACTCTCTTTTATTGTTACTAATTATTGGACTTCATATTATTGTACTTTTCATTTGATATATATATGATTAGTACTGTAGTTGTGGACTATAATGTATTACTCTTTTGTTTACTTCTATTTCTCATATTGTGAAAGTGAAGGGATAGATACTACTCTAGAGGGGGGGTGAATAGAGTTATCAAATTTTGCACTAGACAAAACTTAATAGTCTACCCAACTCCCTTAGAGTGAAATGCGGAATGAAAAGATTATAGATAAGGAGATAACCCTAAAGCCTAACACAAGTGTTGTGCACAAACTCAAGCTAACTGTAATTACAGTTAAGGCTTGGAAAACCTAATCAACAACTAGCAAACCTAGTTATATCTAATCACAGCCACAATGCAAGTAATTAAATTAAGCAAGCCAGACGACACAATGAATTTATAGTGGTTCCCCAAACAACTTGGGTACGTCCACTCTTCTACCAACAAGGTAGGAATCCACTACAGGTTTTTGATCAGGTGCCCTGCCACCACAAGATCTGCTTCAGGTAGATCTAGAAACCCTTTAGACTTTTGATCATGTGTCTAAAAACCGAACACAGGTTTTTGATCAGGTGCCCTGCCACCAAGGGATACTTTTGAAGGGAGTAATAACCCTGTACAGGAGGGGGAAAGAAGGTTAAGATGTCTTCTCTATTTTACAATAGATTAGAGAAGCACAAAGACTTGCACTGAGCTAGAAAGCTCAAAGGAATCAAGGCTCCCCCTGGCTCAAAGAATGTCCAGGTGAAGTCTTGCTTCAGTGCAGAAAACACTTCAGAAAAAACTGAAGGAAGAACTACAAGAAGATATAAAATAATAAAATAGAAATCTTCTAGCAGCTATCTTCTTCTTCTTCTTCTTCAAAAGAACTCTGAGTCTGAACTTCCTGAAAGCAGGAGAACTCAGGTTGAAGAAGAGCAGAAGAGCTTCACACTTCTCAGTTGAATGAAAATTGCTGAGAGCAGTGAACTTGGTCTTGATGAACGCTTGAATGCTAATTGAATAACTCTTAGAATAACTGGTTAGCTAGCTGAAATCCTTCTCCAAAGGACTCCTTTTATAGCAGCAACAAGCAATGGCTCTTTTCAATTTGAACTGTTTGTCTTCTTCTGAAACTTGAAACCTGGGCTGCAAATATCACAAAGACAAACAAACTCTGCAGCAAAATATTCTATAAAAGGGATAAACCTTTTTCAAGGAAGCTGCAGGAAGCAATCTGATAATAAAGGTACTAAATAAAATCACATCAGAGACAAACTCTTTATAGCAAAAGGAAGACTTTTCAGTCTAATGGCTATAAAGGACTGACAGCAGATAAAGTAAAATACAATGTCAGCTAATAAGACAAACAACTTTATCTGAAAAGATTTTACTCAGGCAGAAGGGATGGAGCAGATATTGCCTTGAAATATTATCATAAAACAACTGAAATAAAATGCCAGATAATGTATTAATTAATTAAATATAATAAATAAATACAAAATAAAAAGGCAGACAGAAAACGTCGAACGACCCTCGGAGATCGTCGACCGAAGAACGGAGATCGTCGATCTATCGGACAGATAGTCGAACGATCCAGATAGTCGAACTATCAAAGGAGATAGTTGAACTATCACAACAGATAGTCGAACTATCAGATGATAGTCGAGCTATCAGATAGTCGACCTATCAACAGATAGTCGAACTATCAAAGCAAAACCGATAGTCGACCTATCAACAGATAGTCGAACTATCTACGCAGAACAGATAGTCGAACTATCAACAGATAGTCGAACTACACAGGGAAAACAGATAGTCGACCTATCAAGCAGATAGTCAACCTATCAAAACAAAACAGATAGTCGATCTATCCACAGATAGTCGAACTATCAGATAGTTGAGCTATCCAAGCAGATAATCGAACTATCGAAGCAACACAGATAGTCGACCTATCAACAGATAGTCGAACTATCAAAGCGACACAGATAGTCGATCTATCAACAGATAGTCGAGCTATCAACGCAGACAGAATGTCGACCAACTGATAGACGATCGTCGATCAGCCGATAGATGATAGTCGAGCGACGTTCGACTATAGTCGAACGAAAAAACTACTAAACCAAATTCTTCATCTGGAAAAGCGGGGACTCTACAGCTAGACCACTAATCATTGACCATAGATATTTCTTGGGTCAAGGGACTAAAAAGACAAGACTAAACTCAAATCAATCTAGGGTACCAACAATCTCCCCCTATTTGAGTTAAGTCTCTCAAAAACTAAAACACAGAACTAGCTATAGAACAATAAAATTAATACAGGAAATAGTTAAGCAACTAACTAGCAATTAACAACCAGTCAGATATATAACAGCAGTCAATCAAAATTAAGAATCTACAGAATCAGATTTGGGATCAAAAGAGCTAGGAACAAAAGAAACTTTCCGCAAGGGATCAATGGCTTCTTTCTTAGACATCTTCAAATCTTGCACGCCAATAATCTTCAGTTCTGGAGCCCTTGGAACAACTGCTTCTGGGTGCTTTTCATATATTTAGAAGGATCAAATACTTCAGGACTAACCTGGATTTTATCGAGTTCCTTCATTCTGAACTTTGACATTGTAGAAAGTCCTGCAGAGTCCTTTCCTTCAGCCTTAGCTTTCTTTATCTGGGCTGATCCAACAAGTTCTAGAAATCGAGCCATCCTGAAATCAGGATCTAACTCTTGGCTTTCATACACTTTTTCAGATGATGTATCAATAGGCTTCACAGCTTTAAACTTAACAGATAAATCTAATAAACTTTCAGCTGTATCTTTAACTTCTTGAATAACTAAAGATGATGGAGGAGAAAACTCAGCAAACTTCTTACTGGATTTTTCAGAGAAAACAGTTCTTTTACCTTTTGAAATATCCTTAGCAACATGAACTGGTATAGCAGGAGAAACCTTTTTCTTGGGAGAAGGAGGAGGTGAAAATGTTGGCTTTTGATATACAACCTCCTTTACTTTCTCTTTAACCTCAGTATCATGCCTTTGAGTACCAGTATATGATTTGCCTTGGTGGCTTTGAGAACTTTTCCTTGAATGAGGCTGAGAAGGAGCAGATTTTGCAGATGGAGCAGATGGATTAGCAGATAAATTGCCAGAGGCTCCTGCACCCGGAGGTGGAGGAGGAGGACCTCTGGGAGTCCATCTGGGAGAAAGACTATCATATCTCTTAGATTTCTTTCTTTCCTTTTGTTGGTTCTTAGAGAACCACATCCAGTGCTGGAACTCTTTCGACTTTGGATCAATTCCTTTCAGAATGTAATAGGGAATATCATGATCTGGATTTGGAGCAGGAGGAGCTACAGCTTTTCTTTTTCTCTTTGCAGCTTTCTTTTTCTTGGATTCCTCAGACAGATCTGAATCACTTTCATCCTCAGAATGAGATGAGGGAGGATGATCATACAGATCATAGGCTTCTGATACAGCCTTTTCTTTTTCTTTCAGAGCAGCTTTCTCTTTCTCTTCTTCCAAGGCATCCTGTGCCAGAAGAGTATCTAGATCCAAACCTGGGGAATCATCTCATAAGGTAGACTTTTCAGTTTCAGTTTCAGGATCCTTTTGATGAAGCTCAGGAACTGTCGAGGGGACCAGTTCAGATAGCACTGCTTGCTGAGCAGGTTCAGCAACTTCAGAAACTAGAACAGGCTCTACAGCCTCAGATAGCACTGCTTGCTCTACAATTACTTGGGCATCAGGAGCTGATACAGATTCAGGCTCTTTAACAACATCTATTTCTTCCATTAAATCTGTAGGATTATGAGTAAAATCTTGCTAAATGATATCTAGTCATCCCTTCCAAATATTCCCATACTAACTTATCAATTAAGTAATCTACAAATTGGGAAAGAGACATACCTTCAGGATTCTCTTCAGGATGACCTAACTCCCATAAATCATCTAGAAAGGATGTGATTAATCCTTCTAGGTACAGGGCAACTAAGGGAGTTGAGGCTTCTTCCAAGTACACTTTTACAACAAATTCAGTCATCATTATCGCATCAGATATTTCTTTTTCTTTTTCAGATGGAGGAGGAGCTGAAACTACTGCTGCTTTTTTTGATACTACAAGTTGAGCTGCTGGAGGGGAGGCTGGGAGCTGCTCAGAGACATCTTCATTAAACATCTCCCCCTGCCTGATTTCAGTGGGAACTGAAACCAGGCCCCTGGATGAAGAGGGCTCAGCAGAGTTGGAGAGAGTTTTGATGGCATCAGTCAAAGAAGCAATGGAGGAAGCAAGTGGAGCAATTGCCTCTTCAATCATGATTTTGATTGAAGGGGTAATTAACTCCACAATGCTGGAAATGAATTCTGGAGTTATTTCAAAAGGTGGTGGAACTGCAGTGGATGGAGGAGCAGCAGAAATGGTTGATGTGTCAGGATGAAATGAGGTGAGGTCTGGAGATTGAAATGGAGAGTTAACTAGAGATTTAACTGGAGAATGATGTGGATAAGGTGAGTGAGGAGGAGTTGGAATGGGAGAATGAACTGGAGAAGAGATATCAGACGCTAATAGATCAAAGCTGGGTTGAGAAGTCCAAGCAAGATCAGTTGGGAAAGAAGATGCAGGAGGAGAGGCAGAATGTCGTACTGCAGTTGAAGTTGAAGGAACTTCAGCTGCAGTAGACGGCAAAGCAGAAGAAGATGAAGGAATAGATGAAGGAGCTGAGCCAACTTCTTGAGGGTGGGGAGCGACAGAGTCAGTCCTTGTGCTCTCAAATGCAGCTGGAGCAGCCCCTGCAGGAGCGGGCTTCACGAATGTCCTCTTCCATTTTGAGAACAAGTTGGGATCCATCTTCTTACTGGCATTAATGGTTGTAGCAGTTGAAATCAGCAGCTGGGGATATCTTTCCTTCAAAAAAATCCCAATAACCCTGCCTAGGGTAACCTCTTTCTTACTGTTCTTCTTCCTTATCAAATCGAACAAAACTCTGCCCAATTGATCCTTTTCTTGTTGACAATTGCACACATGAGTGCAAATTGTTGTCTAGTAATGTTATCATGGGCGGAGTGCTTTCCTAGAAGCACTTTTCCAACTAACTCAGCAAGAAATTTTATCTTAAAAGGAAAATTTACCTTGAGGAGCTTGGAGGGAATGCCTTCGGCATGTCCCAGCTCTAACAACATCCTTCCAAATTCTGGAGCATCTTGCTCAAATTCTTCTTCGCCATTAATCAATCCAAAAATATCAGCCAAAACGGCAGGAGTCAAGATTACCTCTACTCCGCCAATTGTTCCTGTCATTGAATCTTTAGTAGAAGAAGAAGTAAATGCCCATTCCTTTATCTCTGGGACAGTTAACTTGATCCTTGTTGACATTAACCTTTCCAAACCTTGATCTTTGCATAACTGGAGAATTTCCACGATATCTGGTTCGCAGCAACTGAAAGCATCAAAATCCACACTGAAACCGGCGTCGAACTTCACGACTACGAGGAGCGCTGGAGAAATCGCCATTGAAATGCTGGAGAAGGCGCGAGAGGAATGGAGAAGACGAATCGACAGAGAAAAGAGACAGAGCAAGCATGACGACGGAATACGAAAAGACGCTCTCCGTCGACGATAAAAGCAAAGATCTTTTAACCTAGGTCGACTATCGGCTTTATATTAGACCGGAGATAGTCGATCTATTTAAAAGATACTGGACACGATGGTCGAACGGTCGTTCGACGATCGGTCCAGAAGCAGAGTATTCGAGCAATCGTTCGACTATTTCTGGCTTCTCAAACAACAAGCTGTCGTCATCCAGAGATCGACGATGAGCTCGACTTGTTCGACGATGGTCGAATGTCGGTCGACGATCTTCAAACAGACAAGCTTTCCTCAACCATAGGTCGACGATGGGCTTGACCTGATCGACTATCTTCGAACGTCGTTCGACTATCTTCAAACAAGTTTCAACATTGGCAGATATAGTCACACTTAGTCTCTTCCATTGATCATGCCTAGTTGAACCAAAAAGAACAGATGCTTCTGTTCATCTAAAGGCTTGGTGAATATATCACCTCTCTGAAACTCAGTGGATATGAACTCAAGACAAATCTTGTTCTTTTCCACACAATCTCTCAGGAAATGGTGCCTGATCTTAATGTGCTTCGTTCTAGAGTGGTGCACTGGATTTTGTGCAATTGAGATAGCACTAGTACTATCCCACATGATTTTGGTGTTCTTGTGTGAGTAACCATAATCCACAAGCTGGTTTTGAATCCACAGGATCTGTGAACAACAACTGCCAGCTGCTATATATTCAGCCTCTGTAGTTGAAGTTGAGACAGAAGCCTGCTTCTTACAGAACCAAGAGACCAATCTCTCTCCCAGGAACTGACAAGTTCCTGAGGTGCTCTTCCTGTCAACTCTACAACCAGCATAGTCAGAGTCAGAGTATCTAATTAACTCAAATTCTGTTTCTGCTGGGTACCAAAGTCCTAGATTTGGACATCCCTTCAAGTATCTCAGGATTCTCTTGAGAAGAATCAGATGAGATTCCTTGGGGTTGACCTGGAATCTAGCACAAAGGCATGTAGCAAACATTATATCTGGCCTACTTGCAGTTAAATATAATAGGGAACTAACAATGGCCCTATAATTCTTTTGATCAACTGGCTTGCCGTGATCATCAGAATCAATAACTACATTAGTAGCCATAGGTGTAGGCATTGCTGAAGCATCAGCCATCCCAAATTTCTTTACCAATTCCTTGGCATATTTGGATTGGGAGATGAAGATACCATCAGCATCTTGCTTAACTTGGAGACCAAGAAAGTAAGACAGCACACCCATACTACTCATCTCAAACTTAGAGTGCATCAGGTCAGAAAACCTTTTGCAAATTTTGGGATCAGTGGAACCAAATATAATATCATCCACATACACTTGAACTAACAGGATTGTGTCCTTGTGGTGCTTGACGAAAAGGGTTCTATCAACTACTCCCCTAGTAAAGTTGTGCTCTAACAGAAACTAGCTAGAGTCTCATACCAGGCTCTGGGTGCTTGTTTTAGTCCATAAAGAGCTTTCTGCAACTTGAACACATGTGAGGGCTGAGTTGAAGAAACAAACCCTGGTGGTTGTTCAACAAACACCTCTTCCTTAAGCTCACAATTTAGGAATGCACTTTTGACATCCATCTGAAAGACCTTAAACTTCATGTAGGCTGCATAGGCCAAGAAGATCCTTATTGCTTCTAGCCTTGCAACAGGAGCAAAGGTTTGGTCATAATCTATACCTTCCTCCTGTCTGTAGCCCTGAGCTACAAGCCTAGCTTTATTCCTTACAATAATTCCATTTGCATCCAACTTGTTTTTATACACCCACTTGGTGTCTATGATCAGTTGGCCTTTAGGTCTTGGAACCAAAGTCCAAACTTTACATCTCTCAAACTGATTGAGCTCCTCTTGCATAGCAATGATCCAGTAGGGATCTAGCTCAGCATCTTTAAAGGTGAGGGGCTCAACATGTGAGAGGAAACAAGCGTGCATCACATCCTGTCTTAATTGGTGTCTTGTTTGCACACCAGCTGATATGTCTCCAATCACTTGAGATGTGGGGTGATCTCTAAGTGTGACAATATCAGCAGGTGGGATGTGATCTTCAGCAACAGTTGGGATTAATTCCTTAGGAGGAATTTGATCTACTGTTGGTGGAACAACAACAGCTTCTGCAATGTCTTCATCACTGTCTGATTCAGTGATCTGAAGAGTTGATAGTTGAAGAATCTCTTGAGTAGCATCAGGTACCTGCAATGAACTAGAGGAAGGAGAATTTTCCTTCTCCTTGTAAAACATCTGAGACTCATCAAAAGATACATGCACAGATTCTTCAATTTTACAGGTTGATTTGTTATAAATCCTATAAGCTTTGCTTACTTGGGAATATCCAAGCATAATTCCCATTGAAGCTTTTGCTTCAAATTTTCTAAGGTATTCTTTATAGTTATTATGAATGTACACTACACAACCAAATATTCTAAAATAATTAATTTTCGGTTTCTTTCCTTTAAGCAACTCATAAGGAGTTTTACACTTAAGCTTGTGTATCATACTTCTATTCAAGACATAATTGGCTGTACTAACAGCTTCTGCCCAATAGGAAAGAGGCATATTAGCATCTGCCAATAATGTGCTAGCAGCTTCAATGAGTGTTCTGTTCTTCCTTTCAACTACCCCATTTTGTTGGGGAGTTCTAGGAGCTGAGAAGCTATGTTTGATACCTTCTCTCTCACAGAATTCTTGCATGAGAAGAGAGTCAAACTCAGTACCATGATCACTTCTGATCAAGGCCACATGAGTAGAGTACTCAGTCTGCACACATAATAGAAAGTCTGTAAGGGCTTTGAAGTTATCAGCCTTAGTTCTCAAAAAGGAAACCCAACTGAACCTAGAGAAGTCATCTACAATGACTAAGGTGTAATACTTCCCTCCTAAACTCTGTACACTTATTGGGCCAAAATGGTCCAGATGTAATAAATACATGATTCTAGGAGAATCACTTTTATTTACAGATTTAAAAGAGTTTTTGGTTTGCTTACCTAGCTGACAAGCCTTGCATAGGCTATCCTTCTTGTAGGGGTAAGAAGGTAAACCTCTAACAAGGTTGTGTTTAGATAACCTAGATATATTTTTAAGGTTAACATGACTAAGCCTCTTATGCCACAAAGAATTATTATTAATTGTTACTTCATTAAATAAACAGATTTCAGAATGAGTTGAATTGAAATCTACTAAATAAATATTACCTAATCTAATGCCTACTAAAACAACATTATTATTTAAAGTAATATTACAAGAAGAGTTAGAAAATGAAACATGGTAGCCAGCATCACATAGCTGGCTGACTGAGATCAAATTGTGCTTCAGTCCTGTCACATATGCAACTCTCATGAAAGTAACATCTCCAATTGTGATCCTGTCATAGCCTTCTGTCTGACCACAGCTTGAATCTCCAAAGATAACCTTTGGGCCGAGCTTAGCTTTGAATTTTGACAGATGATTTTTATTTCCTGTCATATGCTTGGAGCATCCACTATCCAAATACCACTTATTTTGAGTGATAGGATAGGCCTTCACCTGCAAGAAATTCATTTAGACATTGTGGACCCAGGTAACCTTGGGTCCCTTGTTTTTCACATAAGAAAAGCTAGAAATAAATGAAAATGCAGGCTGAGGGTGATAACCTAATGGGTGAGATCTCCTAGGTGGGATTCTCCATGCAGATGATGGGTCAACAAACCTAGGGGTTCTCTTTTCATTTAGGTTTCTACGGGTTTGATGATGATTTTGAAAATCATATTGAAAATGTCGATCGACGTTCGACGATGGGCGCTCAGATCGTCGAGCTTCGTTCGACCATTGAGCTTCCGATCGTCGAGCAGCGTTCGATGCTCTTTGTATTTCCTTAAAAAAATTCTTCCTCTTTTCTCTCTTAGCTTTATTTAACGTTTTATTAACTTGGTTTACTTGCTCAGTGTTCTTTATCCCATCAGCTGAGATAAAGTTCACTGGAGTTGAAAGATTATTTTTAAGAATAACTGGGGGTTCACTGGGAGAAGCTCCTAAGCCTAGTTTGTTATTGCCTGACCTAGTGTTAGTCATGCTGGTTATCTCTAATAGCTTAAGGCTTCTACCATTTAGAGATTCTTCTAACCTTTTAGACTTAGCTAACTCAATTTTAAGAAACTTAATTTCTTCACTATACCTAGTGAGATCTTCCTTTAACTTAATATTTTCAGTATATATGATTTCTGATTCAGCTAGCCTATGTCTAAGTTCTTTAATCTCTTTTTCAGAACTAATTAAATCTAAGCATAAAGATTTAAAATCTAACTTGAATTCTTCAGAAGTGAAGTCATAAGAAGATAGTACCTCATCTTCTGTTGGCATTTCTTCCTCTGAATCTGAACTCTCTGCAGTTGAGTGATTACTGCAGGCATCTATTGCCATCAGGCAAACTTCCTTTGCCTTCTTCCTTCCTCATCTTCACTGGTGCTAGAGGAGGAAGATTCTTCATCAGAATCACTCCAGGTTTCAGCAATGAAACCTCTCTCCTTCTTTTTGTTCTTGTAGGAGGATGGCTTGGAGTGCTTCCTGTGCTGTTCCTTTTCTTTCCTCTTATCTTTGTTCTTCTCCTCTGGACAATCTGGTAAGATATGTCCAGGTTTCCTGCAACCATAACAGATAATTTCTTTAGCAGGTGAACGGTCATACCTTGGTTTGTCTTCATAGCGTGAAGACTTCTTTCTGAATTCCTTTCTCCCCATCTTGAGAAACCTCTTGGCAAATAATGCCATTAGTTCCTCATTGGATTGGCTGCCTTCAGAAGCATCAGCAGCCTTAAGAGCTAGAGATTGCTCTTTTCTTGTTGGAGTAGGGGTCTTTGCTTCAGCTTCTGCTTCCCTTGTCTTCAGCACTTGCTCAAAAGACTTGAGCTTGCCGAGAAGAGCTTCAGTTGAAATCTCATTTGTACTTCTGGCTTCCTTGATGGGCCAGATCCTCAGATCCCATGTGCTAGGGAAGCACATAAGAATCTTATCATTGACCTCTGTCAATGAAATGTCCTTGTCAAGGGTCCTCAACTCATTGATGATTGAGCTGAGCCTTGTATACATGGCTTCAACTGATTCAGCATCAGTTTTCTTGAAGTTTTCATATTGTGAGATAAGGTTGGACCTTCTGTCCTTCCTTTCATCAGCTGAACCAGCTACAATCTGGTTCAGTGTATCCCACATTGCTTTTGCTGAGGAGCAGTCAGCAACCTTCTGGAATACCTCATCAGACATTGTCTGAGCCAGAATGTTCATCGCCTTGGCATCTGCTATCTTTGCCTTCTTGTACTGATCATTGTAGTCTGGAGGAGGCACTGCACTCATATCAGATGATGAGGCAGAAGCAGCAGCAGGTGCTCTTGGGGGTCCTGATAAAATAGAAGCAAAGATACTTTCATCAATAGAATTCATATATAATTTAATCCTTGCCTTCCAGATGCCAAACTTAGCTAAGTTGCATGCTGGAGGTCTGGTGCTAGAATAATCCTTGGACTGGGCCATGAAGATGATAGTGAATATCTATAAACTTTGGTATCTATCAGTATCTTGTGACTTAGGTGTTAGCCTATTCAGTCAGCCAACCTCCCTCTGATACCAATTGAAAGTGAAGGGATAGATACTACTCTAGAGGGGGGGGTGAATAGAGTTATCAAATTTTGCACAAGACAAAACTTAATAGTCTACCCAACTCCCTTGGAGTGAAATGCGGAATGAAAAGATTATAGATAAGGAGATAACCCTAAAGCCTAACACAAGTGTTGTGCACAAACTCAAGCTAACTGTAATTACAGTTAAGGCTTGGAAAACCTAATCAGCAACTAGCAAACCTAGTTATATCTAATCACAGCCACAATGCAAGTAATTAAATTAAGCAAGCCAGACGACACAAGGAATTTATAGTGGTTCCCCAAACAACTTGGGTACGTCCACTCTTCTACCAACAAGGTAGGAATCCACTACAGGTTTTTGATCAGGTGCCCTGCCACCACAAGATCTGCTTCAGGTAGATCTAGAAACCCTTTAGACTTTTGATCAGGTGTCTAAAAATCGAACACAGGTTTTTGATCAGGTGTTCTGCCACCAAGGGATACTTTTGAAGGGAGTAATAACCCTGTACAGGAGGGGGAAAGAAGGTTAAGATGTCTTCTCTATTTTACAATAGATTAGAGAAGCACAAAGACTTGCACTGAGCTAGAAAGCTCAAAGGAATCAAGGCTCCCCCTGGCTCAAAGAATGTCCAGGTGAAGTCTTGCTTCAGTGCAGAAAACACTTCAGTAAAAACTGAAGGAAGAACTACAAGAAGATATAAAATAATAAAATAGAAATCTTCTAGCAGCTATCTTCTTCTTCTTCTTCTTCAAAAGAACTCTGAGTCTGAACTTCCTGAAAGCAGGAGAACTCAGGTTGAAGAAGAGCAGAAGAGCTTAACACTTCTTAGTTGAATGAAAATTGCTGAGAGCAGTGAACTTGGTCTTGATGAACGCTTGAATGCTAATTGAATAACTCTTAGAATAACTGGTTAGCTAGCTGAAATCCTTCTCCAAAGGATTCCTTTTATAGCAGCAACAAGCAACGGCTCTTTTCAATTTGAACTGTTTGTCTTCTTCTGAAACTTGAAACCTGGGCTGCAAATATCACAAAGACAAACAAACTCTGCAGCAAAATATTCTATAAAAGGGATAAACCTTTTTCAAGAAAGCTGCAGGAAGCAATCTGATAATAAAGGTACTAAATAAAATCACATCAGAGACAAACTCTTTATAGCAAAAGGAAGACTTTTCAGTCTAACGGCTATAAAGGACTGACAGCAGATAAAGTAAAATATAATGTCAGCTAATAAGACAAACAACTTTATCTGAAAAGATTTTACTCAGGCAGAAGGGATGGAGCAGATATTGCCTGGAAATATTATCATAAAACAACTGAAATAAAATGCCAGATAATGTATTAATTAATTAAATATAATAAATAAATACAAAATAAAAAGGCAGACAGAAAACGTCGAACGACCCTCGGAGATCGTCGACCGAAGAACGGAGATCGTCGATCTATCGGACAGATAGTCGAACGATCCAGATAGTCGAACTATCAAAGGAGATAGTCGAACTATCACAACAGATAGTCGAACTATCAGAAGATAGTCGAGCTATCAGATAGTCGACCTATCAACAGATAGTCGAACTATCAAAGCAAAACCGATAGTCGACCTATCAACAGATAGTCGAACTATCAACGCAGAACAGATAGTCGAACTATCAACAGATAGTCGAACTACCTAGGGAAAACAGATAGTCGACCTATCAAGCAGATAGTCGACTGATAATACGTTTTGTAGCCTAAACTATTATCGTATTTTATATTTTATATTGTACAAATTATGTCTATTATTAGTTTATTTTTATCCTTTTTATGTAAATTTTATTGCCACTAACTTTTTCCTGTCTTTTTGCAGGTTTTCAGAAAAATTGCCAAAATGGCCTGTCACGCCCCCCTGTCACGCCCTCCCTGGGCGTGACCTAGGGCGTGTCACCCGATCCCGAGGACACCTGTTGGAAGGGACAGAAAATGGTCAAAACCGCTGTCACGCCCCCCTGTCACGCCCTCCCTGGGCGTGTCACAAGGCGTGACCAGGGGCGTGTCGCCCTCTGCCGCAAAGCTGCCGCCGCATTAAATGCCCTTCCGCCTCAGCACACAAATAGTACTGTCACGCCCCATGTCACGCCCGTAACATGGGCGTGACACCTTCTTTTTTTGGCGACTGACTGATTTCCGACCAATGATTTGGACATGACATGCCTGTCACGCCCTCCTGTCACGGGCGTGACCTAGGGCGTGACCACCGACGTCTCGAAGCAATCATCCCTCCCGCCAGAATCCAGAGCCCGAGGTAAAATCCGTACCTGTCACGCCCCCTGACACGCCCCCCCTAGGGCGTGTCGGAGGGCGTGACCAACCCGAGAAATTTTCTATAAATTGAGCCCCCCTCCTCCCCATTTCAGCAAGCTTTGGTTGAGTGGGGGAGGTGCTGCCCCTTTGTTTCTTGATCCTTTTTCATGCTTTCTCTCTCTCTCTCTCCCCCTCTCTTTGTACTTTTTGGTTAACCCTAGTTTAATCTTAGTTTGTGCTAGCTTTTAATGTAATTTTCTTCTTGCTTAGTGCTTAATGTAGGGCTAGAATAGGGTTTAATTTTCATGCACTTGTAATTTTATTTTCATTAGTGTAACTTGCCCTTTTTCATTAATAAAATTGTTCTTCCCTTAGCTTGTGTTCTTCTTATGTTTTTCTACTCATCTCCCCCCCTCCACTCCATTATGATTAACTAATCCTCCTTGTACTCGATCTTGATGATCCGAGGTTAGAGCGATTATGTTATGATGTTTTAATCAATCTTTTCTTTTTAGATTAGGGCCTTGAATTACTCTTGATTAATCACGGGTTGGGGGTATATTTTCGATATATACTCTCCGCCTTTGCTTTCATTCTGGGCTAGCCGAGAGGCCGAAAGAATGAAGTGAGCATTCAAGAGTAAAGGGAGTTGTACGCACCCCTCGAGAGAGGCAGACGTCCAAATCTCCCGGATTGGAGTAAAATCCAATAGTGGGGTTCACCGCGTAAAGCGAGTTTTAGGCCTCCGATTTAGACGAGAGTCGGTCGGACCTTCCTAAACTCAGTTGGGCACGACTTCGAGAGAAGCGTGTTCAAGCTTTAGGAACCTCCACGGTCAAGGACCCTTATCCTATTAAGTTTAGATTTTTATCGCATTTTCTTAATCGTCTTTAGCCGAGGTGAATCTCGATCGGGTGCATTTCCATTTCATATTTTCTTCCTTTAGTAGTAATCTCCTATCTTGTGCTCTTTAATTAACTGCAGTAGTTTCCTTTCTAGCATAGTTCTTTTCTTAATAGCGTAACTTAATTGCGGTAGTTCTCTTTCTAGTTTGCTTTAATTTCTTCATTGCGCTTAGATTTTCTAAAACCCTAGTTTTTCCGTCGATAAGATAATAGCGTTCGTGTGAGTAATCTTAGCCAACAGTTCCCGGATTTCAATACGACACTTGTGTCCCCTTGCTACAATTCGATAGGTATACTTACCTCATCGGATTGCTAGTTCGGTTGCGTTTATTTTCTTCGAACCCTAGCGCGCAACAAGTTTTTGGCGCCGTTGCCGGGGAGCCAACTTCCGTTGATATTTTGAAAACACGAACCTATTAATTTTATCTCTTCTCTTTCTCATCCCCTTTCTTTAAAGTTTTAAAAAATCAAAAAAATTATCACCGCTCTTAATAGAAACCAACCTCACAATTTTTCTACGCCACCTAATTCTCTCGAAAAGGGCAAAGGGCTTTAAGCGCCACTGTCTTGTCTAGTACCTTGCGAACCCTTCACGGGGTAGTCCTTGGGAAGTTCGGGAGTTAATCTATAAAAAAAAAATCTATTTCAAAAAAGAAAAAAAAATTTAATTTAATTTTCTAAATCTAGTTTTTCTTTCTAGTTTATCCTTTTTCTCTTTCTCTTCTTCTTTTCTGTTCTTTTAGTGCATGACCCGCGGGAGTCCGTCGGTTATTTTGGACTTGGACCACGAAATTGAGCGTACTCTTCGGAGAAGATCGCGATTTCAAGGTCCTACTATCCAAGTGCCGGTTGAGGACTCCGAGTCATTTAATACTTTAAGAATGGAAGAACCCAACGTAGATGAGGCCGTGCAAAGGACTATGTCCTATTATGCACGACCGAACCTCGAGGGAACAGAATCGAGTATAGTCCGCCCTACTATAGCAAATAATAACTTTGAACTAAAGCCTAGCATAATTCAAATGGTGCAGCAATATGTGCAATTTGACGGACTTCAAGATGAAGATCCGAACGCACATATAGCTAGCTTTCTTGAAATTTGCGACACCTTCAAGATAAATGGTGTCACAAATGATGCGATCAGGCAAAGACTCTTCCCCTTCTCTCTAAGAACTAAAGCTAAGCAGTGGCTTAACACACTTCCAAAAAATAGCATAACCACTTGGAATGAATTAACTGAAAAATTTTTGGCGAAGTATTTTCCGCCAGCTAAAACTGCAAAACTTAGGAACAACATCTCTGCCTTCGGACAAATAGTCTCTGAAACCCTTTACGAAACCTGGGAGAGATTTAAAGAATTATTAAGACGATGCCCACATCACGCGCTGCCTGTATGGTTACAAGTGTAGACGTTTTATAACGGGCTAAATCAAAGCACGAAGCAAATGATAGACGCAGCTTCTGGCGGTACTTTAAATCATAAGACCCCGGAAGCCGCTCTTGAGCTTTTTGAGGACATGGCCATGAACACTTATCAGTGGAATGTGCCTAGGTCCCGCCCGAACAAGCCTGCAGGTATCTATGAAGTGGACAACGTCTCCCAGCTCGCTCTGCAAGTAGAAATCCTAAGCAAAAAGATAACGGAGATGACTGCTGCCTCCGCCCCTCAGGTATGGGAATCTGCAACCCCTACTCCAGAACATTTAGATTATGTTAATAATTTGCCTAGAACTGCTTTTAATAATTTTTCTGCTGCGAATTTTCATCCGCCTGGTTTTAATTTTCCGAATAGTTATAACCCCGCTTTAAGAAATCACCCGAACTTTTCATGGAGTAATCCATCGAATGCGATGCGCCCACCTCCGCAAAATGATTTTTCTGCACAACCACCACCACCACCACCACTTCTTCAAAATTACCCAAAACCTCCGAGCTTGGAGGAATTACTTTCTAAATATATCACCACAAATGACGCTACCATAAGAACTTTAACCGGAAGCGTAAAAAGTTTAGAAAATCAGGTAGGACAGCTCGCGAAAATAATTTCTGAGCGACCCGCAGGGTCTCTTCCTTCCAATACCGAACCCAACCCGAGAGAGCAAGCGAAAGCTATAACTCTTCGGAGTGGGAAGCAAGTCTCCGGTATGGTAAGTGAAGAGCCCGAGGCAAGCTCCGCTTCTGCTTTTAAAAATCAAAGCTCCGCTCCCGCTTTTAAAAATCAAAGCTCTGCTCCGCTTCCACCCTCTGCTGAAGAAGTAATCACCCCCACATTAGAAAATAATCTCACTCCACCACCCATCTTCAAAAATAATTCAACTCCTCCATACCCCTCTGAACTTAATAGACAACGTCAAGATGATCAGTACTCCCGCTTCTTAGAAATCTTCAAACAAATCCACATTAATCTTCCCTTCCACGAGGCTATTTCGCAAATGCCGAAATACGCCAAATATCTTAAAGACCTCCTCACAAATAAGAAGAAGTTAGAGAATCTTTCGCACGTCACGCTAAACGCCGAGTGCTCCGCCGTTTTAACAAACGGTTTGCCGAAGAAAATCAGTGACCCGGGTAATTTCTCTATCCCGTGTGTCTTCGGTGATCTCTTTGTTAAACACGCGTTAGCCGACTTAGGCGCAAGTATAAACCTGATGCCCTTTTCGTTGTTCAAAAAGTTAGGGATTGGTAGCCTTAACCCCACGCGTATGAGTATCCAGCTAGCCGATAGATCCGTCAAGTACCCGTTAGGAATAGTGGAGGACGTTCTGGTGAAAGTCGACAAGTTCATCTTCCCGGTGGACTTTGTCATTTTGGACATCGAAAAAGACATCGAGGTTCCCCTGATCCTTGGCCGACCCTTCCTCGCCACCTCCCGAGCCATCATTGACGTAAGCAATGGTAAGCTCTTTCTTCGAGTAGGCGACGACGAAGTCACATTTCCTATCACCCCTTCGATGAAGAACACCTTAGCGAACGATGACTCATGTTTTTTCGTAGACGCCGTGAGTGATGATTCTTCCTACTGCCTCTCCGACTTTGAAAAAGAATTTTCTACTTTTTGCTCCTCTTCTCTTACAACAAAATCACTGCAAGGAAGTGATGAATCTTCTTATTGTTTTTCTGAGTTTGAAAAAGAATTTTCTGATTTTTGCTCCTCCTCTTTTCTTCCCACTGAATCTCTACAAGAAGCTGTCTTGGCTGCTAGCCCCACCCCTTATTACGTTCCTTATAAAAAAGTTTATGAATATATTATTTTCGAAAAAGAAAGAATCTCAAAATCCTCTTATGAAGAACCCCCTACCCTAGAACTTAAAGAACTTCCCGAACACCTAAAGTATGCTTTCTTAAAAAAAGACTCCAAGTTACCAGTTATCGTTTCGGCCTACCTCACGGATACGCAGAACGATAAACTTCTTCTAGTTCTACGTAAGCATCGCCGGGCTATTTCTTGGCAAATTTCTGATATCAAGGGCATAATCCCATCTTTCTGTACACATAAAATTATAATAGAAGATAATTCGCGTAACTCTATTCAACCTCAGCGCCGTATAAACCCGAATATGAAAGAAGTAGTTAAGGGCGAGGTTATGAAACTATTAGACGCAGGAATTATCTACCCTATATCGGACAGTAAGTGGGTTAGCCCCGTTCAGGTAGTTCCAAAAAAGGGAGGGATAACCGTAATTAGTAATGAGAATAATGAATTAATCCCGACACGGACGGTGACGGGTTGGCGTATGTGCATAGATTACCGTAAGTTAAATGACGCCACCCGTAAGGACCACTTTCCTCTACTGTTTATCGACCAGATTTTAGAACGTCTCTCCGGCCATAGCTTTTATTGTTTTCTCGATGGCCTCTCGGGGTACTTTCAAATACCCATCTCTCCCGAGGACCAAGAGAAAACTACGTTTACTTGTCCCTTCGGCACCTTCGCGTACCGAAGAATGCCATTTGGATTATGTAATGCGCCGGCTACATTCCAACGATGTATGCTCGCAATATTTGACAAGTACGTAGAAAGCATTATGGAGGTATTCATGGACGATTTCTCCGTGTTCGGCGACTCCTTCGATAGATGTTTAGAAAACCTCGAAAAAGTCTTAGAACGATGCGAAGAAACTAACCTTGCCCTAAATTGGGAAAAATGCCATTTTATGGTGAGGGAAGGGTTAGTTTTGGGTCATAAAATTTCTGCTAAAGGTATTGAGGTAGACGTTGCCAAGATAGAAGTTATTGAGAAGTTGCCGCCACCTACAAACATAAAAGCTATAAGAAGTTTCCTAGGCCACGCTGGTTTTTATCGTCGTTTTATAAAGGACTTCTCCAAGATCACTAAGCCCCTCACCCATCTCTTAGAAAAAGACGCTCCATTCATTTTTGATGACTCTTGTATTTCTGCCTTTGAATTAATTAAAGAAAAGTTAATTAACGCGCCGATTATGATAGCTCCGGTGTGGGACCTTCCTTTCGAGATTATGTGCGATGCGAGTAGTTTTGCGGTGGGAGCCGTATTAGGTCAACGCATATCTAAGAACTTCCACCCCATCTATTACGCTAGTAAAACCCTCACATCTGCACAAGAAAATTACACCACAACCGAGAAGGAGCTCTTGGCTGTAGTATTTGCGTTTGATAAATTTCGCCCTTACATTACACTTTCAAAAATCATTGTTTTTACGGACCACTCGGCCCTCAAGTACCTTCTTGCCAAAACGGATGCCAAGCCTCGCTTGATTCGCTGGGTCTTACTCCTCCAGGAGTTTGACTTAGAGATCCGTGATAAGCGAGGAGCCGAGAACTTGGCCGCCGACCATTTATCAAGATTAGATAACCCCTTTATAGAAAAATTAAATGAAAAATCTTTTAATGATTATTTTCCTGATGAGAAGCTGCTTTTAGTTAATACATCTACTTCTCCTTGGTTCGCGCACATCGCCAACTATCTAGTGGCCCGGGTGCTCCCAAAAGAGTTCTCCTCTCAGCAGAAGAAGAAATTCTTTTCTGAGCTGAAGAACTACTTTTGGGAAGACCCGCATCTTTTCAAAATTTGTGCGGATCAAGTGATAAGGAGATGTGTTTCTTTTGATGAAGGAATTGATATTCTAAAACATTTGCATGAAGGTCCGACAGGTGGGCACTATCAAGCTGCTCGCACCGCTCATAAGGTGCTTTGCGCGAGTTTTTACTGGCCTAGCCTGTTTAAAGACGCGCAAGCCTTTGTGAGCAGGTGTGATAGTTGCCAACGGTCGGGCAATATTTCTAATAAAAATGAAATGCCGCAAAATTATTTCTTAGAGTGCGAAATTTTCGACCTCTGGGGAATTGATTTTGTTGGCCCCCTTCCTTCTAGCTTCGAAAACAAATATATTTTAGTTGCTGTTGATTATGTTTCACGATGGGCTGAGGCCCAAGCTCTTCCTACGAACGACTCCCGAGTTGTAGTCACGTTTTTAAAAAAATTATTTTCTAGATTCGGTACGCCACGCGCAATCGTTAGCGATAGGGGTTCCCATTTCTGTAACGCGCAATTTTCAAAAATCCTTACTAAATACGGCGTTACGCATAAACTATCCACTGCCTACCACCCCCAAACTAACGGTCAAGTCGAAGTAGTTAATAGAGAAATAAAAAGAATATTAGAAAAGACTGTTTCAACTTCTAGAAAAGACTAGTCAACCAAACTTGACGATGCCTCTATGGGCCTACCGAACAGCGTACAAAACCGCCCTCGGATGTACGCCGTATCGGCTGGTCTATGGAAAATCGTGCCATCTGCCCGTAGAGTTAGAACACCGCGCCTTTTGGGCCTTAAAATTTTTAAACTTCGATCCCCACTCAGTCGGTGACCTTCGAAAATTTCAACTAAATGAACTCGACGAGTGGCGCTCTTATGCTTATGAAAATAATAAACTTTATAAAGAGCGGACGAAGCGTTTACACGATAAACACTTAAGGCACCCTAAAAACTTTAAGCGGGGCGACCAAGTCCTGTTATATAATTCTCGTTTACGTTTATTTCCGGGCAAATTAAAATCTCGCTGGTCTGGCCCGTTTTCTGTTTTAGAAGTATTTCCTTATGGAACTGTTTTAATTTCTCACCCTGATAAGGGTAATTTCAAAGTGAATGGTCAGCGTCTTAAACTGTATTTCTCTGGTGATGATGATGTCAGTCCAAACACTATTAAGTTTCTGCTTCACGAACTTTAATCTTGAACTTTTTATTTTTTTTGCTAAAAACAATTTTATTTCGGGACAACAATATTTTTGGACAATATTATTTTTTTTTGATGCGTCGAGCTCAACGACGCTTTAACCAAAGGGCGCTCTTGGGAGGCAACCCAAGTTATCTTTTTCTGTTTTCTTTATTTTACAATTTTTGCCTCGGACGGCTCCGACAAGCTGAAGCTTCTGCGATCGCCTGCTCCAACATTGCTGAATCCATCACAAAGTCCAAAGAAGACATTCGGGGAGCGGCATCACTCAGTTTTCGCAGCAAATAAATCCGGGGAAGTACCTGTATTTCAATTCTGTCTTTCAATTCTGTACTTTATTTTTCTCTCCTTCTCCAATCCCCTTCTTTAGCCATTGAGGACAATGTCTGTTTTAAGCTTGGGGGAGGATTTCCTCCTTCATTTTTGCGTAGTGTAAATAATCTTCTTTTTGGATATATTGTAAATATTTCCAAAAAAAAAAAAGAGAATATTCCACAAAATTAAATTAAAAAATATATATGTGTTTTTGAATAGTTTAGAAATTTTGGTATTTCAATAGTACCCCTAGTTTTTAGTTTTGTTTTACTCAAAATCTTCTATAAACAACTTAGTTAATTATAATATTTCTAATCGTTCCTTTTAATTATGTTTCACAAGTAAAATGTTGTCCATGCTGTGTTTCTAATTCGCGGTAGCATGTTAAGGTGAAATATTTTTCTAAAACTCGCATTTCTATTATGGTTTTTTGTTTTTTTATTTCCTTTACTTTCTCAAAAATTCATCATCCACTATTTTCTTTTTCGTTTTTGAATAATTTTTGTAAAGTCAACTTTTGAATAACGTAGTAGATGTGAACGATCCAAGTCACCTATTATTTCTATTTTCAAGTTAATTTCATCAATCTTCTTTTATTATCTAGGACTCGCTTTTTGAAAATTTTTCAAACCTTTGTTTTAAATAAATTCAAAAGCGTGAAAATGATTTAGGCCATTTTTGTTTTCGTTTGAGCTTTCTTGCCAACCTAAAAACTTTTACCACTAGTTAGCCGTTTTTGAGCCTTTTTCCGATTTCATTTGATAGCTCCTCCCTTCATTTCAGTTTCACCAAAGCCAAAATTTCCAACCTATCGAATCACACTAGCCTTTTTGAGTTTCATAAATTATTATGACAATTTTGATAGGGTATTTTGTGATTTTTGCGGGAGAAATATTTTTTTTTAAAAAAAAGGGAAGTATGTTCAAAAGTGATGTTTATTTTTGTTTGGCCAACTCAAAAAAGAAAATAAAAATATTTATGGCCTTTGTTTTGAAAAAAAGAAAAAAAAATGGAAAAGAAAAAAAAATGAAAAAGAAAGAAAAAATGTGTATATATTTTTATGAAAATTTTTGAAACTCTTTGCTTTGGTTTAGTGTGATTTTAAAACCTTCACGTTTATCTTTGAATTCCACTCCTAATTATTTTCCTAAACCAAACGTTTCTGTCCTATTTAAGTCCTTTTGATTCACGCTTTTTGATTTTTTATTTAACAACTAAGAAAAGAAAAACAGTAAATCAGTTTTAGTTTTAGATTTAAACCTAGATTTTTGATAATTAAATTGATATAATTATAATGCGTTGCTTGGATCTAGTAACAACTCAATGCGTGTTTTTCATTTTCGTTGCTTTACTTAAGTCCATTTAAAAAATCTCGCTAAAATTTTGGATGATTTGTTTTTATTAAGTAAAGTTTTTAAAAGTTTTACCATACCTAAATAATTGTTTTAGACTTACATTTCACCTTTTCCCTACTAAGAATTTCGCATAGTACTTGTGTAGGCATAATTAGAACTTTTTGATTAGTCATTTTTATAAATATCTAGTTTTTATATTTTTGCTTGGGGACAAGCAAAACTTAAGCTTGGAGGAATTTGATAATACGTTTTGTAGCCTAAACTATTATCGTATTTTATATTTTATATTGTACAAATTATGTCTATTATTAGTTTATTTTTATCCTTTTTATGTAAATTTTATTGCCACTAACTTTTTTCTGTCTTTTTGCAGGTTTTCAGAAAAATTGCCAAAATGGCCTGTCACGCCCCCCTGTCACGCCCTCCCTGGGCGTGACCTAGGGCGTGTCACCCGATCCCGAGGACACCTGTTGGAAGGGACAGAAAACGGTCAAAACCGCTGTCACGCCCCCCTGTCACGCCCTCCCTGGGCGTGTCACAAGGCGTGACCGGGGGCGTGTCGCCCTCTGCCGCAAAGCTGCCGCCGCATTAAATGCCCTTCCGCCTCAGCACGCAAATAGTACTGTCACGCCCCATGTCACGCCCGTAACATGGGCGTGACACCTTCTTTTTTCGGCGACTAACGGATTTCCGACCAATGATTTGGACATGACATGCCTGTCACGCCCCCCTGTCACGGGCGTGACCTAGGGCGTGACCACCGACGTACCGAAGCAATCATCCCTCCCGCCAGAATCCAGAGCCCGAGGTCAAATCCGTACCTGTCACGCCCCTGACACGCCCCCCCTAGGGCGTGTCGGAGGGCGTGACCAACCCGAGAAATTTTCTATAAATTGAGCCCCCTCTTCCCCATTTCAGCAAGCTTTGGTTGAGTGGGGGAGGTGCTGCCCCTTTGTTTCTTGATCCTTTTTCATGCTTTCTCTCTCTCTCTCTCCCCCTCTCTTTGTACTTTTTGGTTAACCCTAGTTTAATCTTAGTTTGTGCTAGCTTTTAATGTAATTTTCTTCTTGCTTAGTGCTTAATGTAGGGCTAGAATAGGGTTTAATTTTCATGCACTTGTAATTTTATTTTCATTAGTGTAACTTGCCCTTTTTCATTAATAAAATTGTTCTTCCCTTAGCTTGTGTTCTTCTTATGTTTTTCTACTCATCTCCCCCTCTCCACTCCATTATGATTAACTAATCCTCCTTGTACTCGATCTTGATGATCCGAGGTTAGAGCGATTATGTTATGATGTTTTAATCAATCTTTTCTTTTTAGGTTAGGGCCTTGAATTACTCTTGATTAATCACGGGTTGGGGGTATATTTTCGATATATACTCTCCGCCTTTGCTTTCATTCTGGGCTAGCCGAGAGGCCGAAAGAATGAAGTGAGCATTCAAGAGTAAAGGGAGTTGTACGCACCCCTCGAGAGAGGCAGACGTCCAAATCTCCCGGATTGGAGTAAAATCCAATAGTGGGGTTCACCGCGTAAAGTGAGTTTTAGGCCTCCGATTTAGACGAGAGTCGGTCGGACCTTCCTAAACTCAGTTGGGCACGACTTCGAGAGAAGCGTGTTCAAGCTTTAGGAACCTCCACGGTCAAGGACCCTTATCCTATTAAGTTTAGATTTTTATCGCATTTTCTTAATCGTCTTTAGCCGAGGTGAATCTCGATCGGGTGCATTTCCATTTCATATTTTCTTCCTTTAGTAGTAATCTCCTATCTTGTGCTCTTTAATTAACTGCAGTAGTTTCCTTTCTAGCATAGTTCTTTTCTTAATAGCGTAACTTAATTGCGGTAGTTCTCTTTCTAGTTTGCTTTAATTTCTTCATTGCGCTTAGATTTTCTAAAACCGTAGTTTTTCCGTCGATAAGATAATAGCGTTCGTGTGAGTAAGCTTAGCCAACAGTTCCCGGATTTCAATACGACACTTGTGTCCCCTTGCTACAATTCGATAGGTATACTTGCCTCATCGGGTTGCTAGTTCGGTTGCGTTTATTTTCTTCGAACCCTAGCGCGCAACATCGACCTATCAAAACAAAACAGATAGTCGATCTATCCACAGATAGTCGAACTATCAGATAGTTGAGCTATCCAAGCAGATAGTCGAACTATCGAAGCAACACAGATAGTCGACCTATCAACAGATAGTCGAACTATCAAAGCGACACAGATAGTCGATCTATCAACAGATAGTCGAGCTATCAACGCAGACAGAACGTCGACCAACTGATAGACGATCGTCGATCAGCCGATAGACGATAGTCGAGCGACGTTCGACTATAGTCGAACGAAAAAACTACTTAACCAAATTCTTCATCTGGAAAAGTGGGGACTCTATAGCTAGACCCCTAATCATTGACCATAGATATTTCTTGGGTCAAGGGACTAAAAAGACAAGACTAATCTCAAATCAAACTAGGGTACCAACATATTGGCCGAACAGGTTTATGATCATACTAGCCGGCAGAATCGGCGACTTGTGGTGTCGACTAACCCGTGTGTTAGTGTCACCGTAAGGCGACGGTTCTGGGCATAAGAACTAGGTTAACTCCCCGGAGAGGGGAGACGTATCTTACAAACTAGTATCAGAGGAACAAATGATCATATGAGAAAGAAGTCCACAACACTAGAACACCCCGCTCGAGCATTATTTTGCGGACAAACTATGCAGCGGAAGCAATGGTGTTCCCATGTGTAAAAAGTCAGATAAAACAGTCCATTTTAAGCAATGAGTTAGGCCAATCCAACTAGGACACCACCCTAGTTTTACTTACCAAGAGGATTTTGTGTCATACCTTAGGCCAAAGATCGACTTCAGATGTAGATTAGTTAAGGTACGTTAATAACCAAATCAATTAAAGAAAGATCTTAACGCTAGAGTCCCTTCTTAAGGCTTAAACGTCGATGTCCCTACTCCGCATATCAAGTGATATTACCAATTCTTACTCAAATTGATAGGACTGCCTCGAGTAGAAGTCGGTGCATAAGTTTACTAGTGGAACAGTAAGGTACTCGTAAGCTTAATCCTAGTACCGATGACTTGATTACGTCAAGACAATCACTGTGATAAATACCAAAGATCAAATAAGAATTCAAATTCTAGAAGAGACACTTCCTTGTTTGGTCACATGTTGACCTTGAACAGATTGTCGTATGGTAACCTTGAAGGCCTAAGGTAGATAACATATCAATTGAAGTGGAAATCCATGCCAAAGATTGTTAACCCTAAGGATTAAGACATGTACAGGATGACTACATTATGAATGTTAAAGGAAATTAACAAAAATATACGGGGGCTTTACCTTTTGTTTATAGGGCTAAATTGATAGCGACTCGAAATTCTCTATGCCTTTCTCATAAGCATGTGTCGCATGCATAGTGACCTAAAAACTTGGCTTATTCAAAGATCACTCGAGTAAAGATAAGGGTTTGTATATACATGACAAGTATGATGATCAATCCTTCCTAGAAGGTTAGGACTCTCGAAGAATTTCACACCATTTATTTATCTTAAGCAGCATAGACTATTAACGACAAATTATGAACACAACAAAATCATGAGTGAAATAGGAAAGTAGATTGTTTTGAGAATGGCTTTTCACTCTCTTAATTACTCAGAGACCATATGAGTAAGTGAACAAGGAGAACAGTAAGTTTAATTTCTTGAAGGATATATAAAGAGTGGCTTAGTGATGTGTATATATGACCTGGAAACTAGGGAGGACCGTATAAGGCTTCAAGAAGTTTCCCAATTTCGAGTTTTAAAGGAGTAAGTAACTACTTAGTCCACAGTCTCGTGAGCACTCGTGACTTCCTTAATACTGACACGGTATAAGTCATTTACATATACACGTGAAATCGAAGGAATTGTGTTCAAAAGATCAAATTTGGATCAGTATGAGTTGTAGGCGGATTTACAAAAAATTAAGGGTTGTTTGATTATCGCCCCCACAAGCATGTTCCAAGATGCTCTAACACCTTGAACCGATCAATGTAACACATAATTAAGGAACTCAGATGTATCACGAGGGAGTATCAATGCGAATGGAGGATTTGTTTCAAGTCAGAAGATTAACTGAAAGGGGTTTTGTATAGTTAGGTCCTTTAGGAAAGTGACTTTGATAGTCACATGTTGGAAGAAGTAAATACAATGGTCGATCGCTGCTACCCGTGCTTGCGTGACATACCCAAGTTATTAGGTTGGGAACATACGTATTAGGACAGAGTAACTTCATGTTAATATGAAGGAGTGATCGCATGTCTTAACTATTATAGGATGAGAGTCCATGAAGTGAAAATGCCAGAATATCTAAACGATTACGTATATAACAATGAGAGTACAGCATCCCCAGCAAACCTAGAACTAAGTGAAGAATCATACTAATTGGAAGATGTATACTCTAGGAATGATCTTGTGGATGTGACACAGATGATCTCAAGAATCAAAATGAAAATGTTTTACGAAATAATGATCGCCCTCAAAAGGTTCAAGATTTCGATATCAACTCATGATTACGAATGTGTTATTATCCTTAGAATCAAGTGTAATAATAATTTAGAATACTTGATCATGAGTAGACAATACAAGTATACCCTACGCACATGGAAACGAATAAATCTCAACATCACTTGCATTAGATATTGTGAGGTATGTACTTTTGATATATATAAGTGATGAAAACTCATGAACTTAGAAGCATAATAATCTCTACCATGACGTAATAATCTCTGAGGTTATGTTGAAGGTTATTTATACATATCCCACAAAATACTTGAGCTATCCTCATAAGTATGATAACGCTCGGTGGGTATTCACCCATGCAAGTCTATTAAGATAGCCATATGAACATGTATATGAGAGTTACTATGAGCATACCGTATAAAAACTTCAAGCACATAAAGGGTTAAAGTGCCAAGGCATGATATCTAAAAATGTAACGCCTCAGTAAATTAAAGCGTGATAAGGATTAATTGAAGCATACACATAGGTATGATCTCTTGGTTGTGACTACATCAAGAACCATGACATGAATGTTGATAACATCATGATCATCGTAGAAAAATTTAGGACGATGAAGAGATCAATTTTTAATTGCTATCGCGGGTACGTGAAATTTACTCGAAAATAAATGAATATTTATTAAGATTCGATAGATGAAGAAATCAAGGTGCGTCAATTTTGAAAATATGCGCTTATAATCTATGGATTAGACTGCACGTGAAAAATGACTGAGAGTCAAAACTCCTCGTCAACATTCATATTGATAATAAATGTTTCAGGTATATAACGAGTATGGTTGATTAATCTAAAGGCAGGATGATTCTTGAATTGGGGGAAAATGATAAATTTTCATCACACCATGATCTCGGAAGATTGGTTAGCTACTATACATAATTGTGTTGGTCTAGTGTGCCTGAATTCTCTTTTGGTGACTATAAGTTCATGTTGGTGGATAAGTAATAATCTAGGGGGACGTGAATAGAATAGACTTCTACCTACGAGATCATTGAATTATACATACCTTGAATGATCGTTGGTCATAAGGGACTACAATCTAATGTGTGATTGAGAAATATTTTGATTATAAAATGTTGGAGGACATGGAAATGAGTCCTCACAATTTGAAATAAGTGTAGTCCAAAATATAATTAAAATACATTTGGAAGAGGATTGTTACCTCTAATAGGTTTCTTATAGTAATAGCTATGAGGCTTATCACAGGAGGAAGTGCTAGACACTTCCTTTTTTGGATGAGGATGTGGACCCCGGGGTACTTGGATCAGAGTATATAAAGGATACAAAGGCTCAGATTTTACTGATCAGGGACCGGATGCTGGAGGCTCAGAGTAGACAGGCCAAGTATTACGATGCGCGACATCGGAAGGTGGAGTTTCAGGTAGGGGACAAGGTATTTTTGTAGTTACGTCTGGTGCATGGTGTTTCTCGGGTAGGGAGACATAAGAAGCTCAGTCCACGATATATGGGGCCAGACTTGATCCTGGATCGGATCGGTCCCTTGGCTTATAGACTGTAGCTATAACCTGAGTTGGGGACCTTGCACGACGTCTTTCATGTCTCTTCATTACGAAGATCTATCCTTCTGCCAGAACATCACATTACTGCTACAGCAGGCCTGGTAGCACCTGACCGGTCAGTTCGATTGGAGCCGATCTGAATTGACGATACAGAGGATTAGGTGTTGCGGAAGAAGAAAGCTCCCCTTGTAATGGTGTTGTGGTCCCACCATGGATGGGAGGAGCACATCTGGGAGCCGAGGGATCCGATGTTGGAGCAATACATGGAGTTATTTACTTCAGGTATACTTTAAATTATGTTTTAAGTTTCTTATAATTCTTGCAAGTGGAACCCTGTAGACCCGAACTCAAATTTCAAGGACGAAATTATTTTTTTGTATATAGGATTTGTAACATCCCTTGTTACATCTAGGCCCTTTTACATAGATTGGGTTAGGCATGGGGTGGGTGATAGGGGTAATTAGCTAGGTTGACACTAGTAGGTGAGTAAAACCATGAGGGGCCCATCATAGGGCCCAAGTCAACCTAAGTCAAATTAGCCTAAATAGGGACCCTAGCCACACCATGACCCCATCACATTTCCCTAACCCTAAGAACAATCTAAGTGGACCCTAGGGCATGTCACTAGGTTAACCCTTTGACCCTAGTTGACCCAAGTCAACCCTAGCCCTATTTGGGTCAAACCTATACCTATAGGCCCAATTAACCTAAGTAGGGCATCACCTTGACCCAACCCAAGTTGGGTAGTGTCATTGGGGTCATTACCTTCAAGTGGGGTCAGCCCACTCACCATGTTGACCAAGTCAACTCAAAAGTCAACAAGTCAATATTGTGACCTAAAGGAGGAATTATGAGCCCAAGCAATTTCCCTTGGGCCAAGCCCACTAAACCTAGCCCATTACCAGCCCAAGTGGTCAAAGTCCACCCATACCCCTCTGATTTTAGAGAGAGAACACATGCATGGGGGCATTTTGGAGAATTCACCCAAAATAGGAGAGAGAAAGTGCAAAGGAGTAAGGTGGAGGCCACATTGCTCATTCCCTCAGCCCAAGACTTGCTGGCCGGCCTCCCAAGAGTCATTAGAAGGAGTGGTGACTGCTGGTGGCTACTTAGCAGCCATGGTGAAACAACCAAAGCTCCAAACAGAGCTCACCTCGGCCACATCTCCCTATATAATCACTCCAGGCCAAATCCAAGCAAACCAACAGTTTCAGAACGTTGAGAGGAGTGGAGAACGAGTGCTGGAGCAGAGAAAATGGTAGAGAATCCAGGAATCGGGAGGTAGTCGTTGAAGCAAGCTCGGCCATGGCCAACCGCCACCACAGTCGCTGCCAGCCACCAACTCAGGTTCGGTTTGCCTCCCCTCTACCTGTACTAGATATCTAGATCAAATAGGGGAGATATCAGGCTCAATTGAGCCCGATGCCATGAGTGCAAAGTGTGAAAATTCCGAGTTTTACTTCTTGCTTGGGTTTGCTAGAGGAGCCAACTCCGGCGGCCTCACCGCCGGGAAACGCAAGCCCCCACCTCAGTGAAGGTAGTGGCGACATCTGCCGGCGATGGTGGTGGCTCAGCTGGCTAGAAACCGCCAGCAAAGTAGGCCCAAGAAAACTTCATCTGGGCTGTTGATTGATTTGGGACGATGAACCGATTCCCTTCATCTGGCTTTAAGATTCGTGCTTTTATAATATTAATATTATATAATATTAAAAGATATGAATAGTATATTTCTGTCACATTTATACAGTCACTTTGTATGTTAATTTTAGGGCACTTATGGGCATTACCAGAACATGAATCCTCAATGAAAATTATAGCCTATGCTGTTAACTTTATTTTGACACCTTAATCATCACTTTTGGTATAGTAGAATGGGCTGTAGGGCTGTTTTCCTAGGACTGGTCCTAGGCTAGGGTAGAAATTAAAGGTCTGGGATCTCAGAGTCGCGTGTGTGTTGCACTTGCATGTTGCATAACCATAGCATAATCATTCATACTCATTAGGTCATACGCAACATGGATCCTTATCATATAAACTAGTATGGGCTCTTTTATATGATAAGTTATAATTCTTGGAAACCTTAACTTATAAATTTGTATGGGAATTTTTATAAGTTAAGGTACGCTCTGTGATTATTGTGTAGTGGTAGTGTAGCTTTATTTTACTGCCTTACTTTAAGTTCTTTTACTTACTTGTACCGCATTTTACTTCGTATACCTTGTGTTTAGAACTGATAGATGTAGAATTATATTATACACTTGCTAGTTAGCTTCTGTCACCTGCTTCCCTTTTTTATACCCCTTGTTGTCCTCCGCTTCGTCCTCCCGCTCGGTGCCTAGGAGTTGCGGGGTGAGGTGCGGAGGAAATAACTTAGTCATTTTGACTAATGGTCGGTGACCATATCATTTTAGGAGCTTGAGGAGATGGACCAGCACGTCGAAGAGCCAGGACTTGAGGAGCAGATACTGTTACCACCGGCTACTACTACAACTGCGCGTCCTCAGGTGGGATTAGTTTACATTATTAGATTCCACTGCTTTTGGATTTGAGAGAGTGAGAGATTTGATTTGATGTACTGGGCATAATCCCTTCTTACTCTCTTTTGTTTTTATACTCATTATTGGACTTCATATTGTTGTACTTTCATTTGATATATTTATGATTAGTACTGTGGCTATGGACTATGATGTCTTACTCTTTATTTTACTTCTGTTTCTCATATTGGCCGAACAGGTTTATGATCGTACTAGCCAACAGAATCGGTGACTTGCGGTGTCGACTAACCCATGTGTTAGTGTCACCGTAAGGCGGCGGTTCTGGGCATTAGATCCGGGTTAACTCCCCAGAGAGGGGAGTCGGATCTTACAAGAACACGGCTAAGGCACACGCCCGTGTCTTTGGCAGTGTGCCCAACATGCCCCTGTGACACGCCCGTGTCAAAGGCCGTGTACCACACTCAATGCCACTCCACTCAACGCCACTCAACGCCACTCCTCTCAACGCCGCCCGAGCAGGACACACACTTGGACACTTCCGTGTCCCAGGCCATGTTGTCTCTCGATGATTGTTGATTGTGCTATCTCGAGAACTCAACTCGATACACACCGCAAAGGACATGCCTGTGTCCCAGGCCGTGTACACCGGACATGCCCTGGGACACGCCCGTGTCCCAGGCCATGTCACCCAGTCTGAACTCCAAATTACAATTAAGGGTGTTACAATCCTCCCCTCCTTACAGAAATTTTGTCCCGAAATTTAGCGCAACATATCCAACAACACAACCATTCGTTTGGTTCAAATATCCACAAAATGATCCGGAATTACTCGCACACATAAAGTCTTTTTACAAACATCATACAACAACAAAAATACTGGACATTCTTTACTTCTGCTTAGCCGTGTTCTTCATAATCTTCTCAACAGCCTATTGTACTTCCAGAGTATATATGTGAGGCTGCTGAACTTCATGATTTGAGCTTTGCGGCTCCTACACTTCGAGAGTGCACACTCGCGGTTGCGCTCGGGGTGCAAATGATTCCGCCACTTCTTTGCCCTTTTTCGGATAGGATGCACCGGCCTTTTTCTCATAACAATTTCATGCTTTATGTCCTTCTCTTCCACACAAGTAACAATTGGTTGAAGGTTTCTCAGTCTTCGCCTTCTTAGCACAACATTGGTTAGCACAATGTCCGACCTTACCACAAGAAAAACAAATATGTGAACCACACAGTTTTTCTGCTCCCATGATAGTGGAGGTGGTTGATTCCAACAGATGTATTTGCTTCTTCCATATGCGACCACATGCTTTTAACACATTGGCAAAGATTGGTACATTGATACCATGCCTTGATCTGAAGTTCTTTAAGTCCATTTCCAAGGACCTAGCTTTCATGACCAAGGTAAAAAATCCAAGCAACTTTGGACCAACCAATAAACGCCGAAGTTCATCGCGCAGACCATCATAAAATCTGTTGGTCTTCATCTCCTCAGTTTCAAATCAAAACTCTACATGTTGTCTCAACTCAACAAATGCATGAAAATACTCCTCGACCGTATATGGTCCTTAGGTCAGACACATATTCAACGGCAGGATCGATGCTTCTATATTTGCCACTTGTTCACGCGCACATACTGGTAAGGGGCACACCCTAGGAACAGAGAGGTGTACCTGTCCCTCATGGGGGGCCCTTATCATTGCTACAACCACCTCCAAGATCAACCGGATCGTCTCTACCGATAGAGGTGGTGTGGGCACCACCGTTGACGTCGCATTCTCATCCGAACGCTGGGGCTCAGACTGCCCATTTCCACTCCTTGACACCTAAATTTGAACAAGACATCATTAACCAACCAACCTCTAATACAAAACGGCAAACATGCCCAATCATTTACATTGTGAGTGGACATTCTTGAGTTCATTAGTGTTAAAACGGTTTGCACATACACGTGCTCGCCACCCGACAAAAGAATTCGGCCTTGAATTCGAAAGTGGAAAACTGAGGTGCCTATGATACCAAAATATAACTCACAGGTCGGAGGATCGAAACCTCCCTCTGATACCAAAATGTAACAACCCTACCCGTTAAATAACATCGCACCCTAACCAAGAGCATTTTCGTGGAAGTTTATAAGTTGCACGAACTCAATCCATGAATGTCCACTACTATATAAATAACACATTTATATAAAAGACCAGGAATGTATACAAGCCCACCACTCACGGCCTAAAGGTCTTACAAGTTTCTCTTTACAAATATATGACTTCATACATTGGCACGTAGGCCAGCCACACATGAAATCCAAATCTTCGCACGGCCTTCGAGGGATAACAGCAGCAGCAAGGGCTTCAGCCTGCTCAATCCATTTCAGCATCAACAAGTGCAGTACCTGCATATGGACATCCACCCCATGGGTGAAAAACAAAGCAACAATCAGCATTAAGCTTACCAATTATAACGACCCTACCCCTTACCCGGGGCAGTTGTTCCATCCCTGCATGTATTATAGTCTAAACACATATATACAATACACAGTATCATCACAAATGCCGGACTTCGTGCCAGACGTTCCGTGTAATATGAGCACGCTTACGGTGTACCAAACTCTTCAAAGTTCAACCGCCGATTCGAGATGTGTACTTGTTGGCCGGGCATAAGCCTCCAAACCCCTATTGAAGACCTCACGCACCCATCCACTCAGAGGCACGCACATCATGGCAAACTGTGAGAATTATCAGTCGACCTACCCCCGTAGTGTAACAAGCCTAGGGAAATCGCCCCGCTGCATTGCTACCAATCGACCGCTCACCCTATCCTACCACTGAACTTGTTGGGTGGCCCACCCACTCAGAGGTTATTAACTTGTTGGCTATGGGCATCAGCCGCAAAACCCGTGTTGGAGGCCTCTCATACCAACCCACTCAGAGGTGGTCGCAATCCATCTCATATTCATCTCATAACACAGGCACACGGTGCCACTTTATATTCCATCAATACAGCTTGTGCCGAGCATACAACAAAAGGAGCTATGCAAAGCTTCCTTCTCACCATCACAATAATCCTCACAATCTCCATAGGTTAACCGATTTATACATAGAGTCTTCTTTGGTTCGCAACATCACCAATCACGAAATCCATCCAGATGCGCTTCACACAACATGCCTATGTCGTACTACACATTTCTGGCTCTAGATGCAGTCTCAACCACTGGAATAACTTACGCTCTTCCATCTTTTGATGGAGGATTCCACAGATACACATGCATAAACAAAGGGCTTCACCTGTCCAAGAAAGAAAGACCGTTACCCTCGAAGATCGATTCGGCGCCATGAAAGAACTAGCCGGATGGAAATAACCGTAGCGGCCTTGCCTCCGCAATGCTGAGCTCGGCTCTCGATTCGGACCGCTGAAGCTCCACCGGCGGTCCGAAAGCTTCCCCTTTCCTCCTCCAAGCTCTCCTCTCTCTCTTCTCTTTAGAAAGAGAATGGCATACATAAGAATGAGATATTCATCTCCATTCTCAGCCTTATAATAGCAGGGAGGAACTTGGACCATAGGATCCAAATAGAAGGAAACGAACGGCCTCGATTTTCTTTGAAAAGCATCTAAATAGAGATAACACGGCCTGTGACACGCTCGTATCATAGGCCGTATTCCTTGAGCGGTTAGAGAACCGACTCAATCTGGAACAGAACACGGGCTACGACACGCCTGTGTCACTCCCTGACAGGCCCATGTCAACCAGTACACAGTCGTGTGGCTGGTCGTGTCACCTCATCAACACTAGGCCATAACACCCGAGAAGAACACGGCTAAGGCACACGCACGTGTCCTTGGCAGTGTGCCCAACACGCCCCCGTGACACTCCCGTGTCACAGGCCATGTAACACACTCAACGCCACTCTACTCAACGCCACTCAATGCCACTCCACTCAATGCCTCCTGAGCAGGACACGCCCTGGGACATGCTCGTGTCCCATGCCATGTCGCCTCTCGACGACCGTCGACCGTGCTATCTCAAGAACTTGACTCGACACACACCACAATGGACACGTCCTAGGACAATCCCGTGTCCCAGGCTGTGTGCACCGGACATGTACTGGGACATGCCCGTATCCCAGGCCGTATCACCCAGCATAAACTCCAAATTACAATTTGGGTTGTTATACGGGGTACCTGACTCTTGTTCCTCCTCCCTTCGGTACTGATGTTTTTGGCTGTCGCTGGGTCTTTGTGGTCAAATTTGGCCCGGACAGCACTGTGCATCATTATAAGGCCGGCCTTGTTGCTAAGGGCTTTACTCAGACTTATGGGGTTGATTACTTTGACACCTTCACTCCCGTGGCACATCTCAGCACTATCCGACTCCTACTCTCTGTAGCTATCAATAGAGATTGGTCGATTTCTCAGCTGGATGTCAAGAATGCCTTCCTTTATGGTGATCTTCAGGAGGCCATCTACATGGAGCAACCTCCTGGGTATGTTGCTCAGGGGGAGACACGGGTATGCCGGCTGAAGAAGGACATCTATGGCCTCAAGCAGAGCCCTCGAGCTTGGTTTGACAAGTTCAGGGGCATCGTGGCGGCCGTTGGTTTTACGCGAAGCTCTGCCGATCACTCGCTATTCATTCGCAAAACCTTTTCGGGACTGGTGGTTCTTGCTGTGTACGTCGATGATATTCTTTTTACTATCGATTACCAGGACGGGGTTGCCTTGACAAAGCGGCATCTTCATCAACATCTAGTCACGAAAGATATGGGCTCTCCGAATTACATTCTAGGGATTGAAATCTCTCGGAAGCCTAACTCCTTAGTCCTCTCCCAATGTAAGTATGCTTTTGATCTATTAAAAGAGGCAGGATTGACTGGAGCAAAACCTGTTCGATGCGCCATGACAACTAGAGAAGACAAAACTTGGACAGATGATTCCCATCCTCTTACAGATATTATGCGATGCAGGCGTTTGGTTGGTAAGCTCATATATCTTACAGTGACCAGGCCCGACATTTCCAATGTTGTGGGCAAGGTTATTCAATTCAAGCAAGCGCCTAGGGAGTGCCATCTACAGTTCGTCTTGCGGATCTTGGAGTATGTCAAAGCAGCACATGGGAAAGAATTACTCTTTCAGAAGAATAGTCATCTGAGGGTTGAAGCATACTCAGATGTGAGTTACGCTGATGACAAAGGGGATCGCAAGTTAACCTTGGGTTTTTGCACCTTTGTTGGGGGAAATCTGGTAAGCTGGAAGAGAAAGAAGCAGTCTGTTATTTCCAGGTCTAGTGCAGAGGCAGAGTATCGTAGTATGGAATCGACCAGTTGTGAGTTAAAGTGATAATAGGCGCTCATGATGGATTTAGGAGAGGTTTACAACCATCCTCTACCTATGTTCTATGATAACAAGGCGGCCATATACATCTCAAAAAATCCGGTCTTTTATGAAAGAACTAAGCACATTCAGGTCGACTGTCATTTGATTCGTGAAGAGATTTTGAAGAAACAAATTTGCAATACCTTCGTCACTTCTAATAAATAGTTGGCTGACATCTTCACCAAGCCAGTATCCGCCTCGTTTCTTCATATTTTCGACAAGCTGGGCATGATCGATATATATGCTCCAACTTGAGGGAGAGTGTTGAAGTTGGTGACCGGGCGGTCTGGCGGTCTGTCTTGGCGGATTGAAGATCGCGCGGTCTGGCGATTTCCCTTCTGCGGTTTGGTTGCTGTGCTGTTGCTTTCTGGAGGCCGAGCGGTCTAGCAGTTTGTCTCTGGCGACTTGGAGATCGGGTAGTCTAGTGGTCTCCCATGGAGATCTCTCCTTCCTCTCTGGTGGTAGCTGAGCGGTTAGCCCTTCAATCTAACCGGGCGGCTTGTGCGGGTTATTTCTGTATATACTGCTTAGTTCTGTAATTTTTTAGTCCCACATCTCTTATTTGCAATCTCTCTTCTCTCCTCCATTCTATAAAAGGGAGGTCATACCTTTGTAATAGATACCCTTTTCAAATATTTAAATTTTTGTTATACCACTTCCGGTTTGTTTTTTGTTCGTTTCTTACAAATAATATTTAAACTATAGGTTATATATTCATTTCATTTCAATTCTGTCACAGAATTTGTATTTAATGTTTTAATTTATTAAAAATAACCAGGGTCACCTATAGAAAACATTGTAAACATTAAAGTTGTATCCCTAGGGGTGTACTTTTTTTTTAATTTGTTTAAGCCAATTTGGGTGTCTGGTTTGATCAGGGCACTAATTTTGGTGGGGTCTATACCTAGGGTTAGACAGAAACATAAATGAGTGCCACCACTTCATACCTTATCCAAGTGACCTGAAATTTGGACAGGGAGTCACCCTAACCTATACCTAATTCCTGTCCGAAAATGATAATTTTTTGAGATAATTTTTCTATAGTTTTAGAAATTATTTAATAATCAAAGGGTAAATTAATTAGGAGACCTAATGACCTCCAAACCATCCAAAATTTTTATGAGTGGTCCTTAGGGTCACCATCATGTTCTGTATAAATTTTCACCTTATTTAGAGTTGATTAAGTTTTGAAATGAGTAAACCCTAGTTTTTCCCTAAAAGGGGTATTTAGGTCAAAAGTGCACCTTGTGGGTTTGGGTGGCCAAACCACCTCGACAGAGGCTGAAATTTGGGCCACTTGTTTTACATGACATTTAACACTCTCATATGGGTTATGGGGTGGCTTGGGGTAGAATTTCCCTAGGTCCCAAGTTAAAATCCAAAGTTTGGACCTTGGGGGTTTGAGAAGGGCATGGGGTAAAATGCCCATGTATGGGCTTGAAATTTTGTGGAGAGGACCCTTTGGTGGAAATATTAGTGGATTTAGAAATAGTTAAACCCCTCAAAAACCTAACCCTATTTTAGGTCACAAATTTCATAATTGTATGATGGGTTGTCAAAACTTTAAGAAAAGTTGTGAAACTTGGGTAGTATAGTCATAGGGTTAATATGAGCCTCTGGTAATTTTATTGGGAATATTGGAAAAATATATTTAGTACCTCCTTTGTATTACATGGATTTGCCCTTGATAGTCTTTTGTTTATTATGATTTCACTGTTCATTGGGAAATTGTGAAAATTGGGCAGAGGAAGTTATAGGTCATTATGCTCATGCCTGATTTCAATTATAACTTTTAGATGCATATTTTTAGTACTTACTTCACAAGCATTTAAATATACCAAAATGTTCAATATTAGATTCAGAGCACAATGTTTGATATAAAAATGTGATGCTTGTTCATTAGTGATATTAGGGCAGTATGCACATAAGAAATTTTATCATAATTTTTAGATGAATATATTCAGTAGTTGTTTAATTGAATTATGGAAAAGGATTATCATTCTAAATTAAAGTTAGAGTTCATTATTCACTACAAAATTTGGGTTCATGGTCAGGAGTGTTTTTAAGGCAGTTTAGTTATGCTTGTATTTTATTATAATTTTTGGAAGCTTATTTACTGCACTTGCTTCTTTAGCTGTTAACTATGTGTTTATATTTAAAATTTTGAATCTGAGGCTTAAACCATGCAAAAAATGGGGAGACTTGAATTTACTGTTAAATAGTAGCCTAGTATTCATCATAATTTTCTGGAGCATTTTGCATGATTGTAAATGCCACTTCATATTCAAATTGGGGCATTTAGATTTTTCGGGAAAATAAATAAAATGTCAGATAAATTAGGAAAATTTTAAGTTTCTAGATTTTGGCTATAAATATCATGATAGGCCTCCATTAATTATCTTAGTGTGTTTGGATGAGGATTTAGAGTACCTCATATCAAGCACTTCCTATAGCATAAGATGGTCTGCATTTAGTAAAACAGCGGAAATTGTGTTAACATGTGGAATGGTCAAAGGGATATGAGATAGTAGTTTACTGATTTTAGTGAAGTGCATTGGAGTATACCTTGTGAATTTGGGATGAGTATGTTGTAGGGTTGTCTAAGATTAGGTGGTGCTCGGGATCGACGAAAGATCATCTATCCTGTGGAGGGAGAAAGAAGGTCAAAACACGTTAGGGTTAGATCCAGAGTAATACTAAAGGGATCAGGAATCAGGTACTAATAAGTGCCTTGCAAAAGGGAGCTTTAGGCTTCAACCCATCGTAGTTCCTAGTGCCCTCGAGAACCCTTCACAGGGTATGCCTTGGGCAGTCCTAGGGTAACCTAAACTGTAGGCAAAATAAACTGCAAGTGTAACTAGTATAACTAGGGTTTCACTTTAACTCACCTCGATGTCTCGGAATGTTAGGTTGGGTCACTCGGGCAGTAAACTCGGTGGTTTTGGTGATGGGCAGGTTGGCCAGACGAGCTTTGGCTCGGTTGTTGTTTGTGACAAACAGGATGGTCCGGGGAGCTTTGGCTCGGTAGCTGATACATAAGGTTGCATGTGCATAAAGTATAAGGTGGTGGGTCTTTGGTGTTGGAGTGTAGATGCACCGACTCCAATACGTTGACTCGGCAAGTGTGTTTTTGCACTTCACAAAATTAAGTCTGGTGGACCAGCCGGCAAAGAGTACGCAGGAGCTCCGCTTAGTGCACCAGCATCGAGGAGTACGATAGGTCTAACAGGTAGTACTATTACCAGTTTAGAGGTGGGCGAGGCCCAGCCCACCATTTTTGTTTGCCACTACGGAGGTATCCTTGGAGGTTTGGCTCCAGAAAGTGGGAACTAAAGGTTTGTGTGCACAGAGTCAAGTGGGTGTGTTGCACTTGCATGATTCACATCATAACAAACTTGCATGTCATAGCATAACCATTGCATTTAACCCTTGACACCTATTGTATAAATTTCTATGAGACTTTTTTTACAATAGACCCTGCAAAATGACCCCGTTCATGGTTTATAAGCACGCGTGAGCGTGCTTATAAGTTAAAGATTTTATTCTGTAGATATATACATGCTTGCTAAAAAACCAACACCATATCATAAAAATTTGTATGGGACTCGTATGTGTTTTCTTATAAGTTAAGGTTACTTATTTCTTGTTCAGTTTTTCATACCTATATTACTGCCATATATACTTATAGAACTGTTAGTTTAGTTCCGCCATCAATCGTCTCTTGTTCATTCTCCACCATCACTACCTCTCGTTTCCTTCTCCCCGCTCGGTGCCTTGGAGCCATGGGGGAAGGGGTGGGGGATGATAGGACTTAGTCTTTTAGACTAATGGTTTTTGAACCACATCATTGTAAGGGACCGTGGAGTCCACCTTGGAGGAGAAGCCCAGGAGGTCGGCACGCTTAGAGATTGGACAGTCTAGCACTTGAGTTTAGACAGATGGGACTGTGAGTCTCGATCGATAGTAGATGTTTAGTTTTTGCTTCCACACTGAATGATATGTAGTGAGGATATTGATGTATTGGGCATGAGCCCTATTTTCAGTACCTTATCATTATTTCTTTGGACTTTTCCTTCATGGATATTATTTACTATATATGTGATTCTTGTGGACATATCTTTTACTCTTTTGCTACTTTTCTGTGATCATTTTGGCTGGCAGGATCGGCGCTTTGTAGTGACGACCTTCCCAGGCAAGAAAGTATCACCGCAAAGTGGCGGTTCTAGGCCTAAGACCCCGTGGTTCTAAAAAAGAAAAAAAAAGGGTGGGGGTGTCTTATAAGTAGTATCAGAGGAGACCTCGATCGAAAAGTAACAGTCTACAAACCCTAGGTCACCCCTGCGCGAGTTTAGTTTGGGGACAAACAAAGTAGTGGGGTGCCCATATGGGGGATCACATGTAAATTGTCAACTTTTATTTAGGTTCGAGTCGATTATTTACAAATGGTTTTGGTTACGCAGCCTTCGACACAGCTTACACCCCAAGGCGGAGTCCAGCAGACTCCAAATGTTGCACTACCTCCCCCAGTCCCCACTCCGTTCCTACAATCATAGATGGGGCAGACTCTGACTGCTATACTGGTGGTTTTTAGGGCTCAGCAGGTTCCGGCTCCGAAGACAAACACGGGGGCCAATTGGTTGAGTATTTTTCAAGGACTTTATCCCCTATCTTACTTGGGGACAAAGTTGGCATTTCGGACGGAGGCATGGTTGGACATCATGTATGAGATGCTGACTGGGATACAGTGCCCATGGGTTGAGAGGGTGTCTTTGGTGGTCTCTTGCTTAGAGTCCCATGCCAAGAGATGGTGGAAGACACTACTGGACACGATGTTTGCTGATAGAGAGGTTGCAGAGATTGCTTGGGATCAGTTCAAGGCCGCACTATTGGAGCATTTTCTTCCGCAAACGGCCAGAGATGAGATGGAAGACAGATTTCTACAGTTAAGGCAAGACAACAAGACGGTGGTGGAGTACCACCGAGAGTTCAATCATTTAGCCCTATTCGTAGACTCCTATAAGCCTGATGAGGTAGGAAACACCAAGAGGTTTTACAAGGGCCTACGAGAGGATCTGAGAAAGGCTCTATTGTTCGTATCTGATGGGCCTAACCTCGGATATTGGAGATTGCAAAGATAATTGAGGCAAATTAGAACACGACTCGAGGACGGGAGAGGCCAACGGAGGATCAGGGTCGGGGAGCCAGAAAAGATCAGCGAAGGGGCTGCATTGCTGATGGGAGAGATGAAGAGCAGAGGACCAACCTCGTCAAGAGGTGAGACAGGAGCCGAGGCAGCCGGTTGTTATGGCTCCTCAACCTATCCAGATGCAGGACATGCAGAGACCCAGGGGTATGACATGTCGCCCGCCCAAGTGCTACAACTGTCATCAGGTAGAGAATATTCGGAGAAACTGCCCCATGAGGGGGGCACCCCTACCAACACCAGGCTACCCCGCCTACTCAGCAGTTTGGAGGCTGAGGACGTGGCTGAGGACGTAGATACCAGGGCGAAGACCGCAGGCGGGAGAGGGTGCAAGTGTATGCACAAGATCTAGCTCAACCACAGAACCCGAAGCAAGTGATCGCAGGTACGCCAGTAAATTTAAAGTTCATTCTTTCCTAAAAGGTTAGACTCATGGTATAGAATTGATAGACAAGGAAGGAAAAACCTTAACTAGATTTTAAGATATTTAACTACCCCTGACATAGTCTTCGTCAGCGGCAAGCCCGCTTATACGCTGTTTGATACGGGTACTTCGCACTCATTCATGTCGGAGGCCTTTGTGGAATGACTAGAAGGCATGGAATGATTTACTGGCTTGATGAGGAGGGTGCATCTACCCGACGGATCGAATCTATTCACATCCGCCCAATATAACATGGAGGCGGAGATCGGCGGAAAGGCATTTGAAGCACCGGCGACGATCCTAAGGATGCCAGTCTTTGATTTGATCCTGAGCATGACATGGTTACTATAAAACCCTTCCCAGATTGACTGCCAGGAGAAGAGGGTCACCTTGAGGCATGGGGATTCCTATGTCGTCATCAAAGGTATTACATTTACCACCCCTCCATTGTTGTCATCCGTACAGGCCGTCAAGGTCCACATACAGGGAGAAGAGGTATACCGGGTGCTGTTTGAGATGGTCAAGGCCAAAGACTCCATCTCAAGTATTCTTGTGGTGCGGGATTTTACTGACGTATTCCCAGAGAAGCTGCTAGGGCTACCCCCGCACCGGGAGCAAGATTTTCAGATACAACTCATGCCGGGGGCTAAGCCGGCATCCAGAGCTCCTTACCGGATGACCCCGAAGGAGTAGGAGGAGTTTCGAAGTCAGCTGTAGGAGCTAGTGGAAGCTAGATTTGTTTGGCCGATCTCTTCACCATGGGGAGCCTCAGTGCTGTTCGTCAAGAAGAAGGACGGGACACTTAGATTTTGCATCGACTATCGAGCACTAAACAGACTGATAGTCCGGAATACTTATCCACTGTTAAGGATAGATGAGTTGTTTGACCAGCTGGAGGGGGCACATTTCTTTTAAAAACTGGATTTGATGTCGGGCTGCTACCAGCTGCGGATCCAAGAGGAGGACATTCTGAAGATTGCCTTCATTAGCAGATATAGGTTGTTCGAGTTTACCGTGATGCCCTTCGGGCTCACGAATGCACCATCGGCATTCATGAGCCTCATAAACCGGGTGTTCGAGGCTTATCTGGATGTGTTCATTATCGTGTTTATTGACGACATCCTCATCTACTCGAGGATAGAGGAGGAGCACACATGACATCTGACACTGATTCTAGAGAGACTGTGAGAGAACCATCTTTATACAAAGTTCAGCAAATGCCAGTTCTGGTTGAAGGAGGTTGCCTTCCTTGGAACATTATCAGTGGAGCCGGGTTGGCAGTGGACCCGACTAAAATCCAGGCAATTCAGGATTAGTCGCAACTGAAGTCGTCCATAGACGTGCAGAGTTTACTAGGACTTGTCGGCTATTACCAGAAGTTCGCGGAGGGATTCTCTCGAATTTTCCTCCCACTCACATCCCTGATAAGGAAGGATGTGCCTTTTGTCTGGACCAACAGTGCGAGACAGCTTTCTAGGAGCTGAAGGATCGACTCACCTTGGCTCCTATCCTTGCCCTTCCTTTAGGGAAAGAAGGATTCTAGGTCTATACTGATGCTTTCTACCAGGGCATGGGTGCAGTGCTGATGCAGAAAGGCCATGTGATTGCTTATGCTTCCCGCCAGCTGAAGAAGCATGAGCAAAACTACCCTGTTCATTTTTTAGAGATGGGAGCGGTCGTGTTTCCTCTGAAAGTCTTGCAGCACTATCTATATGGTTTCCACTATGACATATACTCTGATCACAAAAATTTGAAGTATGTGGACAGGTAGAAGGTGCTAAATATCAGGCAGAGGCAATGGGTGGAGTTTCTTGCAGACTACCAGTACAAGATGCACTACCACATAGGGAAGGCGAACGTGGTTGCCGATGCGCTGAGTCGGAGAGTCGCCACATCCGCAGTAGAGCCTCAAATTATGTCCATTGCGATGGTGTAGAGATTAAAAGATATTCACATCACGTTGGTGTCATCTGATGACCCCGATCTCTATGAGGAGTATTTAGAAGCGATGAGCAACACAGATGACATTCGAGACCGAGACAGAGATGGGCAGAGGTAGGATCCCAAGATGGAGATGATATTCTGGACCTTGGAGGCAAGCACTTCTGGAGATTATACACTGAGGGATGGCTTGGTGTGCTTTAGAGGATGGGTTTATATACCTGAGGGAGGCCAGGTCTGGGAGGATATCATGACGGAGGCCCACTACATCCGGTATTCGGTACAGCCGAGAGTTACGAATATGACTGCGGATCTGAAGAAGACTATGCATTGGCCAGGCATGAAGAAGGATATCACCAAATTCGTGACCCATTGCGAGATATGCCAGCTGGTGAAGGCAGAGTGCAGGAACCCCACAGGATTGCTACAACCACTCCCGGTACCGGAGTGGAAGTTCGATGATATCGCGATGGATTTCATACACGACCTTCCCCGATCGCGGACAGAGAATGATTTGATTTGGGTGATCGTTGACCGGCTAACGAAAGTTGCCAGATTTATCCCGATCAGAAAGGATGACTCCGTTGGTGTGCTGGTTCGGAAGTTTACGGAGCAGTTCGTCTGTTATCACGGCGTAGCCAGGACTATCATATCTGATCAGGATGGACGGTTTATGTCTAGTGAGTGGTGATCATTACAGACTTATTTGGGCACTCGGCTGACATTCAGTACAGCTTTTCATCCCCAGACTGACGGGCAGACGGAATGTACCAATCGAACCTTGGAAGATCTACTGAGACTATGCATTCTGGATTGCGGAGAGCCTTGGGAGAAGCTGTTGCAACTGGTTGAGTTCTCATATAATAATAGCTACCAGTCCAGCATAGTGATGTCTCCTTATAAGGCCCCATACAGATGAAGGTGTAGGACTCCGCTGTCATGGATACAGGACGAGGATTCGAAGGCTTTGGGCTCGAAGTTTTTTGAGAACACCGAGGCTCAGGTGAGGCTGATACGGGACAGGATGTTAGAGGCTCAGAGCAGACATGCAAAGTATTACGACGCTCGTCATCGTCAAGTGTAGTTTCATGTGGGGGACAGGGTATTCTTGAAGATCCGAGCGATGCATGGAGTTTCACGGGTGCGGGGTCGGAAGAAGAAGCTCAGCTCGAGATATATGGGGCCTTACAGGATCCTGGAGCGGATTGGTCCCTTAGCATACAGGCTGGAGCTGCAACCGAAGCTGGCAGTTTGCATGAAGTGTTCAACATTTCCTCTCTTGGGAGGGCTCTACTATGCTCGGAGTAGCAGATTACGGCCACGGATAGGCCGGTAGCATATGATCGGTCAGTTCACCTAGAGCCGGTCCGGATTGACAACAAGGGGATACGATTCTTGCGCCGCAAGAAGGTTCCGTTGGTCAAGGTCATATGGAGGAATCATGGCCAGGAGGAGCACACCTGGGAGCCACAGGATCTGATGTAACAAAAGTACCCAGAGATTTTCAGTCAGGTATCCCTCACAATAACTCGGGATGTTATTATTTACTTTTCATACTTGAAATCCCGTAGACCAATTAGAATTTCAAGGATGAAATTTTTTTTATATATTGGGATTTGTAACATCCCTCAAACAACTAGACCGCCTAGGAGTGGTTTTGTCATGACTAGGTCATGAAAAAACCCTAGGAAGCCCAAGAAGACCAAGTGGACATAGGAATATAGGTGAGATCATTATGGTCAGCAAATAGTAGATTCTTAAACCATAGTTTAGGATGATCATGAGGCTTCACCATGACTCTAAGACCCCACCATGACCTCACCAAACTATTGAAAGGCCCTAAGGGTCCATTGGAGTCAACCCAGGGTGGCCAAGTTGACCTAGGACAATCCTAGGCCTAAATTGGGCAAGGTGCCCTTACTAAGTGCAATGTGCCCCTAATGAGCCCAACCAACCATACCAAGGTATTCCTAGACCAGAAGTGGGGTCAATGGGTCACCAAAGATCCATTGGGGTCAACCTTCGAGCTTGAGTTGACCCAAGTCAACACAGGCCATAACATTGTAAAAGTGCCCTTCCAAAGGGTCAAGTGACCCCCAAAGTGCCAAGACAGACCTATATAGACCCTAGGGGAGGCCAATGGATCACCAAGGACCCATTGGGATAAACCCAAAAGGGTCTAACGGACCAAATTCAACCCTACTCCAATTTAGCTATACTTAGCCTAAATGGGCTAACACAAGCAGATAAATGAAAAATATATTGTTTGTACTTGGAGTGAACTTACGAACACCTCCTAAACTCTATAAAGAAGAAGTCAAATGCAATTAAATTTAAAATATAACAAGACTACTTAAAGTGAACTGGCGAACACCTGGTAATCTCTGCAAAGGATAAGTCAAAAGCAGGTAAATTAAAATTATAATATGAGTAACAGAAGTTAACTCGCAAACACATGCTAATCTCTATAAAAGAGAAGTCAAAAGCATCTAAATTATAAATATAACACGAGTACCTGAAGTGAACTCGAGAAGACCTATTAATCTCTACAAAAGAAAGTTCAAAAGCCGATAAATTTAAAATATAACGTGAGTACCTAATGTGAACTCACGAACCCTTGCAAATCTCTACAAAGAAGAAGTCATAAGCAGGTAAATTTAAAATATAACACGCGTACGTGATGTTAATTCGCGAACACCTGCAAATCTCTCCAAAAGAGAAGTCAAAAGCTGGTAAATTTAAAATACAAATCGAGTACCTGAAGTGAACTCATAAACACCTGCTATTCTCTCCAAAAGCGAATTCAAAAGCACGTAAATTTAAAATTTAACGTGAGTACCTGAAGTTAAATCGTAAACACCCGCTAATCTCTGCAAAGGAGAAATCAAAAGTAGGTAAATTTAAAATATAACATGACTACTTATAGTGAACTTACGAACAACAATAAATCTCTACAATGGAGAAGTCAAAAGAAGGTTAATCTAAAATATAACTCGAGTACCTGAAGTTAACTCGCGAACACCTGCTAATATCTATTAAAGAGAAGTAAAAATATGTAAATTGAAAATATAATGCGAGTACCTGATCTTAACTTGGGAACACCTGCTAATATATATAAAAGAGATGTAAAAAACATGTAAATTTAAAAATAAAATGTCAGTACCTGAAGTGAACTCATGAACACCTGCTAATCTCTACAAAAGAGATGTCAAAAACAGGCAAATATAAAATATAACACGAGTGCTTGAAGTGAACTAGCGAAAACTTTCTAATCTCTCCAGCAGAGAAGTTGAGAGGACTGAGTTGTCAACCTAAATCACCTAGAGGGGGTGAATAGGTGAGGTTTGCGTAATTTTACGGAATAAAAAATTGTAAGATCGATGCGCAGAAAGTAACCAAGCAAGCCATAGAGAACACATGATTTATAGTGGTTCCCCAACCTTGGGTACATCCACTCTCACCTCACCAATCTAGTAAATCACTAGACTTGGCTACCCCATTATCTCGTATCAAAACGATCCTATAACTCGGAACAACGTTCCTACAAATCTCGATCCAAACGGATCTACACTCGGAAGAAAACCTTCCTACAAACTTGGAGAAAAACTCCTACAGAACTCGGAGTCAAGACTCCTACAATAACAAAAGGTTGTATACGGAAATACAAACAAGAACTATTCAGATCTGGATCTTCAACTCTTTCTTCCTTTTTCAGCTTTTAGGGATCGGCAGAAATAAGTCGAGGAAGACAGAGACGAAATCTCTTCGATCTGGAAAACTAGAATCAGCAAGATCAAGTACTGGATCTGTCGATTGAGAATCTCTTGATCTTCTGAAACTTCTTGTCTGAATCTCTGGATCGGAGAAGACCGGCGACGAAGAAGATGAACAGCGCTTTTGTCGGCGTGATCTTGTCGGCTTCCCGATGTGGACGATAGAAATCGGATTCAGAAAACTTCTTAGGGTTTGACATTTGACAAGACCTATTTATAAGGTCTTAGCAACGGTCAAATCCATTCTTAATCACGTACACGTGGACTAGTCAAATCAGAGTATTTGAAAATATCGTAAACTCTGGACTTAGAAAATATTCTGGGAAAAACACAGATATACACGAGTGACAGAATAGTTACTCGAGTAAGAGAATTAACTACTCGAGTACATGAGGACATACTCGAGTCCAGTAGTTAGAAAATAATTTTGAGCTGGAAGAAAGGATATACTCGAGTACTTGGCTGGACTACTCGAGTATATGCATTAGCTACTCGAGTATAGAAACTTAACTACTCGAGTATTTACAGATCTACTCGAGTACTTGACTTTGGTCTACTCGAGTCTGCAAACTAACATACTCGTATAAAGGATATACTCGAGTACTTGGCTGGACTACTCGAGTATATACATGAGCTGCTCGAGTATCATAGTTCCTACTCGAGTATGTACTAACCTTCTCGAGTATAAGGAAGAATCTGAAGACTCTGAAAGTGAGGGGATAAGTTGTAAACTACTCTAGAGGGGGGGTGAATAGAGTATTCAAATTTTATGAACAACTAGTCAGCTCCCTTGGAGTTTATTTGCGGAATAAATAATCTGATACTTGAACCCTAAGAGCCTAACATAGTGAAGTGCACAAGTGAGAGAGTTAACTGAAATTTTAGTTTAACTAAAAACCTATCACAGCAACTAGCAATCCTAGGTAGTTCTATCACAGCCACAGAATAAACAATTAAACAAGATAGCTAGAGACACAGGATATATAGTGGTTCCCTCTAAATAGGTACTCCACTCTTCTACCACCCTGGTAGGAATCCACTACAGGTTTTTGCTAAGGTGCCCTACCACCAATGATCTGATTCAGGTAGATCAAACAGACCCTTTGAGCTTTTGATAAGGATGCTCAACCACAGGTTGTTGATAAGGTGCCCTGTCACCAATGTTCACTTTTGAAGAGGTGTGAACAAACTCTTTTACAAAGGGGTTGAGAGGGTTAGATTATCTTCTCTGTTGTAAATACAGATTAGAGAAGACTTGTGGATTCTCTAAAGAATCAAAGTCTCCCCCTGGCTCAGTGAAAGTCCAGGGAAAGCCTTTGCTTCAGGATGAAGGAGTTTCAGATATACTGAAACTAAATCCTCAGAGATCTGTAGACTGATTTTTATCAGGTCTTCAGAATCTGGAATAATTGAAGCAGAACTAGAGCTCTTTCTGAAGTCTTGAAAACTCTAAGCAGATGCTCAGGAGACTTGAGAATGAAAGTAATTGCTCTGGGCTTTTTCTTCAGGGGAGCGTTTCTTCTTCTTTTTGTGAGATGGTGAAGAGTTGCTCTGAAGATGCTTGAGAGAATGCAGCACCAAAAAAATCTCTCTGTATCTATATCTTCTTGTATTTCTGAGTAAAGAGATCTCTCTTAAATATGTCTTCTCATTTTTCCTTTGGAACGGCTCTATTGATTTGAATTCTCGAGCCCTGCAACAGATTATCTCAAAATAGAATATAGCAATAGGAATAGAATGACCTATTAGCTTACTGTCAGTCCCAATGAGGAATTAAATAAGTGGGAAAATATCTCAGTATAAAGACTTACCATTCTTGGAAATAGCAAACAGTGCCAACGACTAGAATACAGCCTGGCAATATATTTTGTATAATAGGACAAATATGCTTTATCAAAATACTGAATCCCGTGATTTAAGCTTGACATATTTGGTAATTAATTTATTTTGAATTTAAGCCATAAATCTGCAAAAACAACTTCAGAAAATTCTCTAACCACAAGCTAAAAACACTTGGAAATAAACCAAGGAATAGAATGAATATAAAAAGATAAAGGCAGACAATAATCGTCGAACAGGGGTTCGATGATCGTCGACCTAGCTAACAGATCGTCGACTAAAAGCAGAAATCTGTCGAAACAGAAATCGTCGAACAAAAATCGTCGACCAGCTCAAGATATCGTCGACTAAAGCAGAAAAATCTCTTTAAACTGAAATCGTCGAACATCTCATGATGTCGACGACTAAGGCAAGAAAATCTGTCGAGACAGAAATCATGAAGCAAGAACACGATCGTTGAACTGCTGATGGCAGATCGTCGACCAACCTTCAGAGCATAATAAACTTGCTCTGAGATCGTCGACCATCGGTCGACGATAATTGTCTTGACTTCAACGATTCTATAGCCCTGCTATCGTCGACCAATGATCGACGATCGCGAGGCCTCGTTCGACGATGGTCGAACGGAAAATGCCTTAACCAAAAATACAACTAGAACTTCTAGCCTAAGCTCTAGGTCAGTTATAAACTGTCCTAGGGAAACTGAACAAGGCCTAATCATGATCATATATAGTTATATGGATCAAGAGGGGCTGGAAAGGGATTACATAAGCCAAATCACATCTAGGGTACCAACAATCTCCCCCTATTTGGGTTATGTTATCCAATCCGATCTAAAAAAAAACTAATGCACACAATAACAAAAGCAGAGATTAACCAAAAATTTAAATCACAGGCAATCCACAGAAAAACATAAAACCATAAATCAGCAGAACTATAAAGTATCAAGCAGATTTATCAGAGGTTTTAGCATCAGATGAGTTCTTAGGGATTACAACTGGTTTGAAAATAATTTCTCTGTTTGGATTTGCTGCTTGTCTTTTGGATAGCATTAGGTCATGTTCACCAATAATTTTCTTTTCAGCATAGCTTGGCAGAACTGCAGCAGGGTGCAACTTCATGTATTCTTCAGTATTAAAAATTTCAGAGTTGACTTGAATTTTGTTGAGTTCCTTTTCTCTGAATTCAGACATAGTTGTATATGCTGTAGGGTCTAGTCCTTGAGCTTTGGCTCTCTCCATCATGCTTAGTGCAATAGATTCCTTAAATCTTGCCATAGAGGCAATTCTTTCAGTTTCAGTCATATCTGATGGAGAGGGTGGTCTGTCAGTATCAGCTTGAGCTGCAATCTCCATGTTCCTTTGAAGAGCTGTGGCTAATTTGCTTGAGTCAAGAGGAATCTGTGCAGCCTTCTTAGGATCAGTTTCAGCATATAGAGATCTTGGAGGTGCAAGTTCAATGAACTTCTTGTGGGATTTCTCTGAATAGACCACTCTTTTTCCTTTTGTTTCAACTATCTCAGAAGCAGCAGGTTTCCTTGATGTGGAGGATGGACCTTTCCTGGGAGGAGAAGGTTTCCATTCTAGAACTTTCTTTTTAGGAGAAGGAGGAGGAGAGAAAGTAGGTTGCTGAAATGTCATCTTCTTTATTTGTTCCATGGGAACATTTTCATTTCTTTTCCTTCCTTGTCCTGATACATCTTGGCCTCCCTGGCTTTGGTTACTCCTTCTCTGGTAGGACTGAAAGGTGTTAGAACTGGCTGATTTTGCAGATGGGGCAGAAGAGAGACTTCCAGAGGCTCCAGCACCAGGAGGTGGAGGAGGACCTCTGGGGGGAATTTCTGAATTGGAGTGTCATATCTTTTTGTTCTCTTCTTCTCTCTTGTCTGATTCTTTGAGAGTCTCATCCATGGTTGAAATTCTTTGCTCTTGGGATCAATTCCCTTCAGAATGAAATAGGGAACATCCTTGTCTGGATTAGCAGTAGGAGGAGCAGATGCTTTTCTTTTCTTGGATACAGCCTTTTTCTTCTTCTGGGTGCTATCAGAATCCTCAGAATCATCATCATCAGAGGAGTGGGATGAGGTTCTGCCAGCATAATCATCAAAGTCTTGTTCTGAGATATCCTTGGCAACTATAGCATGTTCAGCCTTTTCTTTCTCCTGCTTCTCTCTATCTTCTTTTTCTCTTGCTTCCTCAATGGCATCTTGCACAAGGAGGGCATCAAGATCAACATTTGGAGATCTCTTCCAGAGTTCTGATTCAGGATACAAGTCAGGAACTATCCTGGGGACCAGTTCTGCAATAGAAGGAATGGGTAGAGGATAGGTAAGGATAGGTGGAGAAAAGATGACTGTATCTGCAGGGGCAGATGCTTTTCCTAGAGAGATGGCTAGGGAAACCATATGAAATTTAGCCAACTCTTCAATGTACTCAGAGGCGATATTCTCAGCCACAAAGGCTATATATTGTTCAAGGTTTAGAGTACCTGAGTTTGATTCCTTTTCAGTCATCTTGGAGGCATTCTCTGGTAAGTCTTGCACAGCCTCAACTTCTTCAGTAGCAGCAGCAGCAGGGATGTTGATTGTGCCTGCATACAAAGAAAGATAAATTAACAACCAAGTGGGAATAGAGTATTCCCCCCAAGGTGAACAACAGCAGGTAATTGATAGAGTTACCTGTAGATCTACACAGGATACCACTTTGCATCTAGGAAGGAGGTTATAATTCCTTCTAGATGTTCAGTGACATCAGGGATAGACACCTCTGCAAGGCACAAGAGGAGTGCCATACAGGAAAAGAAGAGAGAGTCCTTGACCAAGGGGTCATCAAGGTACTCAGGTCTATAAGGGACCGTTTTCTCTTGAGAAGGAGGAACATAAGGAGTAGATGTGAGTGTGAACTCACAGTCTGGGTTAAGAAAGGATTCCAAAGCATTATCAGAATCAAAGGAATTTGCAGCATCAACTTGCAACACTGATGCAAGATCATCAGCAGCTGTGATGGGAAGAAAGGAATAAGAGATTAACTCAAAGTTGGAGTTTGAATTAATTAGAATCTTAAATAAGACTATACCATCTGGTTGAGCAGCATCATTCTTTGATTTTTGAACCACTACTTTTGAGTCAGTAGTGTTCATTGGAACTTTTTCACACAAGTCCATGAGGACTTCCTCATTATCTCTCTCAGAGACTTCTTCATCAGAAGCTAGATTCACTAGGGAGTGAATGTCTTTGTTAGATAAAGATATCAATTTAAAGTCCTGATTATAATCTTTAGAGGAAGTGTTTTACCTTCTGGTTGCTCTGGATCTTTCATCAGAGACTCTTTCTCTGGAATAGCTTGCTCTGGAAGCTCTTGAGGTTCTTCTACAATTTCTGTAAGGGGAAGGGAAGAATTGTCCTGAAGGGTCAAGGCATCACCTGAGACCACTTCAACAGACATCTCCCCCTGCATGACTTCAGTGGGGACTGGAGTCATGCATCTTACTGAAGAGGGCTCAGCAGAGGGTGGAAGTGATTTGATGGCTTCAGTAAGGGCTTTGATGGATGCAATGAGAGGGGCATTGGCAGCCTCAATCATTTTTTGTATGGATGGAGTGATGAGCTTTACAATATGGGCAAGCAATTCAGGAGTTATCTGAAATGCTGAGGGTGTGGAAGTGGATGGATGACTATGGGATGCAACTTGAGGTGGTGATGGAATGGAAGCAGTATGATCTGCCACATGATCAAATGAATCATGTGGAGATGGGTGATCATCACCATGAGTGTGGGATTCATGTTGAGAGAGGTGTGTGAGGATGGTAGCAGCATGTAGGGATTCATGTTGTGGTGGCACTGCAGATTGTGTGGAGGGTAATGCAGGAGATGAGGATGCAGGGGTAAAGAGGGAGGATGGAGGGATTACTGAGCCTTCCCCAGCAAGCTGGAGAGTGGCTGAATCAGCCCTTGTGTCTGATGGAGGGTTAGGATCAACCCTGGCTGACTTCTTGATGACTCTCTGGGATTTCTTGAACAGAGAGGGGTCCAACCTCTTGCTGGCGTTGACTGCAGATGGTGCAGAAACAAGCAGCAGGGGTGCTTTCACATACAGAAACACACCCAACACCCTGGCAAGGGTTACTTCTTTCTTGTTGTTCTTTCTCCTTATCAGTTCAAACAGAACTTTTCCCCAGGCTATCTGCGTCTTATTCACCAAAGCTGACATTAAGGCAAATTGTTGCCTGTTGATGTTGTCGTGAGCAGAGTGTTTTCCCAAAACGACCTTGCCCACCAGGTCTGCCAGAAACTTATACTCTGGAGACAGATTAATCTTCAGCAGCTTAGCTGGAATACCCTCAGCATGGCCCATCACAGTTAGCATGCGGCCATATTCCTCTGTATTTTGCTCATAGTCCTCAGTACCGGTTGGTAGTCCAAACAGCTCAGTCAGAACTTCAGGAGTCAGAATGACCTCCTCTCCATTTATCTTTCCATTCATGGCTTCGTCGCTGGAGGACGAAGTATATACCCATTCTCGAATCTCTGGTATATGAATCTTCGGTGAGAATGACATAAATCTCTTTAGGCCTTGATCTTCACACAGCTGCAGAATATCTTGGATGGGTTGATCACATCGACTGAAGGAATCGAAGTCGACACAGAATCCAGTGTCGAACTTCATTCCGAAGAGAACTGCTGAAGGAATCGCCATAGGATTTAAGAGAGAATAGAGAATCGAGATGCAAGGCAGGGGAGAAGAGAATCGCGCGGGATTAGAGTTCGAGAGCGAATTCTAAGCCAGAAGATGGAATATGAAAAGACGGAGCGGAAGAACGACGATCTCCAGACCTAAATCGACTATCAGATATAAATCTGCGATCGTCGAACCCGGAACAAAATCGGTCGTCGAACGATGACCGACGATAGTCAATATTTGACTAATCGTAAAACATCGACCGACTACAAGCAATCACCACGATCGTCGATCAATATATGTTGGTCGACGATTTACCAAACAGCACAACAAATCTGTCGTCGACCATTGGTCGACAATAGATACCTAAGGAGAGATCGTTGACCAGTTGATCGACGATTTCTGCCTTACTACAAAAACGAGCTGTCGTCGACCGTTGGTCGACGATAGTTCTGACCTGGTCGAAGATCGTCGAGCAGTCGTTCGACGATTTTAGACAGAAAACAAATCTATCCAAATTTTCACTACTCTGAACCATTAATCATACCAAGCTGGTTCAGGAAGAACAAATGCCTTTGTTCATCAAGGGGCTTAGTGAAAATATCTCCTCTCTGCAGGTCTGTGGATATAAATTCCATTGCTATCTTGTTCTTTTCCACATTATCTCTCAGAAAATGATGTCTAATCTCAATGTGCTTGGTCCTGGAATGGTGCACAGGATTTTGAGCAATTGATATTGCACTGGTACTGTCACACAGAATTTTTGTTTTTGAGTGTGTGAACCCATAATCCACTAGCTGATTTTGAATCCACAGGATCTGTGAACAACAACTAGCTGCTGCTATATACTCAGCCTCAGCAGTTGAAGTAGACACAGATGCCTGTTTCTTACAAAACCAAGAGAGAAGTCTCTCTCCCAGGAACTGACAGGTTCCTGAGGTGCTTTTCCTGTCAACTCTACAACCAGCATAATCAGCATCTGAATATCCAATTAATTCAAATCCTGACTCAGCTGGGTACCACAGTCCTAAGTTAGGGCATCCCTTAAGGTATCTCAAGATCCTCTTGAGAAGAGTTAAGTGAGATTCCTTTGGGTTGACCTGAAACCTAGCACATAGGCATGTAGCAAACATTATGTCAGGCCTACTTGCAGTCAAATACAGCAGGGAACCAACAATGGCTCTATAGTTCTTTTGATCAACAGACTTGCCATTGACATCAGAATCAATAACTGCATTTGAGGCCATAGGTGTGCTCATTGATGAAGCATCAGACATTCCAAATCTTTTAACCAGCTCTCTGGCATATTTTGATTGAGAAATGAAGATACCATCAACACACTGTTTCACTTGGAGACCAAGGAAATAGGATAACTCACCCATGCTGCTCATCTCAAACTTGGAGTGCATTAGTTCAGAGAACCTCTTGCATAGTTTGGGATCAGTGGAGCCAAATATAATGTCATCTACATAGATTTGAACTAACAGTTGTGAGTCCTTATGATGTCTAATAAATAGGGTTCTATCTACTACACCTCTCACAAACTTGTGTTCTAGAAGGAAATTTGCTAAGGTCTCATACCAAGCTCTAGGAGCTTGCTTAAGTCCATATAGAGCCTTTTGGAGTTTGAACACATGAGTGGGTAAGGTTGATGAAACAAACCCTGGTGGTTGTTCAACAAACACTTCTTCCTTTAAATCTCCATTGAGGAAGGCACTCTACACATCCATTTGGAAGACCTTAAATCTCTTATAGGCAGCATAGGCTAGGAAAATCCTAATGGCTTCTAGTCTAGCTACAGGGGCAAAAGTCTGATCATAATCTATGCCTTCCTCCTGTCTATAGCCTTGAGCTTCTAGCCTAGCCTTATTCCTAACTACTATGCCTTGGGCATCAAGCTTTCTAAACACCCACTTGGTGCCTATGATCAGTTGGCCTCTTGGTCTTGGAACCAAAGTCCAAACTTTACATCTTTCAAACTGGTTAAGTTCCTCTTGCATGGCTATAATCTAGTGTGGATCAAGCTCAGCATCTTTAATGGTTAGGGGCTCAACCTGAGAAAGGAAACAAGCAAACATCACATCTTTGTTGAGTTGATGTCTTGTCTGGACTCCTACTGAAATGTCTCCAATCACTTGAGATACAGGGTGATCTCTAAGTGTGATAAGATTAGTAGGTTCAACAATGATCTGATCTTCAACATGTTCAAGATTTAATTCCTAATGTGGAATTCGATCTACTGTTGGGGAAGGTGCTTTAACTTCAAAAAGTTCTACATCAGATTCAGAATCTGAAGAAGCAACCTGAGGAGTTTGTTGGGGATGATTCTCCTGTGTGAGTCTCAAACCTTCCAAATCCTTACTTACTCCTAGGACTTGCACTGTACTATTAGAGGAAGAGTCCTTCTCCTTATAATACATGACTGTCTCATCAAAAGAGACATGTGCAGACTCTTCTATCTTAAGAGAGGATATATTAAGGACCCTATAGGCTTTGCTTACTTGAGAGTATCCTAGAAAAACTCCCATTGAAGCTTTTGCCTCAAATTTTCTAAGGTATTCTTTGTTATTGTTATGAACAAAAGCAACACAGCCAAATACTCTAAAATAGTCTATTTTAGGTTTCACTTGCTTAAGTAACTCATAGGGAGTCTTACCCTTAAGTTTATGTATCAGACTTCTGTTCAATACATAGTTAGCTGTGCTAACTGCTTCAGCCCAAAAGGACAGAGGCATGTTAGCATCTGCCAACAGTGTACTTGCAGCTTCAATTAGGGTTCTGTTTTTCCTTTCAACTACCCCATTTTGTTGAGGAGTTCTGGGAGCAGAGAAGCTATGTTTGATACCTTCCTTCTCACAGAATTCTTGCATAAGAAGAGACTCAAACTCAGTACCATGATCACTTCTGATCAAGGCAATCTGAGTAGAATACTCACTCTGTATACACTTTAGAAAGTCTGTAAGAACCTTGAAGTTATCAGCATTAGTTCTCAAGAAGAATACCCAAGTGAACCTAGAGAAGTCATCTATAATTACTAGAGTGTAAGACTTTCCTCCAAGACTCTGTACAGCAATAGGACCAAATAGATCCAAATGTAGCAAGTACAGAATCCTGGGAGAATCACTTTTATTAACTGATTTAAAGCTATTTCTTGTTTGCTTACCTAATTGACAAGCTTTGCAAAGGCCTTCCTTCTTGTAGGGGCAAGAAGGTAAGCCTCTTACAAGATTGTATTTAGCCAACCTAGAAATGTTTTTCAAATTTACATGACTAAGTCTCTTATGCCAAAGGGTATTATTACTGGTTACTTCATTAAATAAGCATATTTCAGATTTGGATGAGTTAAAATCTACAACATAAACATTACCAATTCTAATACCTACTAACACAACAGTATTATTTAAAGCAATATTACAAGCAGTGTCAGTAAACCATACCTTGTACCCAGCATCACACATTTGGCTTACAGAGATTAGGTTGTGCTTTAGTCCTGAGACATAAGCAACCTTCTTGAATGTTACAGCTCCTATGGTGAAGCTGCCATACCCTTCAGTCTGTCCACAGCTGGAATCCCCAAATACAACTTTTGGTCCCAGCTTGGCTTTGAACCCTGACAGATTCTTCTTCTTTCCTGTCATATGATTTGAGCATCCACTATCCAGATACCATTTGTCATGTATGACTGGATAGGTCTTCACCTGCAAAGATATCAATTATACATTGTGGACCCAGGTTACCTTGGGTCCAGTATTCTTCACAAAAGAAAAACTAGATATAAAAGATTTTGCAGGCTTAGATTTATATCCTAAAGGGTGTGATCTCCTAGGTGGGATAATCCATTCAATTGAAGGATTAAACAACCTAGGGTAGTGATTGGGATTAGCAATTCTGGAAGTTTGAAATTTATTTTCCAGCTTAAGTCCAGATCGTCGATCCACGGTCGACGATCGCAAGCCATATCGTCGATCATTTGTAGTAGTGCTATGTTCTGGATTCCACGATCGTCGATCACTGGTCGACGACTCAAGATGAGATCGTCGATCTCCTGCGCCAAAGATATCATACTTGGTGAAGGTGTTCAGCGATCGTCGATAGACGTTCGACGATTGGTTTGACGATCGTCGATTAATGTTCGACGATTTTTGTAAAGCTAGAAATTTTTTCTTCCTGTTCTCTTTCTTAATCTTATTCTGAATTTTCTTACATTTTTCAATTTCCTCAGTATTCTTTATTCCTGATTCAGAAATAAATTTTACTGGAGTGCTAAATCTCTCCTTTGTGAGGAGGATGGGTTCACTAGATGTAGCACCTAAGCCTAGTTTATCATTACCAACCCTAGTGTTTGCTATACTGGTTATTTCAGATAATTTAAGGCTTCTGCCATTTAATTGTTCTTCTAACCTCTTAGATTTAGCTAGTTCTAATTTTAGGAATGTTACTTCTTCTTTTGAGCTTTCTAATTCCTTTTCTAATCTAATTATTTCAGTACTTTCCATGTCTAGTTCCATTATCTTTAATCTAAGTGACTTAATTTCTTTTTCAGATAATAGTAAATCTAAACATAGAGTTTTAAATTTTAATTTGAACTCAGGAGATGAGAAATCAAATGAGTTGATTACCTGGTCTTCCATAGAAGGATCTTCTTCATTGTCTCCTTCTTCTTCAGAATTCTCTGCAGCTGACAGATAGCTGCAGGCATCAATAGCCATGAGGCAGACCTCTTTGGCTTTCTTCTCTTCTTCTTCTTCTGAATCACTGGAGCTAGAGGAGCAGGTATCCTCTTCTGTTTCACTCCAGGTAGCAGCCACAAACCCTTTGTCCTTCTTCTTATATTTGTGTAAGGAGGACTTGGAGTGGTGCTTCCTGTACTCTTTCTCATGTTTCTTCTCCTTGTATTTCTTCTCTGGACAATCTGGAGCAATGTGTCCAGGCTTGCTGCAAACATAATAGATGATTTCTTTAGATGGAGTCTTGTCATACCTTGGTTTGTCCTCATACTTAGAGAACTTCTTTCTGAGGTCTCTTCTTCCCATGTTGAAGAACCTCTTGGCAATGAGTGCCAGTAACTCCTCATTTGATTGACTTCCTTCAGAAGTCTCAGCAGCCTTAAGAGCTAGAGAGTGCTCTTTCTTTGTAGGAGTAGGAGTTTTTACTTCAGTTGCAGCAGCTCTGCTCTTTAAAGTTTGCTCATATGACTTGAGCTTTCCCAACAGAGCTTCTGTGGAGAGTTCCACAGTGTTTCTTCCATCCTTGATGGGCCATATCCTTGAGTCCCAAGAGATGGGAAGGCATATCAGGATCGGTTCATTGACTTCTGACAAAGTTATCTCCTTGTCCAAAGACCTCAGTTCACTTATTATTGAACTGAGTCTTGTGTACATTGTGTCAATGTCTTCAGCATCATCCTTCTTGAAATTTTCATACTAAGAAGTGAGGTTGGATCTCCTGTCCTTCCTCTCATCAGCTGAGCCAGCAACTATGTGGTTGAGGGAATCCCACATAGCTTTGGCTGAGGTACATTCAGCAAGCTTCTGGAATATTTCATCAGACATTGTCTGAGCTAGGATGTTCATTGCTTTTGCATCAGCTGCTTTTGCCTTCTTGTAAGTTTCATTGTAGTCAGGTGGTGGCACAGCACTGAGATCAGCAGAAGTGGAAGCAGCAGCAGGCCTAGCAGGTGGTCCTGTCAAAATAGAAGAAAAGATATCTTCATCAATAGAATTCATGTATAGTCTTATCCTGGCCTTCCATATGCCAAACTTAGACAAGTTGCATACAGGAGGTCTGGTGCTTGAATAATCCTTAGACTGGGCCATGTGTGAAAGTGTTTGTGAATGGTATCAGGAAACAACTTATCACAGGATCTTTTAACTTAGGTGTTAGCCTGTTTGAACAGCAAACCTCCCTCTGATACCAATTGAAAGTGAGGGGATAAGTTGTAAACTACTCTAGAGGGGGGGTGAATAGAGTATTCAAATTTTATGAACAACTAGTCAGCTCCCTTGGAGTTTATTTACGGAATAAATAATCTGATACTTGAACCCTAAGAGCCTAACACAGTGAAGTGCACGAGTGAGAGAGTTAACTGAAATTTCAGTTTAACTAAAAACCTATCACAGCAACTAGCAATCCTAGGTAGTTCTATCACAGCCACAGAATAAACAATTAAACAAGATAGCCAGAGACACAGGATATATAGTGGTTCCCTCTAAATAGGTACTCCACTCTTCTACCACCCTGGTAGGAATCCACTACAGGTTTTTGCTAAGGTGCCCTGCCACCAATGATCTGATTCAGGTAGATCAAACAGACCCTTTAAGATTTTGATAAGGATGCTCAACCACAGGTTGTTGATAAGGTGCCCTGTCACCAATGTTCACTTTTGAAGAGGTGTGAACAAACTCCTTTACAAAGGGGTTGAGAGGGTTAGATTATCTTCTCTGTTGTAAATACAGATTAGAGAAGACTTGTGGATTCTCTAAAGAATCAAAGTCTCCCCCTGGCTCAGTGAAAGTCCAGGGAAAGCCTTTGCTTCAGGATGAAGGAGTTTCAGATATACTGAAACTAAATCCTCAGAGATCTGTAGACTGATTTTTATCAGGTCTTCAGAATCTGGAATAATTGAAGCAGAACTAGAGCTCTTTCTGAAGTCTTGAAAACTCTAAGCAGATGCTCAGGAGACTTGAGAATGAAAGTAATTGCTCTGGGCTTTTTCTTCAGGGGAGCTTTTCTTCTTCTTTTTGTGAGATGGTGAAGAGTTGCTCTGAAGATGCTTGAGAGAATGCAGCACCAAAAAAATCTCTCTGTATCTATATCTTCTTGTATTTCTGAGAAAAGAGATCTCTCTTAAATATGTCTTCTCATTTTTCCTTTGGAACGGCTCTATTGATTTGAATTCTCGAGCCCTGCAATAGATTATCTCAAAATAGAATATAGCAATAGGAATAGAATGACCTATTAGCTTACTGTCAGTCCCAATGAGGAATTAAATAAGTGGGAAAATATCTCAGTATAAAGACTTACCATTCTTGGAAATAGCAAACAGTGCCAACGGCTAGAATACAGCCTGGCAATATATTTTGTATAATAGGACAAAAATGCTTTATCAAAATACTGAATCCCGTGATTTAAGCTTGACATATTTGGTAATTAATTTATTTTGAATTTAAGCCATAAATCTGCAAAAACAAATTCAGAAAATTCTCTAACTACAAGCTAAAAACACTTGGAAATAAACCAAGGAATAGAATGAATATAAAAAGATAAAGGCAGACAATAATCGTCAAACAGGGGTTCGATGATCGTCGACCTAGCTAACAGATCGTCGAATAAAAGCAGAAATCTGTCGAAACAGAAATCGTCGAATAGAAATCGTCGACCAGCTCAAGATATCGTCGACTAAAGCAGAAAAATCTCTTTAAACAGAAATCGTCGAACATCTCATGATGTCGACGACTAAGGCATGAAAATCTGTCGAGACAGAAATCGTGAAGCAAGAACACGATCGTTGAACTGCTGATGGCAGATCGTCGACCAACCTTCAGAGCATAATAAACTTGCTCTGAGATTGTCGACCATCGGTCGACGATAATTGTCTTGACTTCAACGATTCTATAGCCCTGCTATCGTCGACCAATGATCGACGATCGCGAGGCCTCGTTCGACGATGGTCGAACGGAAAATGCCTTAACCAAAAATACAACTAGAACTTCTAGCCTAAGCTCTAGGTCAGTTATAAACTGTCCTAGGGAAACTGAACAAGCCCTAATCATGATCATATATAGTTATATGGATCAAGAGGGGCTGGAAAGGGATTACATAAGCCAAATCACATCTAGGGTACCAACAGACTCGAGTATGTCCTTTGGATTACTCGAGTACTAAGTTACTTACACGAGTATATGAAGCTATCTACTCGAGTATGTAGACTTAGAAAAATTTCTTCCTTGAGAACTCATTTCTCCTACAAAGGATCAGCAACACTTCAAGGTTCCATTTGTCCATGTGCTTGTGAAATGAAGTGCATCCCAATAGAGAGGCTACACATGAGTCAACACCACGGATCACATAATGAGGGATTACATTGTATGGTCCTGTGTTAGGTGACCCATTATACACTGACATTGGTCTACACTTGGCAATATAGTCCTGTAAACACAACTTAAACAAGGCATCAAATACAACTGCAATTCACCTTAGTCTTAGGAGGACTTCTTCAAATTAAGGTCATTTCGGAAACAAGACCCAACAATCTCCCACTATTTGAAGAAGTCAGAACTCCATCTACTAAGTTTAATTGCTAGAGATATTAAAACAATATTGACGTGAAAGAGGATGCATTGACTTACATTTGTTAACTAGAATTGCTTTGCATTTATCCCCCTTCCTGAAATCTTAATTTGGATTTGCAATTCCATTTCCTTTTGCTCTCCCCCTTTCTGACCTCTTAAAATAGGGGACATGGCAGGGGACGTCAATCATGTCTCCATCCTTACTGAAAGCTCAAACACCTCTGAGGTTCTTTTGGATAGGGTGATCAGTTAGAAACTCCCCCTTAACCAATGCATAATGAAATTCTTCTTTAGCTGCTAAACCATCAAGCTTTCCATCAGTGGAACCTAAATCTTCTAGTTCTAAGAATTTTCCTGGAACTTCTTCTTGTCCAATTGCCAGATAAGAATTTTGTTGGCCCATGGACATACCTGCATCCACAAGATTAGAATCCCTTAGGAGCCCAAACAAGATTGGGTCTTAGGTCTCTTGTTAGTATTCTCCCCCTACTAGCATTAGCCTCATAAGTGGTCATTATCACGTTGCTAACTTGAGGGGTTGTAGCATTTCTAGGATTGAACCAACAATCGATGGCAAAATGACCAATTTTACCGCAGCACCAACAGTCGAACCTGTTGTATCTTTGCCTAGTGTATTCCTGCTTGATTTTCTTAAGTGATGGTTTAGCAGGAACTTCACTCTTGGAGGAAGAAGCTTCATGATGATGGCAGCTACATGAAGTCTTCTCCTTCATAGGCTTTTCCACAATAGGTTTTACCTTTGGTGTCTTCTTGATGTTATGACCATGAGCATATGGTCCATAGTTCTGAAGTTGAATCTCTTCATAAGGTGCCTTAAAGACACTCTCGCCAAAGTTACGTGGACGAGTCCAACCTTGGTATCTTGACTTAGGCTTCTCGGGGATCGGCCTAGAGAAGTGTCCATAGGTGGACTCATAGTCAAGTTTGTTCGTAGGAAAGATAACTTTCTTGAATAATACCGGTTCCAAGGGAGCTTTCCCCTTTTCTTCAGCTAGAGCCTTCTGGGCAGCATTATTCTTTCTCTTGGCCTTGTTTCTCCTAGAAGATTTACTAGAAGCACCAATGTGGCCTATAACAGCACCCTTGGCCTTAGCTGAGAACTCAGCAACGAGTGGAAGAACTGTCTTAGGCTTGGAGAAACTCTCAGCAAGTTTCTTCTCAGCCTTGAGTTGTTGTTCCAATTCTTTGATGATTTCATCTTTAAGGTAGAGGTGCTTGAGAGCTTGATTATATTCTTCCATATCAACATTGAAGTTCTCTTGAAGAGAATTAGTCTTGGTGACTTCTTGTAACATCCCATTTCCGGCTAGACCCCTAAGAGTCGGTTGGTTTTGACAGAACCCTAGGAAGCCCAAAAATTGAAATAAATCAACCAAGATTTCGGGTCACGGGTTGGTCACGCCCGTGATCGACCCGTCACGCCTGTGACCTAGGGCGTGACTCCTTCGACGATCGTCGATCTCAGGGAGATGATTGTCGGGCGCAGAATCTTCAACCCGGCCCTGTCACGCCCGTGACCCAGGTGTCACGCCCGTGACCTAGGGCGTGACTCCTGCGGCGATCGTCGATCTCAGCGCGACGATCGCCGAGCGCGGAATATGCCTCATGACCCTGTCACACCCGTGACCCATGTGTCACGCCTGTGACCTAGGGCGTGACCACCCTTCGACGATCGTCGACCTCAGTTCGACGATCATCGAAACCAGAAATTTGGTCACCCGGGCCTGTCACGCCCGTGACCCATGTGTCACGCTTGTGACCTAGGGTGTGACCACCCTTCGATGATCGTCGATCTCAGTTCGACGATCGTCGATCCCAGAATTTGCCACCCGGACCTGTCACGCCCGTGACCCATGTGTCACGCCTGTGACCTAGGGCGTAACCACCCTTCGACGATCGTCGATCTCAGTTCGACGATCATCGATCCTAGAATTTGCCATTCGGGCATGTCACGCCCGTGACCTATGTGTCACACCCGTGACCAAGGCCGAAACGTCAGCCAAATTTTAAATTTCGGTAACCGACGTCTTAATCAATTCTGATTATGGAATGTACAGCAGGAATATTTATGGGCCGTTTTCGTCCCTAATTATTTAATAAAATGAGAGAGTGAGGTCCAATAGAAAATCGCCACCTGGATCAGCCAATTCATCTTCCACCTTTTCCTCTTCCCTACATCATAACCGAAATGTTATTAAGAAGAAACATTCATGCCCATGAATGTTTCATCCTTTGCCCTCCCCATTGGGAAATCTATAAAAGCCCCCTTGGAGCAAGAGGAGAAGGTTACACGTTTGATCAGATTCCTCCCCTTGTTGTTGAAGAATTTCCAGCGACGCCACCACCGCGCCATGATAGTCCGACGTCCATCTCACCTTCAAACCGCGAACAAGGTCCTCCCCTCCTTCTTCTTCTGCAGATAGATCTTAGAAATCATTAGGAGAGATATCGGGCTCAAAAGGGCCAGATCGGGTGAGTGTTTTCAAGGTTTTCTGAAAATTTCATGGTGACGGGTTCGCCGGAAACCGCCTCTCCGGCGGCCGTGCCGCCGCCCGATGGTAGCCCTCACCTCAACAGAGGTGATGGTGGTGGTGGCCGGCCAGGGAGATGGCTGGGTGGCCGGGAAATAGCTTTGTAAAAGCTACAGGAATAGTCTTTTTCTAGTTCTGTTCGGGTTCGGGTAAAGAAGAAGATGAACAATGTTATTTTTATTATATTATATTTTGTATAATTAGGAATTTAAATCCCTTTACTGTACAGTAGGTTTAAACTGAAATTTATTCCCCGTAGGGGCTGAAATATAAAAAGTGGTCAACATAGAAAATGTAGCCCTTGAAGTCTAATTTAATTCAAAATTTATTTCACTCGATTTAGAGTCCTGGTTAGACCACAGCACACTTTTTGGTGAGGTCTATCCATAGGGATGTCTTAACCTTAGAAAAATTCCCCACTCCAATTCAGTCATCAAAATGACTTGAAATTTGGGGTGTGGCCTAATATTACCCATATCTAGGTGTTATCAAAAATTTAGGATTTTTGGGAAATATGTTTCTATAGTTTTTAGAAAAATTTAATAATCCTAGCATAATTTAATTAGATGGCTAAATTACTTCCAAACCCTCCCAAATTTTGATGAGTGGTTCCTGGGTGTAACATAAGGTTCTGGTAAAAATTTCATCTCATTTGGAGATGTTTTGATTAGGTTTGTGTCCAACCCTAGGTTGATCCTCATAGGATAATTTAGGATCAAACACCCCCTTGGTATTTGAGTGGCCTTATCACCTCAACAGGGGCTGATATTTTTGTCACTGACTTTTTAAAGCATGACACACCTTCCAAGGGAGTTTGGAGTGGATTGGTATAAGGTACCCTAGAACCCTAGGGTAGGTCCCTTAATGGGGATTTGTGGGGTTGTGAAGGTCATGGGGTCAAATGACCTTGGACTGACCTAAAATTTGGTGGAGAGAACCATAGCGCAAGTATAGTTCTCTGGACAAAGGTTTAGGGTATTTGGAGACAGCTAGGCCACCTAAAATCCTAACCCTAGTTTAGGTCACCAACTTTAATTTGAGTTATTAAGCTATCAACTGAACCACAAATCAAGTAAAATTTGGGTAGAGTGATTTCCTGGTCAAAATAGCAATGATATAATTTTGTTGAGATTTTTGGGTTAATTTGTACAGTACTTCAATCACAACCATAGTTGTGCCCTAGATATTTATTTTGATGATTATGGAATTTCTGTTCACTGGAATATTATGAAATCTTGGATTAGGGCATTCTATAGCATGTTATACCTTCATTATTTTTCTTGGAAATTTTAACTGATTATTTCTGGTACATATTTCTTTAATGTACTAATTATGATATGTAGTCAAAAAATACAAATGATGCCCATTTAGTTTTTGGAAAATTATGAAATTTGGTCAGTGGAAGTTTCAAATTATGATAGTCACCCTGTAAATTTTCTCTGGAATTTTAGATGGATAAAAACAGTACCTCCTTCATTAAGTTAGGAAAATTAATATCTTGAATTAAAATAAATTCAGAGCACAATTGTTGGAGAAAAATTATGGTACTTAGTTTATGATGGTTTTAGGTCACTATATATCTTCTATAATATTCTTGGGATTTTTGGATATATATTTACAGTACTTACTTCATAATATAGTAAAAGTGGCCTAAAATGGTAAATAAGGAAATATAGGCCTAAACACCTTTGGAATTTCTCAAAATTTGGAATTACTGTGTAAATGCCTTATAGGATTTTTATTGATTTTATGATAATTTATTGTTGGCTCATCAGTGCACTTCATGTTCATATTAGGGCATTTGGAATCTTAGAATAAATAAATTAAATGCCAAATGAAAAAGAAAAATTATTATTTTTCTGGATTTAGACTAATTAGGTCATGGTAGACCTCCAGTAAATATTATATGAGATTCGGAAGACAGTTTGGAGTACCGCCCCTTGCATACCTCATAAGCTTAGGATGGTCTGCGTTTAGTAAAAACTGTAGAAGCTGAACTAGAGTGGGTAATGAACTTGGGAGATGGGATTTTGGTAGTTTACTGGTTTGGATAGTGTGACTTAAATCGAGTTCATTATTGGAAGTCAGGATGGGTAGGGTGTGAGATTGACTAGCGATAAGTAGTGTTCAGGTTCGACGGAAGATCGTCCTCCTCGAGAAGAGGAAGAGTCAAAGTCACCCTAGGATTAGCCTACTGTAATATAAAAGGGAATGGGTTAAGGGAACCAATAAATTATAATAAGTGCCTTGGAAAGGGAGTTTTGGGATTCACCCCATCATAGCTCCTACTACCACTGCGAGCCCTTCACCGGGTAAACCTCGGGAAGTCCATGGTTAACCTTAATTCTTAGGAATAAAATGATCAAGAGTAACCCTAATAATAGTTCTACCTCACACCTACACTTGTACACTTACGAAGAAGAATTGTCATGGAATGGGTAGAGTAGGTACGTGGTCTAAGGGCCTACTAGTAATGTTAGTGGCCTGGTTTGTGATTGGGAAGTCCGGGGAGCTGGATGCTCGGGGACTTGGTACATGCTTGGTAGCCTAGAGAGCTGGAGGCTCGGTAACATGAGAACTTGTTCAAATATAATTGTCATGATTGCATGTGCAAAAAAGTGGTGGGTCATCGGTACTGGGCGATCGATCACACCAACAACGGTACGTTGACTCGGCGGTGTGGGACACTTAGCCAAAGAAAGCCTGGTGGGTACAGCCAGCACTAGTACGCGGATACTCTAGGTTGTGTTCTTCTAGGGGCGTACGGAAGGGCTAGGCTTGGTAGTGTGGTTACCCGCCTAGGAGTGGGGGCCCGACTCACTGTCTCCGTTTGCCACAACGGAGGTTCCTGGGGGTGAAGCTAGCCGCCCGAACAGGGGGAACTAAAGGTCTGTGCGCATAGAATCGGTGGGTGTGTTGCACTTGCTTGTGCATTTCATAGCATATTTGTGTGTCATAGCATAAACATTGCCACCTATCGTATAAGATGGTATGGGACGTTTTATACGATAGGCCCTGCAAAACGACCCCCTTGGTCTATAGGGGTAATCCCTATAAATCAATGGTTATATTTCTTGTGCTTTCACTTACTTGCTACTCTTAGATGTTTGATAACCGACACCCCAACGTATAAGTGGTATGGGACACTTTATACCATGGGAGCCCTGCAAAAGATCACTTGGATTATGCGCTTCCGCACATAAGTTAAGGTTACATTTCCTACTTTCTGCTTCTATCATATTTATTATGGAATTGCTAACATAGGTCCGATGTCACCTGCTTTTGACTTATTCTCCACCTATATATCCTTTCCTTTCTTCCTCTCCGCTCGGTACCTAGGAACTATGGGGGAAGGGGTAGGGGATGATAGGGCTTAGTCTTTATGACTAACGGTTTTCGAACCACAACATTTTAGGTGTACCATATGGAAGGGTTACGGGTGTTGCAATTTCTGACAGAGTTGACCCCGCGACCGTGTTACCATTATCACAAGCTGGGACATGCATGGGTTAAATGCCCCTTGATGGGTGGGATTCCAACAGCTCAGCAGCCAAGAGGCCGAAGACGTAGACGCAGACGTGGATTGCGAGGCGGCGACTGCAGGCCAAAAAGGAAGAAGAACCCAGGGATGCAGCACCAGCAGAGTACGGAATCAGTGGAGATGGGCCAGTCTAGCTTGGGTGCTCTCAGTTTAGTGATAGTTACGGTGTCGCTTAGTTTCAGTTTTGCTTCCGCGAGTGACTTGTAGTGGGGATTTGATGTACTGGGCACAAGCCCTCCTTTTGTACTCTGATATATTATTATTGTGGACACTCCCTTCGTGGAGATTTATTTATATACATGTGGTTATGTGGACTCGTTTTTACTTCATTATGTTACTATTCTGCGATCGAAAAGGGCCGGCAGAATTGGCGTTTTGTAGTGGCGGCCTTCCTGTGAGTCGGTGCCACTGCAAAGCGGCAGTTCTGGGCTAAGACCCCGGGGGTTTAAAATGAAAAGAAAAAAAAGGGGGGGGGTCTTACACTTCTTCCCTCAAGCTGCTCTCACTAGCCTGTAGAGATTTTATTTCTTTGGCTTGAGTTTTCATGACTCTGCGACATTTTTCGTAAGCCGTGAGTAACTCCTTATACTATCCTATGAGTTCAGATTCATCTTCAGAGGAATAGCCCTCTTGCTCATTATCATCATCAGATTCAGAGAGAGGAGTGTGAGATTTTACCTCCCCAGTGAACTGGGGGACTTGTTCATCATCGGAGTGAGACATGAGCCCGAAGTAAGCTTCCTCTTCTTCACTCGACTCAGATGAGTCGGAGTCGCTGAGAGTTTTGCTCTTCTTGGCTAATAAGCTCTTCTCTGTCCTCTTCTTGTGGTATGAAGATTTCTTTTCCTCTCTTCTGCCTTCTTTCTTGTTTAGAGGGCACTCAGTGCTTATATGCCCTGGCTTACTACAATAATAGCAAACAACGTTAGATGAAACATGTTTGTTCGGTTTAGATTTATACCTGTCATGGCTGCTGTGACGATCACCATCAAGACGTGATCTTCTGGTCGAGTAATCATTTTCTCTCATTTGTTTCTTATTGCTAAGAAACTTCTTGAATTGTCGGGAGAGAAGATGAAACTCTTTATCGGATAAATCTGAGCCTGAGGTGCTTGGCTCGGAGTCTTCTTCTTCATAGTCTCCTTGAGTGGAAGCAGGAGAAGTAGATTTGGCCTTTCATGAGCTGTCTGCCCTTAGTACAACCGGCTTATCATTGGATGCAGACCTGCTCATCTCTTCTTCAGCTTTTCTTGAGTTGATTTGAAGCTCGTAAGACATAAGCTTTCCGAATAGATTCTGCTGGTCCGTCTCGGCTAACCTTCCGAACTCCCGAGTGGCGCAAACCGTATTATCCCATTCCTTGGTCAAGGATCATAAGAATTTGTCATTTAGTTCCCCGTTGGTGAAGACTCGGCCATAAACTCTTAGGCCGTTGACTATTTTGAAAAAGTTCTCAAAGGTGTCAGCTATGGCTTCCTTGTGACCTTGCCTGAAGGCTTCATACTTCTGATTTAGAAGGGATCTCCGATCATCCCTAACTTCTTTAGTGCCTTACATCAGAGTCATCAGGGATTGTCACATCTCCTTGGCTGACTGACAATGAATTAGATTTTGTAGCATCGAGTCATCGACTGAATTTGCTATAATATTTTTAGCTTTCTTGTCCAGAGAGACAAGTGCAATCTCGTCCTTATCCAAATCCATTAACTTCTTTGGCACCTCCTTTGTAGGATCACTAGTGGAGGCAATCATAGGGATATAAGGACCTTCCTCCACTATCATGAATATGCGGGGGTCAACAGCTTCCATGAAAAGCTTTATTCTCTCTTTCCACATGGGAAAGTTTGCCTTATTGCACACTGGGAGCTTAGCAAAATCCTTGGTCTTACTCATGCTTGATACTTCTCTGGAGACAACTTGGTGAGGATTAGATCAAGGTGTTAACCTTTTAACGATTAACCTCCCTCTGATACCAATTGAGAGGACTGAGTTTTCAACCTAAATCACCTAGAGGGGGGTGAATAGGTGAGGTCTGCGTAATTTTGCGGAATAAAAAATTGTAAGATCGATGCGCAGAAAGTAACCAAGCAAGCCACAGAGAACACAAGATTTATAATGGTTCCCCAACCTTAGGTACATCCACTCTCACCTCACCATTCTAGTAAATCACTAGACTTGGCTACCCCACTATCTCGAATCAAAACGATCCTACAACTCGGAACAACGTTCCTACAAATCTCGATCCAAACGGATCTACACTCGGAAGAAAACCTTCCTACAAACTCGGAGAAAAACTCCTACAGAACTCGGAGTCAAGACTCCTACAATAACAAAAGGTTGTATACGGAAATACAAACAAGAACTATTCAGATCTGGATCTTCAACTCTTTCTTCCTTCTTCAGCTTTTAGGGATCGATAAAAATAAGTCGAGGAAGACAGAGACGAAATCTCTTCGATCTGGAAAACTAGAATCAGCAAGATCAAGTACTGGATCTGTCGATTGAGAATCGCTTGATCTTCTGAAACTTCTTGTCTGAATCTCTGGATCGGAGAAGACCGGCGACGAAGAAGATGAATAGCGATTTTGTCAGCGTGATCTTGTCGGCTTCCCGATGTGGACGATAGAAATCAGATTCAGAAAACTTCTTAGGGTTTAACGTTTGACAAGACCTATTTATAAGGTCTTAGCAACGGTCAAATCCATTCTTAATCACGTACACGTGGACCAGTCAAATCAGAGTATTTGAAAATCTCGTAAACTCTGGACTTAGAAAATATTCTGGGAAAAACACAGATATACACGAGTGACAGAATAGTTACTCGAGTAAGAGAATTAACTACTCGAGTACATGAGGACATACTCGAGTCCAGTAGTTAGAAAATAATTTTGAGCTGGAAGAAAGGATATACTCGAGTACTTGGCTGGACTACTCGAGTATATGCATTAGCTACTCGAGTATAGAAACTTAACTACTCGAGTATTTACAGATCTACTCGAGTACTTGACTTTGTTCTACTCGAGTCTGCAAACTAACATACTCGTGTAAAGGATATACTTGAGTACTTGGCTGGACTACTCGAGTATATACATGAGCTACTCGAGTATTATAGTGCCTACTCGAGTATGTACTAACCTTCTCGAGTATAAGGAAGAATCTGAAGACTCGAGTATGTCCTTTGGATTACTCGAGTACTAAGTTACTTACTCGAGTATATGAAGCTATCTACTCGAGTATGTAGACTTCGAAAAATTTCTTCCTTGAGAACTCATTTCTCCTACTAAGGATCAGCAACACTTCAAGGTTCCATTTGTCCATGTGCTTGTGAAATGAAGTGCATCCCAATAGAGAGGCTACACATGAGTCAACACCATGGATCACATAATGAGGGATTACATTGTATGGTCCTATGTTATGTTACCCATTATAGACTGACATTGATCTACACTTGGCAATATAGTCCTGTAAACACAACTTAAACAAGGCATCAAATACAACTGCAATTCACCTTAGTCTTAGGTGGACTTCTTCAAATTAAGGTTATTGTGGAAACAAGACCCAACAGAAGTCAAAAGCAGTTAAATTTAAAATATAATGTGAGTACCTGAAGTGAACTTGCGAACACCTGCTAATCTCTACAAAGAAGAAGTCAAAAATAGGTAAATTTAAAATATAACAAGAATACCTTAAGTGAACTCATAAACACCTGCTAATCTCTATAAAGGAGAAGTCAAATGAAGGTAAATTTTGAAATATAACACGAGTACCTGATGTGAACTCGCGAACACCGTCTAATCTCTGTAAAAGAGAAGTCAAAAGTAGGTAAATTTAAAATATAACGCGAGTACCTGAAGTGAACTCAGAAACACCTTCTAATCTCTAGAAAGGAGCAGTCAAAAATAGGTAAATTTAATATATAACACGAGTACCTAGAGTGAGCTCGTGAACACTTGATAATCTCTTCAAAAGGGAAGTAAAAAGAAGGTAAATTTTAAATATAACATGAGTACCTGATGTGAACTCTTGAACACCTACTAATCTATGCAAAAGAGATGACAAAAGAAAATAAATTAAGAATATAACGTTTGTACCTGGAGTGGACTCACGAACACCAACAAATCTTTATAATGAAGAAGTCAAAAGTAGGTAAATTATAAATACAACAAGAGTACCAGAAGTGAACTTGCAAACACATGCTAATCTCTATAAAAGAGAAGTCAAAAGCAGGTAAATGTAAAATATAATACGAGTACCTGAAGTTAACTCACGAACACATGCTATTCTCTATAAAAGAGAAGTCAAAAATAGGTAAATTTAAAATAAAATGGGATTACCTGAAGTGAACTCGCGAAGACCTGTTAATCTCTACAAAAGAGCGGTCAAAAGCAGAAAATTTAAAAATATAATGTGAGTATCTGAAGTGAATTCGTGAACACCTGCTAATCTCTACAAAGGAGAAGTTATAGGAAGGTAAATTTAAAATATAACACGAGTACCTGAAGTGAATTCGTGAGCACCTGCAAATCTCTCCAAAAGAGAAGTCAAAGTAGGTAAATTTAAAATACAAAGAGAGTACCTGAAGTGAATTCGTGAACACCTGCTAATCTTTCCAAAAGAGAAGTCAAAAGAAAGTAAATTTAAAATTTAATACGAGTACCTGAAGTGTACTCGCGAACACCAGCTAATCTACTCAAAGGATAAGTCAAAAGCAAGTAAATTTAAAATATAACACGAGTACCTAAAGTGAAATTGCAAACACCTGCTAATCTTTGTAAAGGAGAAGTCAAAAGAAGGTAAATTTAAAATATTACACGAGTACCTGAAGTGAACTCATGAAAACCTGCTAATCTTTGCAAAGAAGAAGTGAAAAGAGGGTAAATTTAAAGTATAACTCGAGTACCTAATGTTAACTAGCGAACACCTGCTAATCTCTTAAAAGAGAAGTAAAAATAGGTAAATTTAAAATATAACGCGAGTACCTAATGCGAATTTACGAACACGTGCTAATCTCTACAAAAGAGATGTAAAAAGCATGTAAATTTAAAATATAAGATCAGCACCTGAAGTGAACTCACCAACACCTGTCAATCTCTCCAAAAGAGAAGTCAAAAGCAAGTAGATTTAAAATAAAATGCGAGTGCTTGATGTGAAAAAGCAAAAACCTTCTAATCTATCCAAAAGGGAAGTCAAAAGCAGGTAAATTTAAAATATAACCTGAGTACCTAAAGTGAACTCGTCAATACCTGCTAATCTCTGTAAAGAAGAAGTCAAAAGCAGGTAAATTTAAAATATAACAAGAGTACCTAAAGTGAACTAACGAACACCTGCTAATTTCTGCAATGGAGAAGTCAAATGAAGGTAAATTTAAAATATTACACAAGTACCTGAAGTGAACTCACGAACACCTTCTAATCTCTATAAAAGAGAAGCCAAAAGCAGGTAAATTTAAAATATAATGCGAGTACCTGGAGTGAACTTGCGAACACCTGATTATCTCTAAAAAAGGGTCAAAAGTTGGTAAATTTAAAATATAACACGAGTACCTTAAGTGAACTCGTTAACCCCTTCTAATCTCTAAAAAATAAGGGTCAAAAGTTGGTAAATTTTAAAAAATGCGAGTACCTGAGGTAAACTTGTGAACACCTGCTAATATCTACAAAAGAGAAGTCAAAAATAGATAAATTTTAAATATAAAAATAACGCGAGTACCAGATGTTAACTCACGAACACCTGCTAATCTTTGGAAAGGAGAAGTCAAAAGCAGTTAAATTGAAAATATAACGAGTTCCTGGGGTGAACTCGCAAACAACTGCTAATTTCTTCAAAAAAGAAGTAAAAAAGAGATAACTTTAAAATATAACGTGAGTACCAGATGTGAACTCACGAACAACTACTAATCTCTGCAAAATAGAAGTCATAAGCAAATAAATTAAAAATATAACATTTTTACCTAGAGTGAACTCACGAACACCTGCTAATCTTTACAAAGAAGAAGTCAGAAGTAGGTAAATTTAAAATATAACTAGAGTACCTAAAGTGAACTTGCGAACACCTGCTAATCTCTATAAAGGAGAAGTCAAAAGTAGGTAAATTTAAAATATAACATGAGTACCTGAATTTAACTCGCAAACACATGCAAATCTCTACAAAAGAGAGGTCAAAACAGGTTAATTTAAAATATAATGCGAGTACCTGAAGTTAACTCACGAAGACCTATTAATATTTACAAAAGAGAGGTCAAAAGCAGTAAAATTTAAAATATAACGCGATTACCTGAAGTGTACTCGCGAACACCTACTAATCTCTGCAAAGGAGAAGTAATAAGCAGGTAAATTTAATATATAATATGAGTACCTGAAGTGAATTCCCGAACACCTGCTAATCTCTCCAAAAGAGAAGTCAAAAGTAGGTAAATTTAAAATCCAAAGCGAGTACCTAAAGTGAACTCGCGAACACCTACAAATCTCTCCAAAAGTGTAGTCAAATGAAGGTAAATTTAAAATTTAACGCAAGTACCGTAAGTGAACTCGCGAACATCCACTAATCTCTGCAAAGGAGAAGTCAAATTAGGTAAATTTAATATATAACATGATTACATAAAATGAACCTTCGAACACTGCTAATCTCTATAAAGGAGAAGTCAAAAGCAGGTATATTTAAAATATAACATGAGTACCTGAAGTGAACTCACGAACACCTGCTAATCTCTGTAAAGGAGAAGTCAAAAGAAGATACATTTAAAATATAACATGAGTACCTGAAGTTAACTCGCGAACACCTGCTAATCTCTATAAAAGAGAAGTAAAAAATTTGTAAATTTAAAATATAACGCTAGTGCCTAATGTGAACTCACGAACACCTTTTAATCTCTACAAAAGAGTTGTCAAATGCTTGTAAATTTAAATTATAACGTCAGTACCATAAGTGAACTCACAAACACATGCTAATCTTTGCATAAGAGAATTCAAAAGTAGGTAAATTTAAAATATAACACGACTGCTTGAAGTAAACTAGCAAAAACCTTCTAATCTCTCCAAAAGAGAAGTGAAAAGCAGGTAAATTTAAAATATAATGTGAGTGCCTGAAGTGAACTCGCGAAAACCGCTAATTTCTATAAAGGAGAAGTCAAAAGCAGGTTAATTTAAAATATAACAAGAGTACTTGAAGTGAACTCACAAACACCTGCTAATCTCTACAAATGAGAATTCAAATGAAGGTAAATTTAAAATATAACACGAGTACCTAAATTAAACTCACGTACGCCTTCCAATCATTACAAAGGAAAAGTCAAAACATATAAATTAAAAAAATATAACACGAGTACCTTAAGTTAACTCGTGAATACCTGCTAATCTCTATAAAAGAGAAGGCAAAAGATGGTAAATTAAAAATATATTATGAGTACCTGAAGTGAACTCGAAAAAACCTGCTAATCTCTATAAAAAGAGATGTCAAAATTAGGTAAATTTAAAATATAACACGAGTACCTGAAGTGAACTCGCGAGCACCTGTAACTCTAGACAATAGAGAAGTCAAAAACAGGTAAATTTTAAATATAAATATAACGTGAGTACTAGAAGTTAACTCGCAAACACAGGCTAATCTCTGGGAAGGAGAAGTCAAAAGCAGGTTAATTTAAAATATAATGCGAGTGCCTGGAGTGAACTCACGAACACCTGCTAATTTCTTTAAAAGAGAAGTAAAAGTAGGTAAATTTATAATATAATGTGATTACCTGATGTGAACTCGCGAACACCTACTAATCTCTAAAAAAGAGAAGTCAAAAGCAGATAAATTTAAAATATAATGAGAGTACCTGGAGTGAACTCACAAACACCTGGTAATCTCCACAAAAGAGATGTCAAAAATAGATAAATTTTAAATATAAATATAATGTGAGTACCAAAAGTTAACTCGCAAACACTTGCTAATCTCTTGAAAGGAAAAGCCAAAAATAGGCAAATTTAAATTACAACGCGAGTATATGGAGTGAACTCGTGAACACATGCTAATCTCTTCAAAAGAAAAGTAAAAAGCTGGTAAATTTAAAATATAATGTGAGTACCTAATGCGAACTTCGGAACACCACCTAATCTCTATAAAAGGGAAGTCAAAAGCAGATAAATTAAAAATACAATGTTTGTACCTGGAGTGAACTCGCAAATAACTGCTAATCTCTACAAAGAAGAAGTCAAAAGCAGGTAAATTTAAAATATAACAAGAGTACCTAAAGTGAACTCGCAAACACATGCTAATCTATGGAAAGGAGACGTCAAAAGCAGGTAAATTTAAAATATAACATGAGTACCTAAAGTTAACTCGCGAACACATGCTAATCTCTATAAAAGAGGAGTCAAAGTAGGTTAATTTAAAATATAACCCGAGTACATGAAGTGAACATACGAAGACCTGTTAATCTATGAAAAAGAGTGGTCAAAAGCAGGTAAATTTGAAATATAATGCGAGTACCTGAACTGAACTTGCGAACACCTGCTAATCTCTGGAAAAAAGATGTCATAAGTAGGTAAATTTAAAATATAGCATGAGTACCTGAAGTGAATTCGCAAACACCTGCTAATCTCTCCAAAAGAGAAGTCAAATGCAAGTAAATTTAAAATTTAACGCGAGTATCTGAAGTGAACTCGCGAACTCCTGCTAATATCTACAAAAAAGAAGTCAAAAGCAGGTAAATTTAAAATATAAAGGACTACCTGAAGTGAACTTGCAAACACTCGCTAATCTCTATAAAGGAGAAGTCAAAAGCAGGTAAATTAAAATATAACACAAGTACCTTAATTGAACTCGCGAACACCTGCTAATCTCTACAAATAAGAATTAAAAAGAAGGTAAATTTAAAATATAACTCTAGTACCTGAAGTTAACTCACGAACACCTGGTAATCTCAATAAAAGAAAAGTCAAAAATAGTAAAATTAAACATATAACGTCAGTACCTGAAGTGAAGTCACAAACACCTTCTAATCTATGCAAAAGAGAAGTTAAAAGGAGGTAAATTTAAAAAATAATACGAGTTCTTGAAGTAAACTAGCGAAAACTTTATAATCTCTCCAAAAGAGAAGTCAAAAGAAGATAAATTTAAAATATAATACGAGTACCTAAAATAAACTCGCTAACACCTGATAATCTCGGCAATGGAGAAGTCAAAAGCAGGTAAATTTAAAATATAAAAAGAGTACCTTAAGTGAACTCACGAACAATTGCTAATCTCTGCAAAGGAGAAGTCAAATGAAGGTAAATTTTGAAATATAACACGAGTAACTTAAGTGAACTCATGAATACCTTCTAATCTATGTAGGGAAGTCAAAAGCATGTAATTTTAAAATATAACACGAGTAGCTTAAGTTAACTCGCAAACACCTGCTAATCTCTGTAAAAGAGAAGTCAAAAGAAGGTAAATTTAAAATATAATGCAAGTACCTGAAGTGAAATCGGGAACACCTACTAATCTATAAAAAAAGAGGTTAAAAGTAGGTAAATTTAAAATATAACCCGAGTACCTGAAGTTAACTCGAAAACATCTGCAAATCTATAAAAAAGAGAAGTCAAAAATAGACAAATTTTAAATATTAATAAAACGCGCGTACTAGAAGTTAACTCGCGAACACCTGCTAATCTATATAAAGGAGAAGTAAAATAATGTTAAATTTTGAAATATAACACGATTACCTGAAGTGAACTCGTCAATACCTTCTAATCTTTGCAAAGAACTAAAAAGCATGTAAATTTAAAATATAACACGAGTACATGAAGTTAACTCGTGAACACCTGCAAATCTCTATAAAAGAGAAGTCAATAGAAGGTAAATTTAAAATATAATACGAGTACCTGAACTGAACTCGGGAGCACCTACTAATCTCTTAAAAAAAGTTATAAAAAGTAGGTAAATTTAAAATATAATAGGAGATCCTTATGTTAACTCGCAAACATCTATTAATCTCTACAAAAGAGAAGTCAAAAACAAATAAATTTCAAATATAAATAAAACGCGTGTACTAGAAGTTAATTCACGAGCACCTGCTAATCTCTGGAAGGGAGAAGTAAAAAATCAGATAAATTTAAAATATAACGCGAGTACTGAGAGTGAACTCGCGAACACCTGCTAATCTCTTCAAAAGAAAAGTAAAAAGCTGGTAAATTTAAAATATAACGCCAGTACCTGATGTAAACTCTCGAACACCTGCTAATCTCTACAAAAGAGATGTAAAAAATAGATAAATTTAAAATATAATGTGAGTACCTTGAGTGAACTCACGAACACCTGCTAATATCTACAAAGAAGAAGTCAAAAGCAAGTAAATTTAAAATATAATAAGAGTACCTGAAGTGAACTCACAAAAAACTGTTAATCTCTATAAAGGAGAAGTAAAAAGCATGTAAATTTAAAATATAACACGAGTACCTAAAGTTAACTCGCGAACACCTACTAATCTATATAAAAGAGAAGTCAAAAGAATGTAAATTAAAAAATATAAAGGTAGTACTTGAAGTGAAATTGCGAAAACCTGTTAGTCTCTATAAAAGAGAGGTCAAAAGCGTGTAAATTTAAAATATAATGAAAGTATGTGAAGTGAACTCGTGAACACCTGCTAATCTCTGAAAAGGAGAATTCATAAGAAGGGAAATTTAAAATATAACACAAGTACCTGAAGTGAATTCTCGAACAATAGCTAATCCCTCCAAAAGAGAAGTCAATAGTAGGTATAGTTAAAATACAAAGCGAGTACCAGAAGTGTACTCTCGAACACCTGCTAATCTCTCCAAAAGATACGTCAAAAGCAGGTAAATTTAAAATTTTATGCGAGTACGTGAAGAGAACTCGTGAACACCTGTTAATCTCTCCCAAAGAGAAGTTAAAAGCAGGTAAATTTAAAGTATAACACGAGTACCTAAACTGAACAAGCAAACACCTGCTAATCTCTTCAAAGGAGAGGTCAAAAGTAGGTAAATTTAAAATATAAAACGAGTACCAGAAGTGAACTCGCGAACACCTACTAATCTCGGCAAAGGAGAATTCAAAAGCAGGTAAATTTAAAACATAATACGAATACCTGAAGTTAACTCGTGAACACCTGCTAATCTATATAAAAGAGAAGTCAAAAAAAGGTTAATTTAAAATATAATGCGAGTACCTAATGTGAACTCATGAACACCTGCTAATCTCTGCAAAATTGATGTCAAAAGCATTTAACTTTAAAATATTACGTCAGTACATGAAGTGAACTTGCGAACAACTGCTATTCTTTGCAAAAGAGAAGATAAAAGCTGGTAAATTTAAAATATAATGCGAGAGCTTGAAGTGAACTAGCGAAACCTTCTATTCTCTCCAAAAGAGATGTTAAAAGTAGTTAAATTTAAAATATAATATGAGAACCAAATGTGAACTCGCAAACACCTGCTAATCTCTGCCAAGGAGAAGTCAAAAGCAGGTAAATTTAAAATATAACAAAAGTACCTGAAGTGAACTCACGAACACCTACTAATCTCTACTTTGGAGAAATCAAATGAAGGTAAATATAAAATATAATATGAGTACCTGAAGTGAACTCGCAAATACCTTCTACTCTTGCAAAGCATAAGTCAAAAGTAGGTAAATTTAAAATATAACACGAGTATTTGAAGTTAACTCGCGAACACATGCTAATCTCTACAAAAAAGAAGTCAAAAGTAGGTAAATTTAAAATATAACATGATTACCTGAAGCTAACTCGCGAACACCTACTAATCACTAAAAAAAGAGAGGTCAAATGTAGGTAAATTTAAAATATAACCCGAGTACCGGAAGTGAACTCGCGAACCCCTGCAAATCTCTCCAAAAAAGAAATCAAAAGCAGGTAAATTTAAAATATAACTCGAGCACTTGTAGTTAACTCACGAACACCTGTAAATCTCTACAAAAAGAGAAGTCAAAAGCTGATAAATTTAAAATATAACACGAGAACCTAATATAAACTCGCGAACACCTGCTAATCTCTAGAAAAGAGGCGTCAAAACTAGGTAAATTTAAAATATAAGTTGAGTACCTGATGTGAACTTGTGAACACCTGCTAATCTCTACAAAAGAGATGCAAACAGTAGGTAAATTGAAAATATAACGTGAGTACCTGAAGTGAACTCACGAACACCTCCTAATCTTTGCAAAGGAGAAGTCAAATGAAGGTAAATTTAAAATATAACACAAGTACCTGAAGTGAACTCACGAACACCTTCTAATCTCTACAAAAGAGAAGTCAAAAGCAGCTAAATTTAAAATATAATACGACTATCTAAAGTTAACTCGCGAACACCCACTAATTTCTATAAAAGAGAAGTCAAAATGAGGTAAATTAATAATTTAACAAGAGTACCTGAAGTCAACTTGCGAACACCTGCTAATTTCTCTAAAGGTGAAGTCAAAAGCAGGTAAATTTAAAATATAATTTGTGAACATGTAGTTAACTCGAGAACACTTGCAAATCCCTAGAAAAGTGAAGTCAAAAGCCGGTAAATTTAAAATATAATGCGAGTAAATGATGTGAACTCACGAGCACATGCTAATATCTAAAAAACAGAGTCAAAAGTTGGCAAATTTAAACTGTAATGCGAGTACATGATTTGAACTCGCGAACACCTGCTAATCTCTACAAAAGATAAGTCAAAAACTAGTAAATTTTAAATAAAAATATAATGTTAGTACTAGTAGTTAACTCACGAACACAGGCTTATCTATAGAAAGGATGTAACGCCCCCGATTTTGTTCAATGATTTTATTTGATATGATATCTTCATATTTATGATGTCATGGCGTTACTTTTAATGTTAAGTTGATGGTGTAATGTCGTTAAGGCATTTTCACGTCCGTTCGGTCGAGTCGGCAAAAGTATCGAATTGTTATGTAATTCGAAATTTTTTCATTTGAAAATTAAGTTAAATAATTTTGGACTTGTTCGTCAAGTTTCGTCGCGATCCGAGAGATATTCGAGCCTCGACGATTTTCTGAAGTTTTGTGGAATTTATGTTCGCTGTAGACTTTGAAAATTTATATCTCAAGAACGGCTCATCGGATTTTTATTTTGACTTCGCAATTGGGTTCATTGCGTCAGTGTTTGCCTATGGTGCGAATTTCGTTTAATTCGGCGCGCATTTGAGCCTCCGTTTTGAACACGTGTTTCCTTATTAAAAAATATATGAATATGATTATTTTAATATTAAAGCACTATTCAAAAATGTCATTTACTATTCATCTCTATAGTGTGATTTTTTGGATATATTTGTAAATTTAACTGTTCATGCAATTGTATTATCGAGTAAGTTATTTCCAGTTCTCGAGTACTGCTTCATCTTCTGTCGAGTAAATACTTCTTCTTCCTGAGTATCTGCATTATTTTTCTCGAGTAAATATTTCTTGTTCTTGAGTGTCTGTTTTCCTCTTCTCGGGTACTCCTAAACCTGTTCTCGAGTAGTCAGTCATCCTTCCAGAGAAATCCGTTCCAAACTGTGTTCGAGCGCCATTTTGAGGGTCAAAATGGTGTCGTATAAAAAAATAGTTAACATAAAATTTGTTCGTCTCGACGAGATCTACAACTTTCATGTTGAGCACCTTTCAATTTTAAGACATCGTAAACCTCTATTTTCGTTTTCCGTGTGCTCACACCAAAATCGTCCGTTTTTTCTTCTTGTTTTGACAAAATAATTTATAAACACGTGTATTTATATATAAGTTTATACTCATATACTTAAAGATAATTAGAAAAGAAAATGTCATCTTCTTCCTTACGATCGACCGGACCGAAACTAGAGCGGTGTCTCCCTCCGATTCGTGAATATTCCGGTGGCCGTCAACGGTGCTCCAGTGCTCGAAATCTTACACCGAATATAGATCTGGATTGCTCTCGTCGAGAGCTACGCCATCGTGGTAAAATCTTCCCCTTTACTTTAAATTTTCTTGTTAGGGTTTTCGGCCGTAACTCCTATTTTTGGTTGTTCTTCTTAGATTTCGACTTCTCTCGTCTTTTTTAGCCCCGACCTACGTCAAGGAGTGATTCAGAGAATATTTCCGGCAAAAAAATCAAGGCAAGTGATGGTTTCCATTTTTCACTTCCCTTCTTTACCCTGATTTTTGTAGGAATTTCTAACTACTTGTATTCATGATTATTGAATTAATTTACTGATGTATCTTGTTGATATGATCTCTTGACTAATTGCAATTATAGTCATCATGTTCTTGATTTCGCTATCTAGCCTGTTAAAGGTTATACCTTTTGATGATATGATTAAATTCCACTTTTATTACGATCTGTAACTCTCTTGTAGAAATGCATTAGAGTTTGTTTAGGATTGTTAATTCTTCCTAAAGGTTGATCAACCGCTTTTAATCTACAAATATCTAGTAGAATCATATGTGTCGTTGCTGACTTGAGATGTCTATCATGATTTTTCTTTGTGGCATTACGGTGGGGTGAGACAAGCCAGCAGGCTCCGATTGGGTTGTGGTGTGCATCTAAGCTCTAAACCCGGATCGTTACGGGACTTTCCTTCCGGGTTTTCTTTATTGCGGGTGTTATTAGAGTGTGAACCCATGGCCGCAACGTTTGATATCCTTATTAACACTTTGTGGGGTCTACTATTTTTTTTGGGCATATGAGGTGAATGGTGGAGTATCCAATCTCCCCCGTAATTAGACAGATAAATTGTCCTTGGGGTTGGATCAGGATGAGTTGACCACCTAACCCATTTTGGTTTTGGTTGAGTTAATTACAGGTGGCTAATAGGGGTTTGTTTCTCTCCTAATGGTTTAATCTTTACCTTTTCCCCTTATAGTCTTGTGCATTTGGGGTGCTGTGGTTATACGAAATGTTTCATGTAAGTGTTTCTCTTTTTACCTTGGTACCTAACTAGTGTACTTTACGTAAGTATTTTTTTTTCTTGGGTCTTGGGTTGGTACCCCTAGACTTTGTTTACTATAGGCTTACTTTCTGGCGTCTCTTGTACTTTCTTATCGAGGTATTCTATCTTTGTAATGCCTCAGGTTCAGAGTTATAGCTGATAGCCGTGCTGGTTTTAGAGTTCCTGGGTAGCTGTCTTGGCTGTGGTTTTCCCTCAACGTAACGAGGTAGTTTGTTGTTTTGTTATTTTTCTAGTTCAGAAATACTTTATTTATATGGGTTCGTGTCAGTTTGTTTACACCCATAGGATTGTTAATTTTGGGTACTTGTCACCGGCTTAGTTTTCTTTCTGTGTATAAGATTACTTGCACCCTGGAATGTTTTATGCTAGGATTACATGGTAGTTATTTTCAAGTATAAGACTTACTATTATTACCTCATGCATTACATATTTTAAAATGTAAAATCACTGTATTTAATAACCGTACAAATCTACTTTTATTTCTACTAAATTTAGAACTTATATGCCTTTAGGTGTCCTTTGGGAACCTCTAAGCTCTAGTAGGATGCCTAATATGATAAAAGAAGTACTTTCAGCAGCGTTAAATTACTTTTCTTGTGGACTAGATGAGCCACTAAGCTAAGGGATAAGGCTAACTAATGCACTTAAACTGATTTTACCTTTAAATAACTTAAAGAATCTTTCTTGTTATTTAAGTTGGTGTTTGTCTGAGCGTCCGTAGTTATCCCCTTCTGACGTAGCATCATGACGCGGATTTTTCCCTTACTCTGATACTCCTTTATTGGCGGTGAAAAATGCGGGGTGTGATAGTTAGTATCGGAGGGAGGTTGGTTTTACAAGTTGGTAGAACCAGCCAATCTCGTTTAGATTATTTCCTTCTTTCATTTGCATACAAACACCGATGTGTCATCAGTACGTCTTAACCGAAGCATAGTCACTACACTCATAGCATGATAAGAAGTAAACAGGGCATATTATGTAGTATGGGATGCATAATATGTGTTTGAATATGGATCCACAATAGGAGGCAACATGTGACAGTTATGTAGTATGGGATGCATAACCATCATCACATGGGTGCCCATTAGCACGTTTTATTTTCTCGTTGCATGCGTTGTTATGTAGTATGAGATGCATAATATTTCATGTATACGCTGCTCCTACATGCATTAAGGCCTTTTTAGATTGCATAGCACTGCATACATAGCATATCATTGCATAAGCACACGTGCTAAGCTAACGTTTACATGATGACACATGTACACACATGATTTTAAAGAAGAATGAAGAATTCATGCATTCATATCATAGGAACATGAGTAAATAGGATGAGAGGATGTCATCCTAAGTAGGACATATCATCATTATAAAATCCCAGAGCAAGTTGCAGCACAAGCAAGTGTCTTTAAGTATGGTTTGAACTAGTTGAGTGGCTTTGTTGTAAGCTAGAATTTTGATGAGTTATTTGTTGCCTTTTAGAATGCCGCCTAAGCGTCCTGTGATGAGGTCGAATCCCCAATCTGAGGGTAAGTCGTTGGGTGCGCAGAGTGAGGCGTTGATCGAGAGTTTGTGACTGACCAATGAAGCGGCGAGAATTGATGTGCCAAGAATTGATGTGTTGCAGCGAGAAAGGAGAAGAGAAAAGGTGAGGAGGATGGAAGTTCCAGGGCATCTAGCCCTTCTTCGAAGAAGAAAAGTTAGAATGTATGTAGCTTCTGTGGTCGATCCGACCACCCTTTCGAAAGCTGCTTCAAGAGGACTTCCACCCGGAAGCAGCAGTAGTTTCTCGTCATCCAAGGCTCATATTAAGGAGATCTGGTGTGCATGGACTGTGCTAGGAAGGGACACGATGTGAGTCATTGTTGGATGAAGGAAAAGGTCTGTTTCAAGTGCGGGCAGAAGGGGCACCTGAAGACTTCATGCCCCAGGCTAAGACTCCACTGCAGCCTGCTCCGCTTCGGGCTCTACCTTCGCTACCAAACCTAGATAAAGGAAAAGGAAAGCTAAATGTGGTGACCAGGGATGAAGCTCAAACCTCTACGTAAGTCATATCAAGTTATCCCCAGTTTAATTTATTTTTATTATTTCTCGTTGTTGCCCTAGTTATTGTTCGTTTAGTTTTGTATGATATGGTTTTAGGGGAGTTTAAGATGCAAGAATAAGTGGGCGCGTGTTCTTTTTGATTCGGGTGCCACCCATTCCTTTATGGCCCGGAGGTTTGTAGACAAACATCGTCTGGATGTGTATCAATTAGGAGACTCCTTAAACATCAAGCTTCCCTCCCATGATTCGGTGATATCTAATCAAGGAGTTCTGAGATGCCCTATATACCTAGGTGATTTATTAGCCTTTTTAGATCTGATGGTGTTGGATCTAGCGGACTTTGATGTGATATTGGGCATGGACTGGCTGTCCAGGTATGATGCGGTCATCCAGTGCAAAGAAAAGTGACTAGACTTCAGGATGGACAATGGCAAACCTATGAGTGTCTATGGATTTCAGGACAGGGTTTCCCCTATCATTTTTGTGGTATGTGCTTGTCGTGTTATAGGATCGATTGCGAGGCATTTTTAGTTTCTATTTCTTCTTTGGAAACAGCTTTTGTTACACCACATCTTTAGGATATCTCAATGGTGCGGGAGTTTCCAGATGTTTTTCTTGACTGTCTTCTAGGACTTCCTCCGATAAGGGAGATAGAGTTTATGATAGACCTCGAGCTAGGTACTCGTTCTATTGCCAATGCACTGTACCATATGGCTCCGTGTGAGTTAGATGAGTTGCGTACTCAGCTCGATGAGTTGCTAAGGTGTGGTTTTATTAGACCAAGTTCTTCTCCATGGGGTGCTCCTGTTTTGTTCATAAAGAAGAAAGATTAATCGATGAGGCTTTGCATCGATTATGGAGAATTGAACAAGGTGGCCATTAAAAATAAATATCCCTTGCCAAGGATCAATGATCTGTTCGATTAGTTGCGTGGTAGTTTAGAATTTTCAATGATTGATCTTCGTTTAGGCTACCACCAGTTGAGAATTCGTGAGGCAGATATTCCACAAACCGCTTTCCGTTCGCGACATGGACATTATGAGTTTTTTGTGATGTCTTTCGGTTTTACTAATGCACCCTCTGCTTTCATGGATTTTATGAATAGGATGCTTAAGGATTTCTTAGACCGATTTGTTATTATATTTTTAGATGATGTTTTGGTGTATTCCCGCAGTGTTGAGGAGTATACTCAGCATTTGCGTTTGGTTTTGTCTACCCTGAGGGAGAATAAGTTATATGTGAAGTTGAGCTAGTGTGAGTTCTGGCTACCGCAGGTGTCCTTTCTGGGTCATGTTGTAAGCAAGGATGGTATTTTCGTGGACCCGACTAAGATTTCTGCTGTGATGGAATGGGAGAGACCTTCTACACCTAAAGAGATTAGGAGAATCTTGGGCCTGGCCGGCTATTATAGAAGATTCGTGGAAAGATTCTCAGTGTTGTCAGCCCCTCTAACTAGACTTACTCAGAAGAATATTGCATTCATTTGGAGTGATAAGTGTGAAGAGGCTTTCCAAGAACTGATGAATAGGTTATGTACTGCACCAGTTTTAACTCTACCTGCTGAAGGAGTTGAGTATGCTGTATACATGGATACATCACACATCGGACATGGTTGTGTTTTGATGCAAGATGTTAAGGTGATTGCGTATGGATCAAGGCAATTGAAGATTCACGAAATAAACTATCCTACGCACGATTTGGAGTTTGTTGTCGTAAATTATGCGCTGAATCTTTGGCGACACTTATTGTATGGCGCTCTGTGCAAGATCTATATGGACCATAATAGTTTGAAGTACGTCTTCACTCAGAAGGAACTAAATCTGTGCCAGCATCGGTGGTTAGAATATGTGGCTGATTATGAAGTGGAAATTCATTATCATCCAGGAAAGGCTAATGTATTAGCCGATGCTTTGAGTAGAAAGACCGCCAAAATTTTCAATTTGACTGTACAGTCCTTGGTGGAAGAATTCCTGTTGATGGACATTGAGGTTGGGGGTAGTACTTTGCCTGTTAGTTTAGAAGCAGAAGAGATCTCTTGGATGTCCCTTACTCGAGCGCATTAGAAGGATGATCCGGATTTGTTACACCTCCGGAATAGAACTGTGAAGGGAGAGCTACCTGATTTTTCCATGGATGAGTTGGATACCTTGAAGTGTCGGGGTAGATTTTACGTCCCCGTCTTTGGCGACATTCGGGCTAAGATCTGTGCAGAAGCTCATGGTTCTAGTATAGCCTACCACCCTGCTTCTACTAAGATGTATAAAGATCTAAAGCAAATTTTTTGGTGGGCAGGGATGAAGAATGATATCGCAAAGTTTGTGTCAGAATGTTATACGTGTAAGCGTTTCAAGGCTGACCATAGAAGGACTAGTGGTAAATTAACACCGTTTGATATTTCAAGTTGGAAATAGGAGAGTATTTCAATATATTTCATCACCGATCTACCAAAATCTCCCCGTGGGCATGACTCTGTTTGGGTGATAGTTGATAGATTAACAAAATATTCTCACTTTGTTCCCTTTAAGATTGGGTATTCTATGAAGAAGATAGCTGAGTTATACCTTGATGAAGTCATCAGATTGCATGGAGTGCCTGTCAGTATCGTATCGGATCGAGACTCTAGATTTACGTCTCATTTATGGAAGATCTTACAAGAGGGGTTGGGTACCATATAAAGGTATTCCATCGCCTATCATCCACAGACAAATGGTCAAACAGAAAGAGCAAATTAGATCGTAGAAGATATGATTAGGTATTATATTTTGATTCACGATGGCACTTAAGACGACTGTCTCAGACTCATTGAGTTTGCGTACAATAATAGTTATCAAGAGAGTCTGTAGATTGCCCTGTTTGAGGCCTTATATGGGAGGCATTGTAGGACTCCCTTGTTTTGGGCTGAGGTTGCTGAGAGACCGTTGCTTGGTCCGAAAGCCCTTTAAGAGATGAATTTTTTCGTGACTCATATTCGAGAAAATCTCCATGTGGCTCAAGAGTGAAATGATAAATATGTTAATCAACAAAGGGTTGGTCTGGAGTTCGCTGTTGGTGACTTTGTTTTTTTGAAAGTTTCTCCGATGTCTGGTATTAAAAGGTTTGGAAGGAACCATAAGTTAGACCCCCGGTACGTGGGACCTTTTCAGATTCTTGAACGCATCGGAGTTTCAGCGTATAGGCTGGGGTTACCTGCTATCTTCCCTGGTGTCCATGATGTGTTCCATGTGAGCCAGTTACAGAAGTGTATTCGTAATAATAGTCAAGTCCTCGACTCGGTGCCCCAGATTCAGCCCAACCTTATGTATGTTGAAGAACTTATTCGTATTCTAGATTCTCAAGATCGAGTGTTGCTAAGGAAGACCTTCCCTATTGTTAAGGTTCTCTAGCAAAATCAAGATGTCGAGAGCGTGATGTGGGAATTGGAGTCGGCATTGAGGGAATCTCATCCGCACCTCTTCTCTTAGTCCTGGTATGTCTCTATGTCTTTGGTGGTGTTGGATTTTCTCATTTTTAGTTTGGTTTTGGAGTAGTGTTAAGTTTCGGGATGAAACTTCTTTTTAGGGGGGAGTGACTGTAACGCCCCCGATTTTGTTCAATGATTTTATTTGATGTGATTTCGTCATATTTATGATGTCATGACATTACTTTTAATGTCGAGTAAACGGCGTGATGCCATTAAGGCATTTTCGCGTCCGTTCGGTCGAGTTGGCCAAATTCTCGAATTCTTATTGTAATTGGAAAAATTTTCATTTGAAAATTAAGTTAAATAATTTTGGACTTGCTCGCCAAGTTTCGTCGCGATCCGAGCGATATTCAGCGTCGATGATTTTTCGAAGTTTTGTGGAATTTATGTTCGCCGTAGACTTTGAAAATCAATATCTCAAGAACGGCTCGTTAGAATTTTGGTTTTGACTTCTCCATTGGGTTCAATTCGTAGCGTTAGTGTTCACCTACGGAGCGAATTTCATTTAATTCGGCGCGCGTTTGGGCCTCCGTTTTGAACTCAAGTTTCCTAATTCAAAAAATATAAAAATATGATAATTTTAGTATTAAAGCACTATTCAAAAATGTAATTTACTATTCATCTCTATAGTTTGATTTTTGGATATATTTGTAAATTTCACTCTTCATGCAATTGTATTCCTGAGTAAGTTATTTCCTGTTCTCGAGTACTGCTTCATCTTCTGTCGAGTAAATACTTCTTCTTCTCGAGTATCTACATTATTTTTCTCGATTAAATATTTCTTGTTCTGGAGTGCCTGTTTTACTCTTCTCGGGTACTCCTAAACCCGTTCTCGAGTAGTCGGCCGTCCTTCTAGAGAAATCTATTTTAGTCTGCGTTCGGGCGCCTTTTTGAGGGTCAAAACAGTGTCATATATTAAAATGGTTAACATAAAATTTGTTTATCTCGACGAGATCTACTACATTTATGTTGAGCACTTTTTGATTTGAATCCATCGTAAACCTCTATTTTTGTTTTCCATGCGCTAGCACCTAAATCGTCCGTTTTTTCTTCCTGTTTAGACAAAAAAATATATAAACACGTGTATATATATAAGTTTATACTCTGATGCTTAAGGATAATTAGAAAAGAAAACATCATCTTCTTCTTTACGATCGACCGGACCGAAACCAAAGCGGTGACTCCCTCCCGTTCGTGAATCTTCTGGTGACCGCAGACGGTGCTCTGGTGCTCGAAATCTTCCACCGAATATAGATCTGGAAAGCTCTCATCGAGAGCTACGCCATCGTGGAAAAATCTCGCCCTTTCCTTGAAATTTTCTCACTAGGATTTTCGGCCCTAACTCCTATATTTGGCCGTTCTTCTTAGATTTTGACTTCTCTCGTCTTCTTTAGCCCCGATCTACGTCATGGAGTGATTCAGAGAATATTTTTGGTAAAAAAATCATGGCAATTGATGGTTTCCTTTTTCACTTCCCTTCTTTACCTAGATTTTTGCAGGAATTTCTAACTGCTTGTATTCATGATTATTGAATTAATTTACTGATGTATCTTGCAGATATGATCTCTTGACTAATTGCAATTATAGTCATCATGTTCTTTATTTTGCTATCTAGCTAAAGGTTATACCTTTTCATGATGTGATTAAATTCCACTTTTATTACGGTCCGTAACTCTATTATAGAAATGAGTTAGAGTTTGTTTAGGATTGTTAATTCTTTATAAAGGTTGATCAACCGCTTTTAATCTAGATTTGTCTTGTAGAATTCGATGTGTCATTGCTGACTTGAGATATCTATCATGGTTTTTCTTCATGGCATTGCCATGGGGTGAGACAAGTCACCAGGCCCCAATTAGGTTATGGTGTGCCTCTAAGCTCTTAACCTGGATCGTTATAGGGCTTTCCATCCGGGTTCTCTTTGTTCCGGGTGTTATTAGAGTGTGAACCCACCGTCGAAACGTCTGATCTCCTTATTAGCACTTTGCGGGGCTCTACAAGTTTTTTTGGGCATCTGCGGGGAATGGTGGATTATCCAATCTCCCCCGCAATTAGACGGATAAATTGTCCTTGGGGTTGGGTCCAGACGAGTTGACCACCCTGGCTTTTTTTTGTTTTGGTGGTGTTGACTACAGGTGGCTAATAGGGGTTTTTTTCTCTCCTGATTGTTTAAGCTTGACCTTTTCCCCTTATAGTCTTGTTCATTTGTAACGTCATGATTTGTACTAGGCCCCTCGTGCGTGCTTTTGAGTCAGGAGAACTAATTTAGGCTCAGAGAGTGCAGGAGATTAGACGCGCACGCGTGGGGAAAAGAGAGGTTGGGCCTGTGTAGGACATGGGTAGAGACACGGGCGTGTCCCTACCCGTGTTCCATGTGCATCAAGTTCTCGAGAGGTGTCGAGTTCTCGAGAGGTGTCGAGTGGTACTCGAGAAAGTGTGTCCTGAGTAGGACACATTTGGGGACACGGGCATGTCCCTACCCGTGTGCGTCGAGTTCTCGAGAGGTATCGAGTTCTCGAGAGGTGTCGAGTAGTACTCGAGAAAGTGTGTCCTGAGCAGGACACGGGTGGGGACACGGGCGTGTCCCTACCCATGTGCGTCAAGTTCTCGAGAGGTGTCGAGTTCTCAAGAGGTGTCGAGTTGTACTCGAGAAAATATGGCCCGAGCAGGACACGGGTAGAGACACGGGCGTGTCTCTACCCGTGTGCACATCTTCAGAAGCCGGTCGTGTCACCCGGGGTAGGACAAGGGTAGGAACATGGGTAAGAACACATGCATGAACATGGTCGTGTTATGTGATATGGGTAGTGGACACGGGCGTGTCCCTACCCATGTTGGTGTCAAAGCGACACTCAAACCGTTGACGCCATTTCGCCCGAGTAGGACACGGGTAAGGACACGACAGTGTCCCTACCCATGTCACTTATGTATAAAAGAGAAAAATGAACCCTAGTCGTCTGATTCTATTACAAACCCTATTTTTTGAAGAGGAACTTCTGGAGGAGGTAGATTTTGTTGGAGCCAACCAACCCCGTGATGAAACGCCACTGTTGTCAAGGGAAAAATGATGCCAACGAGAAGGATGACAAGATCCATGGCTGGAAAAGGCAGAACCACTGGAAATGAGGTGATCTTCCTCCCCTCTCTCTTGGTGCTAGATCTATAGTTATTCTTAGGTGAGACATCGACTCAAATGAGTCTTGATGTGTGAGAAGAAGATTTCTAGGAGGGCCTTTCTAGAACTAGTGTTCTAATGTTTAGTCATCTTCAACCTCCCCTTCTTCAAAGTGAAGATGGGGGTGGATTCGTGAAGAGGAATGAACTTAAGAGGGTGAATAAGGGTGGAGGAACTTTTGGTTGTGATTTGGGAAGACTGGCTTGAGGAGGAAGATGAACCGATGCCATTCATTCTGCTTCAAGATGCGTGCAGAAATCTGTGTTCTATACGCATCGACCTTCTTGGCTATTTTTAGGCAAGAAAAGATCAAACCTAGGCTTTTGACCAAACACAAAAGTTGTATCCCTTTAAATTACCTTTCCAACGAGTGGTTACATGCCTTCAGGTGAAGTTTGTAGCTACAGGAATGTATGATAGAAGTAGAGGCTATAGACTAAGCGCACAGAAATTGTATTCTGTACGCAGAAGGCTTTGCAACCTATTTCATGTAGGATACAGTCTGATCTGGGTTGTAGATTGAACATGAAAGTTTTAGCCCATGGAAAGAACTTTCCATCGAGGGGTTACACGCACTTACCAGATTCATGTAGCCATGAGAATCTTCGGTTGAAGTTGATGTCCTACAGGTGTTCTGCACCTGAAATTCATGGATTAGTTTTATAATTGAATTTGTTCTCGGAAGAGGTTTTGTAACAATCCGACGTTAAGTCATAGGCAAATCATAATATGTAGGGTTGTGATAATTCAACGCATGATGAAACTATTGGATAGGCCCCACGTAAACTAATGGTGAAATAGTATGTGATTGAATGAAGTGACTTTGTGGGGAATAATGAACAGATGATAATTAGTAGTCTAATCACGAGAATACTAGAACTTGTGTATTCGGTCAGTGTTGATTGGTATGGACATGTGTTGTGTTAATCGGACGAGTAAATCATGAGCTCACGAGTGATTGGGTTGGTAAACTAAATGTTGTTGGTGCCGTGAGAAGTGTCATGAATGGACGGTTGGGATTGGTCCTCGGTGTTCATGTACTGAGGCGTCCTCCGTGCCTAATGCTCGGTTGGTCTTGTACCTCATGCTGATTTATGAGGCTCCTTCCATACCGTATTATGGTGGAGTGGCTCGCGGTGTGATTCGACACACGGTGTCGTAATCACGGGTTAAGGATAGTGTGGCAGGTCTACGGGCTCGCTAATAATCACACCGATGGGAGTTGACAGCTAGACCTTGGGCAGTTGGTCTTGGTCCTCGGTGTTCACGTCCCGAGGCTCCTTTCGTGCCAAGTAAATAGTTGGGCTTTGTCCTAGTGCTCTTTTTCGAGGCTCCTTCCATGTCACGCATAGGCCAGTTCGGGGCTAGGATCTCAGTGCACATCTACCCAAGACACCTGCTGAGCCGTAGTACGCATGTGAGCTCCGCTGTTGTGTTCTTAGCATTAAGGAATATGAGGGACTAGGCTAGGTAGTGTGGAGACTAGCCTAGTAGTGGAGATGCCCGCTCCACTGTCACCGTCCGACCACGACGGTTGATGCCTGAGAGGTTAGCTACCTGCTCGAAAAGTAGGAACTACAAGTCTGTGTCGACGTAGCGAGTGCATGTGCGTGTGCATGGGTGAGTCATTGCATTGCATACATGTCATTACACTCCATTGCATACACAAGATCCTTGTCGTATAAGTTTGAATGGGCACTCCTACACGATGAGTTACTTTCTGCTGAACGATCCTCAACTTATATGTTTATATGGGCATTCATATAAGTTGAGTTAAATTCTGTTAAAATACTATACTCTCGTGCAGCTATAGATGATAAAAATGCTAGAATAAGTTGTCGCTTATTTATTACACTGCTTTATTTACATTGAGATTGTAACGACCCCATCCGTTAAATGACGTATAGTAGAAGGTCCGGCCGGGGCCCCACACTATATGCCACAAACAGACGGTGAGGTCACAGGATAATACCAAACCATACGAATCCTAACTCAGAGCATTCTAGCGGAAGCTTTAAGTAGTACTTTGAACTCTCAACCGGAATGTCCAATATATAAAACCACCTTTATATATATACTATGGAATGTACACAACCACAAGAGTTTGGCCTTAAGGCCTTACAGTTCCTCTGAACATACATCATGTTTTACAAACCTCGGCGCGCAGGCCGGCCATACATGAGTAAAAAGAGAAAACAAAACAAAGCCATTCGCTTAGCCTTCAAGGGCTAGCAGCAGCAGCAGCAGCAACAGCAGTAGGGCTTCAGCCCATCACTTACCACTTGGCTCTCCAGCACCTGCACGGGAACAATCCACCCAACCGGTGGCAAACAATGCAACGGTCAGCATTCAGCTGACCCAATTATAACAATCCTACCCCTTTCTCGGGGCATGAGCATTCTTTCCCTGCAAGCATGGCATCATCAAATAGCAACTATGTGCGCGCAGGCACATTCAAGCCATCACAACCATCGGCCACCCGGCCCGACAGTCCGTGCACTCAGGGCACATTTTCGGTGTACCGGAATACCAGGGTCAACACCACCGTCTACACGGTATTTGAGCATTTCAGTCTTTCCGGCACGCGGGCCTAAGACTCTCATTAGGCGCTCCAACAAAACCTATAACCAGGCTTCCAAGTCGGACGGACCTAACGCAGGTACGGATCAGCCACCCCCCGTTGCTCAAGTCGCCGAGCCACCTCGAATACGGAAGTATCCATGGCTTTTTATAGGCGCGGGTCGGTTTCACCTTTCCTGTTCGGCAATCTGCCTTTTCATCGAGTTGCAGCCCAACGGCTCAACTACTCACAAAGTGGCAACACACGGCCACAAGAGTTGCATCCAACCCTCTTCATTTCCTGGACATCGTCCAGTACTTCCTGCCGCACCAAGCAACAGGTAGGAACAAGGCATCACAAGCCATAGGCATCACAAGCCATTATCACGGAGCCTTCTCCGATATGCAAACAAGCATCACCAATCTAGATTACATCCAGATGGGCTTCACACAGCATGCCTAGAGCCGTACTCCAATTCCGGCCTCTAACAAGGGGGACTTCACATATCTACCCCAAGGGACACCACAACCCACCGCACACTCGCGGGGAAGGGTTTTCCCTATGCAATGCAGAAAAGAAGGACTTCACCTGTCCAAGGAGGGAGATCGTTACCCTTGTCGATCTCTTCGGTGCCATCGAAAACTAGCCGGTGAGAAAGAACCGCAGCAGCCTTGCCTTCACAACGCCGGCTTCGGATCACGAATCGAACCACGGGAGCTCCGCCGGTGGCTTGCTCTCCTCCTCCTTCTTCCTCTCTTCCTCTCTCTTTCTCTCTTAAGCACAAATGAAGAATGACTCTTCATCCTTACTTCACGTAATAACCCAGCCAGGAAACCACCTGGACCCTTGGATCAAAAGAGAGAAAACTGAACGGCCAAGATTTTCCCAAAAACCCATTTTTTTGGCCGACACGGCCTGTGACACGCCCGTGTCACAGGCCGTGTACCCCTTAAGCGGTACATACAGTTTGAACCGACTGAACAACACGGGTCATCGACACGCCCGTGTCGAACTTGACACGCCCGTGTCGAACTTGAGACACGCCCGTGTCTCCTGCTCCATCGAGCTGCAACCAGTACACGGGTCGGAACACGGCAGCTGACACGCCCGTGTCCAGCCTGACACGCCCGTGTTCAAGGCCGTGTTCAAGGCCGTGTCCAGCTCTGACTTGAATAGGCCAATTTCGAGAAATAATTCGAACACGCCCTGGGACACGCCCGTGTCCCAGGCCGTGTACACCCGACACGCCCTGGGACACGCCCGTGTCCCAGGCCGTGTAAACCAGCCTGCTACTCAAACTTCATGTTGAGTCTTTTGGGGTCTTTTTGGGGTGTTACAACCCTCTCTCCCTTAACAAAATTTCGTCCCGAAATTTGCACGGTAAGGAAACAAAAACCAGTAATGATATAACTCTGTTATAACAAAAAGTACACGGTCTACAGTTTAAACAAACAACTCGGGAAACTCAGCTCGCATGGTCTGCTCTCGCTCCCATGTTAGCTCTTCACGGCCACAATTGTCCCATCGGACCTTGACCATCCCGATCACTTTGTTCCGCAACTGTTTCTCGGCTCGATCCTCGATCCGAATGGGTCTAACCCTCGTCGTTAGCCCATACTCGACCGGTACCCGATCATGCTCCACTACTTGAGCTGGATCCTTTACCGCCTTACGAAGGACTGAGATGTGAAATACATCATGTAATCCACCCAAGTCCGCTGAAAGTGCTAGTCGATAAGCAGCTTCCCCAACTCGCTCCACCACCTCAAACGGACCAAGATACCTCGGGCTTAGCTTTTTCAAACGCCGAATCCTGGACACACCTTTGAAGGGTTTGATCTTCAAATATACCCAATCACCCACCGCGAACTCCACGTTCCGATGTTTGGCATTGTAGTACTTTGCTTGACGATCTTGGGCTATCAATAGCCTCTCCCGAATAGAGCGTATGAGCGAAGTAGCTTCTTCGACTTCCTTTTTCCCACTCAGCTTCGATTCGCCTGCTTCTGCCCAAGCTAACGGTGTACGGCATTTCCGACCATACAACGCCTCAAATGGTGCCATACCAATACTCGCTTGGTAGCTATTATTATAGGCAAATTCGACGAGAAATATATAATCTTCCCATCTCTTACCAAAGTCTAGGGCGCACATGCGAAGCATATCCTCCATCGTCCTGTTGGTTCGTTCAGTCTGGCCATCCGTTTGGGGATGAAAGGCCGTACTAAACGCCAATTTTGTACCCAACATTTGATGAACGAGCCGCCAATCATTCGATGTGAGCCGCCCATCACGGTCACTAACGATGCTCCGAGGAACACCATGCAGTCGAACAACCTGCTCCACATACAGCTTGGCCAAGGTTTCCACTGAATCGTCTCTTCTGTTTGGAAGGAAGTGCGCCACTTTCGTCAACCGGTCCACAATCACCCAGATTGAATCATGACCGCGTTGAGATCTCGGCAACCCGTGCACGAAATCCATCGAAATATCATCGAACTTCCACTCCGGAATAGGTAACGACTTCAGAAACCCGCCAGGCTTCTGGCATTCTGCTTTCACCAACGCACAGGTAGTGCATTCAGCCACATAACGAGCCACATCTTTCTTTAGTCCGGGCCACCAGAACAACTTTTTCATATCCCTGTACATCTTTGTGCTCCCTGGGTGAACTGAGTACTTTGCAAGGTGAGCTTCGTACATCAACTCTTCCCTCAATTTACCCACACTTGGGACGCACACTCGACCATTTTTCCGTAACAACCCGTTATCCCAGGAGAATTGATCATCCGGCCCATCTTTAGCATAGCGCTGGAGACTTTCATCAAGCTCCGTTGCTCGCCGAACTCTGTCCGTAAGGTCATACTGCACCTCCGTCCAGTTCAAGCATGCATCGGTTGACACACCCTTGTCAACACACGATATCTCCATTGCTTCCAATTCCTGGATCAAACGCTGATCATGCCTCTGCAACCAGCTTGCCCGTACCGGAGTCTTTCGACTCAAAGCATCAGCGACCACATTTCCCTTCCCGGGGGTATAGTGAATCTCGAAGGTGTAGTCCCCGAGGAACTCCATCCATCTTCGTTGTCGCATATTCAGATCCTTCTGATCCAACAAATACTTTAGGCTCTTATGATCCGTATAGATATCCACTTTGACGCCATATAGATAGTGCCGCCACAACTTGAGCGCAAAGATTACCGCCGCCAACTCCAAATCATGGACGGGGTAATTCCGCTCATGCACTTTCAACTGACGCGAGCCATAAGCAATCACTTTACCAAATTGCAGAAGAACGCAGCCTAAGCCGCTCCCTGATGCATCACTATAGATCTCATACCCATCGGTACCACATGGCGATGTCAACACAGGCGCCGTGGTCAAACGACTCTTCAAGTCTTCAAAAGCTCGCGCGCACTCCGGCGTCCTAATGAACTTTTGATCCTTTCTCGTCAGCGTGGTCAGAGGTAAAGCAATCCGTGAGAAGTTTTCCACAAACCGTCTATAGTAGCCCGTAAGTCCAAGGAAGCTCCTGACCTCGACCACTGAAGACATCACTGGCCAATCTCGGATGGCACTTATCTTCAACGGATCCACCGCAATACCCTCTCCGCTTACCACATGGCCTAAAAAGGCTACTGAAGAGAGCCAGAACTCACACTTTGAGAACTTGGCAAAAAGCTTGTTCCTCCGTAGGGTATGCAAGACCAACCGCAAATGGTTTGCGTGATCCTCTTCCGACTGAGAGTATACTAAGATGTCATCGATAAACACAATAACAAACAAATCCAAATACTCTCGGAACGTTCGATGCATTAGGTCCATAAATACCGAAGGCGCATTACATAGGCCAAACGGCATTACCGTGAACTCATAATGCCCGTAGCGTGTTCCAAACGCCATCTTGGGAATGTCACCTTCCCGAATCCTTAGCTGATAATATCCCGATTTCAAATCCAACTTAGAATAGACCGTTGATCCCGCCAGCTGATCAAAGAGGTCATCAATCCTCGGAATCGGATATTTGTTTTTCTCCGTCAGCTTATTCAACTCGCGGTAGTCAATACACAACCGTAAGCTACCGTCTTTCTTCTTCACAAAGAGAACAGGCGCGCTCCAAGGTGACATACTTGGGCGTATATAACCCTGCTCCAACAACTCTTGCAATTGGACTTTCAACTCAGCCATCTCTTTTGGCGCGACGCGATATGGAGAGCGGGCCACAGGTTTCGCACCTGGCACCAACTCAATAGAGAAATCAATCTCCCGCTGGGGTGGTAACCCAGGAAGATCTTTAGGAAACACATCGGCAAACTCTGACACAACTGGCACTTCACCGACACTGGCCTTTGGCTCAACAGCCTGAATTAGCGTGAAGAATAACTCCGCGCCCTTCCGAACAGCATTGACGACTTGGAGTGCAGACAACAACGTTCCGCCAACTCCTCGCATACCAGCGAACTTCGTCACAAGCCCGGTATTCTGGCCCAGTGTAATCTCTTTGGAGTTGCAATCAATAAAGGCACGCTGCTCCGAGAGCCAGTCCATACCAAAGATCACATCAAACTCCGATAACGGTAGCACAGCTGCACTCAAACCGAAATCCCGACTTCCTATTTGCACATCCACATCGCAAGCCCTATCCGCAAGCATCACACAGCCATTCGGCAATAGCACCCTTGTACTATCCACCGTCACATGACTTGGTACCCCAATTCGAGATACGAAATCCTCAGACAGAAAAGAATGCGAAGCACCCGTATCAAACAGGGCTCTCGCTAAATTATTCCGAATCAGGACAAAGCCTGTAGCACACACACATGCACAAGCTAAACAAAACCAAAACCAAAAGCACAGCAAGTAAACTAAATCAACTCGTACCTGTGACGACGTCACTTTGCTTAATCGCTTCCTGCTGGCCAAGTTGATAGATTCGGGGCTGCGCCTGGGAAGCAGAGGAATCCACCACCGCTTTGCCCTTCTCAGCATACGACGCACCCGTCTTCTTTTCCCCTTTGGGCTGCACAACCCGACAGTCACGAGCAATGTGCCCCACCCGGCCACAGTTATAGCATGTACGAGCATCCGGCCTTGATGTCGCTCCCGACACAACGGTCGTAGTCACTTGCCCAGATGGCTTGGACCTCTTGCCCCCTTTCTTCTGGTAAAACGACTTGCTTGGGCGAGGTGCTTGAAACTCTGGCTTTGACACAACCAAGCCCTTGTTCCCTTGCACTCGCCTCATGTCCTTCTCCAACGCGCACGCAGTATTAACCAACGCCTAAAACCCTTGGCTCATAGAACTCGAAAGCAGGAATCGCAACTCATCCCGCAATCCTTCATAGAACCGATTCATTTTCCTTTGGTCATCCGCGAAGATTGTTCCCGCATAGCGTCCCAACCTAGTAAACTCGTGCAAGTAGATATCCACACTATCTTCCCCTTGCTTTAACCGTTGGAACTCATTTTCCATAGCAATACGTTGCGCCGCTGGGACATGTTTCGCCAGAAATATTCGAGAGAACTCCTCAATCGACACTTGTGTTAATTGCCTGCCCGCCAAATGGTGTAGCTCAACCTCGTCCCACCACAACCGCGCCTCCCCTTCAAGCATGAAGGTGGCTAAGGTGACCTTGAGAGTTTCCTCCGCCCTGATCGCTGTCATTATCCTCTTGACACGCGATAACCAATCTTCCGCCTGCGTTGGGGATCCCATTCCCGCAAACGTAGGAGGACTGAAGCTCATGAATTGCTTCAACTGTCGGTCAGCTGCTCGTGGATCTACAGCCTCAACCGGCTCGGGTCTTACATCAACACGAACTGGCACTACCGCCGGCTGCGCTTGCCCGGTCGGCTGAATCATGGCAAATAGCGCCTCAGCCACTAAGCGAACAGTTTCCGCAGATGGAGGAGGTGTGGGCACCTCAGCTGGTGCCGCACTCTCATCAGAACGCTGGGGCTCAGACTGCCCAGCACCACTACGTGTCACCTATAGGTGGACAAGACACACATTAGCGAACGTATGCAAGCAAAACAACACAAAAAGGAACGCGCAGATTGCTCAAACAAGATTTTGTACATTCCTTAATGGACATTCCAGAGTTCATTAGCGTTATAGCAGGTCGCACAAACACGTGCTCGCCACCCCACAAAAGAATTCGACCACGAATTCGAAAGAGGAAGACCGACGAAAGCTGATACCAAAATGTAACGACCCCATCCGTTAAATGACGTATAGTAGAAGGTCCGGCCGGGGCCCCACACTATATGCCACAAAAGACGGTGAGGTCACAGGATAATACCAAACCATACGAATCCTAACTCAGAGCATTCTAGCGGAAGCTTTAAGTAGTACTTTGAACTCTCAACCGGAATGTCCAATATATAAAACCACCTTTATATATATACTATGGAATGTACACAACCACAAGAGTTTGGCCTTAAGGCCTTACAGTTCCTCTGAACATACATCATGTTTTACAAACCTCGGCGCACAGGCCGGCCATACATGAGTAAAAAGAGAAAACAAAACAAAGCCATTCGCTTAGCCTTCAAGGGCTAGCAGCAGCAGCAGCAGCAGCAACAGCAGTAGGGCTTCAGCCCATCACTTACCACTTGGCTCTCCAGCACCTGCACGGGAACAATCCACCCAACCGGTGGCAAACAATGCAACGGTCAGCATTCAGCTGACCCAATTATAACAATCCTACCCCTTTCTCGGGGCATGAGCATTCTTTCCCTGCAAGCATGGCATCATCAAATAGCAACTATGTGCGCGCAGGCACATTCAAGCCATCACAACCATCGGCCACCCGGCCCGACAGTCCGTGCACTCAGGGCACATTTTCGGTGTATCGGAATACCAGGGTCAACACCACCGTCTACACGGTATTTGAGCATTTCAGTCTTTCCGGCGCGCGGGCCTAAGACTCTCATTAGGCGCTCCAACAAAACCTATAACCAGGCTTCCAAGTCGGACGGACCTAACGCAGGTACGGATCAACCACCCCCCGTTGCTCAAGTTGCCGAGCCACCTCGAATACGGAAGTATCCATGGCTTTTTATAGGCGCGGGTCGGTTTCACCTTTCCTGTTCGGCAATCTGCCTTTTCATAGAGTTGCAGCCCAACGGCTCAACTACTCACAAAGTGGCAACACACGGCCACAAGAGTTGCATCCAACCCTCTTCATTTCCTGGACATCGTCCAGTACTTCCTGCCGCACCAAGCAATAGGTAGGAACAAGGCATCACAAGCCATAGGCATCACACGCCATTATCACGGAGCCTTCTCCGATATGCAAACAAGCATCACCAATCTAGATTACATCCAGATGGGCTTCACACAGCATGCCTAGAGCCGTACTCCAATTCCGGCCTCTAACAAGGGGGACTTCACATATCTACCCCAAGGGACACCACAACCCACCGCACACTCGCGGGGAAGGGTTTTCCCTATGCAATGCAGAAAAGAAGGACTTCACATGTCCAAGGAGGGAGATCGTTACCCTTGTCGATCTCTTCGGTGCCATCGAAAACTAGCAGGTGAGAAAGAACCGCAGCAGCCTTGCCTTCACAACGCCGGCTTCGGATCACGAATCGGACCACGGGAGCTCCGCCGGTGGCTTGCTCTCCTCCTCCTTCTTCCTCTCTTCCTCTCTCTTTCTCTCTTAAGCACAAATGAAGAATGACTCTTCATCCTTAGTTCACGTAATAACCCAGCCAGGAAACCACCTGGACCCTTGGATCAAAAGAGAGAAAACTGAACGGCCAAGATTTTCCCAAAAACCCATTTTTTGGCCGACACGGCCTGTGACACGCCCGTGTCACAGGCTGTGTACCCCTTAAGCGGTACACACAGTTTGAACCGACTGAACAACACGGGTCATCGACACGCCCGTGTCGAACTTGACACGCCCGTGTCGAACTTGAGACACGCCCGTGTCTCCTGCTCCATCGAGCTGCAACCAGTACACGGGTCGGAACACGGCAGCTGACACGCCCGTGTCCAGCCTGGCACGCCCGTGTTCAAGGCCGTGTTCAAGGCCGTGTCCGGCTCTGACTTGAATATGCCAATTTCGAGAAATAATTCGAACACGCCCTGAGACACGCCCGTGTCCCAGGCCGTGTACACCCGACACGCCCTGGGATACGCCCGTGTCCCAGGCCGTGTAAACCAGCCTGCTACTCAAACTTCATGTTGAGTCTTTTGGGGTCTTTTTGGGGTGTTACAGAGATATACCACCTTCTTGTACCTAAGATTCATTTATATTGTACCCTATTCCTTTCTCCGCCCGGTGCCGAGGAATCGTCGGGGGAGCGGATGTGAAGTCACTTGATCTTTATGACTAACGGTTTCTACGCCTTCCTTTTTAGGAGGAAACCCCACAGGTGGAGTAGCAGGTTATGCAGCCGGATAGCCAGGCCAGGACGACAGGGCCTGAGGGAATGGTACCGTCGCCACCGTCGGTTACTGATGTGAGTGGGAGAGGCTTTTGTTGTACCCATTTTGGGAAAACTATTTACGTACTCTGATGTTAGAAGCTTGTTGAAGCTTCTCTACTGTTGTTATATTATGGACTATTTGCTTGGTGTGGATTTGACTTCTGAACTCTCTCCTCTCCTGCTTACCTTAAGGCGGAGTCGGCAGTGTGTACGGAAGAATGGCTCGACACTGTACAAGAACTGTTAGCAGGAATAAGGTGCCCAAACAACATGACGGTGACCCTTGTAGTGACACTCTTAGAGCTGCACGCCTAAAGGTGGTGGAAGTCACTCATGGGCTCAACTTTTCAAGGATGGATGTATACGAGAATCAGTTGGAGCGAATTATCTGAAGCCTTTTTAAAGCATTTCATCCCCTCGGCAGCTCGGGATAATCTTGAAGAGAGATTTTTGCAACTAAAGCAAGGGTCCAAGTCGGTGACAGAATACCAACGGGAGTTTCAGCACTTGGCTAGATTTGCCGACTCTTATGAGATGGATGATAGAGGATACGCAAAACGATTCTACAAAGGCTTGCGAGACCCCCTGAGGCAAGACCTTCATTTATAGCGGATTCTAGTTTAGCTGAGATTATTGACATGGCAAAGAGGTTGGAAGCGGACCATTTGGAAAGTGGTAAGAGGCTAGCTGAAGGTGTGATGGAAGCCAGCCACAACAATAGAAGGAGATTTAATAATAAAGGTGGAAGAGGATATCGAAGAGGTGGCGGACGTTTCCGCCAGAATTTTAGGATGGAGCGCCCGGTTCCGCAACCGCCAGCATTGCCTCACCCTCAATAATTTCCACAACCCAGTAGGCGGCAAGAGCGAGTGTGCTTCGAATGCAACAAACTGAGCCACATTCGATTCTACTGCCCGCAACTATTTTGAAATGCGCCTCTTGTTTTCCCTCCGGCAGCTCCTCGAGGGCGGGGGCACATGCGTGGTCGAGGACGAGGACCATGTAGAGGAAGCCCCGGGCCTGCTCGGGATCAGATGTATGCATTGGACATGACTCAAGAGTGGAACCCTCAGGAGTTCATTGCAGTTATGATTACAGTTAGTCATTTTATTTTCATTAATATCCTCAAGTTACATAAAATATATTTGACACCTAGCTTGAGAATTATTATTGACACTTAGGCACCGAAATGGTCGGCGGGAAACTGGCCTCTACGTTATTCGACATCGGTGCCTCGCACTATTTTGTGTCTGAAGACTTCATCAAAGATATAGATGGAGTACAATACTTCACTAGTATTGCTCGAAGTGTGCGCCTTCCAGACAGATCAGAGATGACGGTAACCGCGAAGTGCGAGTTTGAGTTTCTCCTTGAAGGAAAGCTCTTCGACACCCCTGCCATAGTCTTAGGAATGCCAGAGATCGACCTCATTTTGTGCATGGTATGGCTAGATCAGCACTCTGCGAAGATTGACAGCGAGCGGAAAAGGATCTCGTTGAGACATGGAGACTCTGAGGTCATCTTTCAAGGTATTAACTTCGCACCCCGTATGATATTATTTTCAGTCCAGGCTTTAAAAGACCACATGAAGGGTGATGAAGGTTTCATGATCTATTTCGAGCTGAAGGAGTTGGCGTTGGATATTAAGGATGTGCGGGTGGTGCGCGATATCCCCGATGTGTTTCCCGAGAAATTTCCAGGATTACCCCCACACAGAGAAGTAGATTTTCATATCAAGTTAGTACCGGGTTCCAAGCCCTTCTCCAGTACTCATTATCGGATGGCCCCAAAGGAACTCGCGGAGTTTAGTATTAAATTGCAAGAGTTGGTAGAATCAGGATTTGTTCGCCCCAGCTCATCACCTTGGAGATCCCCTGTCCTATTCGTTAAGAAGAAGGATGGAACCCTGATATTATGCATAGACTATCGGGAGGTCAACCAACTAACGGTACGAAACACCTATTTGTTTCCTCGGATCGATGAGTTGTTCGATCAACTGGTGGGAGCGCATTTGTTTTCTAAGCTAGATTTACGCTTGGGGTATTATCAATTGAGAATACAAGAGGATGACAATCAGAAAACGGCTTTCATCTCAAGGTACGGCTTGTATGAGTTCACAATGATACCGTTTGGGCTCACTAATGCCCCATCAGCTTTCATGAGCTTAATGAACAATGTGTTCGAGCCCTACCTAGATGTTTTCATCATTGTTTTCATAAATGATATCTTGGTCTACTCCAAGATGGAGGAAGAACACGCCGGGCATCTGGACTTAGTACTGAAGAAGTTAAAAGAGCACGCCCTGTTCGCCAAGTTCAGTAAGTGTGAATTCTTGATTAAGGAGGTTGCCTTCTTGGGTCATATGATCAGTAGGTCTGGGCTAGCTGTGGACCTGGCCAAAGTGCATTCCATGAAGGAGTGGTCGCCTTTGAAGTCAGCGGCTGACGTGCAGAGTTTCCTTGGACTTGCCGGGTACTACCGCAAGCTCATTAAGGGATTCTCAAAGGTTGCTCTTCCTCTTACTTCCCTAACAAAGAAAGGTATGCCGTATGAGTGGACACCCCAATGTGAAGTTGCATTCCCAGAACTAAAGGACAGACTTACATCCTCACCGATCCTATCCCTTCCCTCCGGGAAGGAAGGATTTCAAGTTTACACAGACGCATCATATCAAGGAATGGGAGCGGTATTGATGCAGCACGGTCTTGTGATTGCCTACGCTTCAAGACAATTGAAGAAGCATGAAATCAACTACCCAGTACATGACATGGAATTGGGGGCAGTAGTGTTCGCCTTGAAGATTTTGAGGCACTATCTATACGGCGTTCACTACAAAATATTCTCGGATCATAAGAACTTAAAGTACGACCATACCTAGAAGGAATTAAATCTGAGATAATGTCGGTGGTTGGAGTTTTTGTGCGATTATGAATATACCCTGAACTACCATCCCGGAAAAGTAAATTCTGTAGCCGATGCTTTAAGCAGGAAGGTACCGAAAGCAAGTTCCGAGTCCCGATTGATGCGTATGGAGTTAGCTCGGATGCTTGAGGAGATGGAGATCACCTTGGTGTACAAGGACCAACCGGATGGGTATACGAAGTACTTGACCGCAATGAATATAGTTTGCGACATGCGAGACCGGATCCGGGCAGAGCAAGGAAGGGATAAGGCTCTGGCCTTGGCAATAAAGTCAATTGAAGGTGGGACAACTACCAAGTACTCTCTAAAGGACGGCCTTGTTCATTTCCGTGGCCGGCTTTACATTCCCAAGGGCGGTAATATTCAGGAGGATATCTTGAGAGAAGCACACTGCTCTCAGTATTCTGTGCACCCTGGGATTGCTAAGATGTACGCCGACTTGCGGAAGACCATGTGTTTGCCAGGGATGAAGGAAGATGTCAGGTATTTTGTTACGCATTGTGAGGCCTGTCAAAGAGTGAAGGCAGAATGCAGGATCCCCGGTGGATTGTTGCAGTCATTGTCTCATCCCCGAGTGGAAGTTCGAGGATATTTCCAAGGACTTTGTCCACGGTTTGCCTCGCTCCCTCTCAGGGAATGATTTGATATGGGAAATTATTGATCGCTTGACAAAGGTAGCCCGTTTCATACCTATGAAGAAAGAAGCACAAGTGGATGTTTTGGTATGCCTTTTCGTGGAACAATTTGTACGGTATCATGGCGTGCCAAAGACAATTGTTTCTGACTGAGATGGTCGGTTTACCTCTATGGAATGGAAGGCGGTGCATGCATATTTGGTTTCGCATCTTACCTTCAGCACAGCGTTTCACCCTCAGACTGACGGGCAATCTTAAAGGACTATTAGGACATTGGAATACTTATTGAGGTTGTGTGTGTTGGATAGAGGAGAGTTGTAGGAAAGTATCCTACACTTGGAAGAATTCTCATACAACAACAGCCATAAAGCTAGCATCGGGATGGCGCCCCATGAAGCCCTTTATGGAAGAAGGTGTAGAACACCCTTGTCTTGGGTGCAGGATGAAGATCTGAAGGCTTTGGGAATTGAATACATAGATAATACTGATGCGGCTGTGAGGCTAATACGGGACCGCATGCTCGAAGCTCAAAGTCGCCAAGAGAAATATTATAATGCAAAGCACCGGATGGTGGAATTTCAAGTGGGAGACAAGGTATTTTTGAAGATCAGGTCGATGCAAGAAGTATCTCGGGTATGTGGTGTGAAGAAGCTCAGCCCAAGGTACGTTGGGCCCTACGTCATCTTGGAAAGGATTGTCCCGTTGTCATATCGATTGGAGTTACCACCAGAGCTAGAGAATCTTCATGATGTATTCTATGTGTCGTCACTCCGAAAGGCATTGTTGCAGCCTGAACAATATATTCCAACCACTGACGGAGCAGTTGCGACTGATAGGTCGGTACGACTAGAGCCTGTACGAATAGTAGACAGCGAAACGAGGACCTTGCGTCGCAAAAGCGTTCCGCTAGTGAAAGTGATGTGTTCCAATTATGGGAAAGAGGAGTATACGTGGGAGCCGGTGGACTTGATGCAAAAGCGCTACCCGGAGCTATTTCATCAAGGTAATCTTTAAAAGCATATTTTATTTTATGTTTATATATGCTTTTCTCTCCCCGTGGCCTTATCCTGATTTTTGGGACGAAATCTTTTATTTTTTTATAGGATGTGTAACGTCCCAATTTGCGCTAGGAACCTCATGCGCGCTTTTGAGTCAAGAGAACTGATTTAGGCTCAGAGAGTGCAGGCGATCAGGCGCGCACTCGTGGCGAAAAGGGAGGTTGGGCCTGTGTAGGACACAGGTAGAGACACGGGCGTGTCCCTACCCGTTTGCCTTGTGCGTCGAGTTATCGAGAGGTATCAAATTCTCAAGAGGTGTCGAGTGGTACTGAAGAAAGTGTGTCCCAAGCAGGACACAGGTGGGGACACGGGCGTGTCCCTTCCCATGTGCGTCGAGTTCTCGAGAGTTGTCGAGTTCTCGAGAGTTGTCGTGTGGTACTCGAGAAAGTGTTGTCCTGAGAAGGACAAGGGTAGGGACACGGGCATGTCCCTACTCGTGTGCGTCGAGTTCTCGAGAGGTGCCGAGTTCTCGAGAGGTGTCGAGTTGTACTCGAGAAAATATGGCCCGAGCAGGACACGGGTAGAGACATGGGTGTATCTTTACCCGTGTGCACATCTTCAGAAGCCTACAGTGTCACCCGGGGTAGGACACGTGTAGGAACACGTGCATGAATATGGCTATATCATGTGACATGGGTAGTGGACACGAGCCAGTCCCTACCCGTGTTGGTGTCCAAGCGACACTCGAACCGTTGATGTCATTTCGCCCGAGCAGGACACAGATAAGGACATGGTCGTGTTTCTACTCGTATCACTTCTGTATAAAAGAGAAAAATGAACTCTAGCCGTCTCATTCTCTTACAAACCCTATTTTCTGAAGAGGAACTTCTGGAGGAGGTAGATTTTGCTGGAGCCAACCAACCCCGTGAGGAAACGCCACCACTTTCAAGGGAAAAACGATGCCAATGAGAAGGATGACAAGATCGATGGCCAGAAATGGCGGAACCACTAGAAATGAGGTGAGCTTCCTCCCCTCTCCCTTGGTGCTAGATCTATAGTTATTCTTAGGCGAGACATCAACTCAAATGAGTCTTAATGTGTGAGAAGAAGATTTCTAGGAGGGCCTTTCTAGAACTTGTCTTCTAATGTTTAGTCATCTTCAACCTCCCCTTATTCAATGTGATGATGGGGGTGGATACGTGAAGAAGAATGGGCTTAAGAGGGTGAATAATGGTGGAGGAACTTATGGTTGCGATTTGGGAAGACTAGCTTGAGGAGGAAGATGAACCGATGTCGTTCATTCCGCATCAAGATGCGTGCAGAAATCTTTGTTCTGCACGCAGCAACCTTCTTGGCTATTTTCAGGCAAGAAAAGGTCAGATCTGGGCTTTCGACTAAACACGAAAGTTGTATCCCTTGAAATTACCTTTCCAACGAGTGGTTACATTCCATCAGGTGAAGTCTGTAGCCATGGGAATGTCTGATCAAAGTATAGGTTGTAGACTAAGCGTGCAGAAATTGTATGTTGTACGTAGTAGGCTTTGGAGTCGATATCATGTGGGATACAGTCTGATCTGGGTTGCAGACTAAGCATGAAAGTTATAGCCCATGGAAAGAACTTTCCATTGAGGGGTTATATGCACTTACATGATTCATGTAGGAATCTTCGGTTGAAGTTGCTGTCCTGCGGGTGTTCTACACCTGAAATTCCTGTATTAGTTTTATAATTGAATTTTATCTCGGAAGAGGTTTTGTAACAATCCGACGTTAAGTCATAGGCATATTATAATATGTAGGGTTGTGATAATTCAATGCATGATGAAACTATTGGATAGGCCCCACGTAAACTAATGGTGAAATGGTATGTGATTTAATGAAGTGACTTTGTGGGGAATAGTGAACAGATGATAATTAGTGGTCTAATCACGAGAATACTAGAACTTGTGTATTCGGTCGGTGTTGATTGGTATGGACATGTGTTGTGATAATCGGACGAGTAACTCATGTGCTCACGAGTGATTGGGTTGGTAAACTAAATGTTGTTGGTGCCGTGAGAAGAGTCATGAATGGACGGTTAGGCTTAGTCCTCGGTGTTCATGTCCCGAGGCATCCTCCATTCTTAATGGTTGGTTGGGCTTGGTCCTCATGCTCGTTTCTGAGGCTCCTTCCATACCATAGTGTGGTGGAGTGGCTCGCGGTATGAGTCGACATGCGGTGTCGTAATCCCGGGTTAAGGATAGTGTGGCAGGTCTACGGGATTGCCAATCGTCACACCGATGGGAGTTGACAGCTAGAACTTGGGAGGTTAGGATTGGTCCTCGGTGTTCACATCCCTAGGCTCCTTCCGTTCCAAGTGAACGATTGGGCTTGGTCATCGTGCTATTTTTTGAGGCTTTTTCCGTGTCATGCATAGGCCATTTCGGGGCTAGGATCTCGGTGCATATCTACCCGAGACACCCGCTGAGCCGTAGTACGCATATGAGCTCCGCTTTTCTGTTCTTAGCATTGAGGCATACGAAGGCCTAGGCTAGGTAGTGTGGAGACCAACCTAGTAGTGGAGATGCACGCTCCACTGTCACCGTCCGGCCACGACGGTTGACGCCTGAGAGGTTAGCTACCTGCTCAAAAATTCGGAACTACAAGTCTGTGTTGACATAGCAAGTGCATGTGTGTGTTTATGGGTGAGTCATTGCATTGCATACATGTCATTACACTCCATTGCATACACAAGATCCTCATCGTATAAGTTTGAATGGGCACTACTATACGATGAGTTACTTACCGATGAACGATCTTCAACTTATATGTTTGTATGGGCATTCATATAAGTTGAGTTACATTCTGTTATAATACTAAACTCTCGTGCTGCTATAAATGATAGAACTGCTAGAATAAGTTGTCGCTTATTTATTACACTGTTTTATTTACATTGAGATATAGCACCTGCTTGTACCTATGTTTCATTTATATTGTACCCTGTTCCTTTCTCCGCCCGGTTCCGAGGAGTCGTCGGGGTAGCGGATGTGAAGTTACTTAGTCTTTATGACTAACGGTTTCTATGCCTTCCTTTTTAGGAGGAAACCCCACAGGTGGAGCAGCAGGTTATGCAGCCGGACAGCCAGGCCAGGACGACAGGGCCTAAGGGAACGGTACCGTCGCCACCGTTGGTTACTGATGTGAGTGGGAAAGGCTTTTGTTGTACCCATTTTGGGAAAACTATTTACGTACTCTGATGTTAGAAGCTTGTTGAAGCTTCCCTACTATTGTTATATCATGTACTATCTGCTTGGTGTGGATTTGACTTCTATGTTATATTTGGTTGGGTTCGCAATGGATGATATTATTTATGGCCGGCAGGATAAGCTTCTTGTGGTACAGGCTAGCCCGAGTATTTATGCTACCGCAAGGCGGCTGTTCTAGGCATTAGAACCCTCTCGTGCCGTGTGTTGTGTTTCGGGAGGGGGGTTTTACAACATTTAGGGTGCTGTGGTTATATGTGACGCTTCACGTAAGTGTTTCTCTTTTTATTTTTATACCTAACTACTGTACTTTACGTAAGCATTTTTTTCTTGGGTCTTGGATTAGGGCCCCTTGACTTTATTTACTTTTGTCTTATTTTCTGCCATCTCTTGCACTTTCTTGCTGAGGTGTTCTGTCTTTGGAATGCCTCAGGTTCAGATCTGTAGCTGATAACTGTGCTAGTTTTGGAGCTCCTGGGTAGTTGTCTTAGCTATAGTTTTGCCTCGCCGTCGAGAGGTGGTTTGTTGTTTTGTTTACTTTTCTAGTTCATACATACTTTGTTTTATGTGGGTTAGTGTCAGTTTGTTGACGCCCACAGGATTGTTGATTTTGGGTACTTGCTAACTGCTTAGTTTTCTTTCTATGTATAAGATTACTTGCTCTATGAAATATTTTATGTTAGGATTGCATTGTAGTTATTTTCAAGTATAAGAATTATTATTATTACCTCATGCATTACATATTTTAAAATATAAAATCACTATATTTAACAACCGTACAAATCTACTTTTATTTCTACTAAATTTAGAATTTGTATGTCTTGAGGTGTCCTTTGGGAACCGCTAAGCTCTTGTAGGATGCATAATCTGATAAAATAAGTACTTTCCGCAGCATTTAATTACTTTTCTTGTGGACTAGATTAGCCACTAAGCCGAGGGATACGGCTAACTACTTCACTTAAACTGATTTTAGGTTTAAATAACTTAAAGAATCTTTCTTCTTGTTTAAGTAGGTGTTTGCCTGAGCGTCCACAGTTATCCCCTGCTGACGTGGCATCATAACGAGCATTTTTCCCTTACTCTGGTACTCCTTTATTGGCGGTGAAAAATGCGGGTTGTGACAAAGGAGATGTCAAAAGCAGGTAAATTTAAAATATAATGCGAGTGCCTGGAGTGAACTCGCGAACACCTGCTAATCTCTTCAAAGGAGAAGTAAAAAGAAGGCAAATTTATAAAATAATGTGAGTACCATATATGAACTCGCGAACACCTTCTATTCTATGAAAAAGGGAAGTAAAAATTTGACAAATTTAAAATATAACGTGAGTACCTGATGTGAACTTGCGAACACCTGCTAATCTCTACAAAAGAGATGTTAAAAATTGATAAATTTTAAATATAAATATAATGCGAGTACTAGAAGTTAACTCACAAACAATTGCTAATCCTTGGAAAGGAGAAGTCAAAAACAGGAAAGTTTAAAATATAACGCGAGTACCTGGAGTGAACTCGCGAACACTTATTAATCTCTTCAAAAGAGAAGTAAAAAACAGGTAAGTTTTAAATATAATGCGAGTACCTGATATGAACTTACGATCACCTGCTAATCTCTATAAAAAAGAAGTCAAAAGCAAATAAATTTAAAATATAACATTTATACCTAGAGTGAACTAGCAAACACATGTTAATCTATATAAAGAAGAAGTCAAAACAATGTAAATTTAGAATATAACAAGAGCACCTAAAGTGAACTCGCGAACACTTGCTAATCTCTGCAAAGGAGAACACGAAAGTTGGTAAATTTAAAGTATTACACAAGTACCTGAGGTAAACTCGCGATCACAAGCTAATCTCTATAAAAGAGAAGTCAAAAGCAGGTTAATTTAAAATATAATGCGAGTACCTGAAGTGAACTCGCGAACACTTGTTAATCTCTACAAAATAGAGGTCAAAAGCAGGTAAATTTAAAATATAACGCGAGTACCTGAAGTGAACTCACAAACACCTGCTAATCTCTGGAAATGATAAGTCATAAGCAGGTAAATTGAAAATATAGCACGAGTACTTAAGTGAATTCGCAAACACCTACTAATCTCTCCAAAAGAGAATCAAAAGAAGGTTAATTTAAAATTTAATGTGAGTACCTGAAATGAACATGCGAACACCTGCTAATCTCTGCAAAGGAGAAGTCAAAAGCAGGTAAATTTAAAATATAACATGAGTACTTGAAGTGAACTTGCAAACACCTGCTAATCTCTGCAAAGGAGAAGTCAAAAGCTGGTAAATTTAAAATACAACATGAGTACCTGAAGTGAACTCGCAAACATCCGCTAATCTCTGTAAAGGAGACGTCAAAAGAAGGTAAATTTAAAATATAACTCGAGTACCTGAAGTTAACTAACGAACACCTACTAATCTCTATAAAAGAGAAGTCAAAATAGGTAATTTGAAAATATAATGCGAGTACCTGATGTGAACTTGCGAACACCTGCTAATATCTACAAAAAAGATGTCAAAAACATTTAAATTTAAAATACAATGTCGGTAGCATAAGAGAACTCATGAACACCTTGTAATCTCTACAAAAGAGAAGTTAAAAGTAGGTAAATTTATAATATAATGTGAGTACGTGAAGTGAACTGGCGAACACCTGTTAATCTCTATAAAGGAGAAGTCAAAAGCAGGTAAATTTAAAATATAACAAGAGTAACTGAAGTGATCTCATGAACACCTACTAATCTTTGTAAAGGAGAAGTCAAATGAAGGTAAATATTGAAATAAAAGTCGAGAACCTGAAGGTAACTCGTGAAAACCTTCTAATCTATGTAAAGAAGAAGTCAAAAACATGTAAATTTAAAATATTACACGAGTACCTTAAGTTAATTCATGAACACCTGCTAATCTCTATAAAAGAGAAGTCAAAAGACGGTAAATTTAAAATATAACGCAAGTACCTGAACTGAACTCGCAAACACTTGCTAATGTATAAAAAAGAGAGATCAATAGTAGGTAAATTTAAAATATAATGCGAGTACCTGTAGTGAACTCGCAAACACCTGCTAATCTCTATAAAAGAAAAGTCAAAAACAGGTAAATTTTAAATATAAATATAACGCGGGTACCAGAAGTTAACTCGTGAACACCTGCTAATCTCTGGAGAGGTGAAGTCAAAAGCCGATAAATTTAAAATATAATGCGAGTACTTTGACTGAACTAGTGAACACCTGCTAATCTCTTCAAAAGAGAAGTAAAAAGCCGGTAAATTTAAAATATAACGCGAGTACTTGATGTAAACTTGCGAACACCTGCTAATCTCTGCAAAAGAGTAGTCAAAAATAGATAAATTTAAAATATAACTTGATTACCTTGATTGAACTCACGAACACCTGTTAATCTCTACTAAGAAGAAGTCAAAAGCCGATAAATTTAAATTATTTTAAGAGTGCCTGAAGTGAACTCGCGAACAATTGTTAATCTCTACCAAGGATAAGTAAATAGCAGGTAAATTTAAATTATAACACGAGTACCTGAAGTTTACTTGCAAACACCTACTAATCTCTATAAAAGAGAAGTAAAAAGAAGGTAAATTTAAAATATAACATGAGTAACTGAAGTGAAATCGTGAAGACCTGTAAATCTCAATAAAAGAGAGATCAAAAGCATGTTAATTTAAAATATAACACAAGTACCTGAAGTGAACTCGCGAACACCTGCTAATCCTTACAAAAGAGAAGTCATAAGCAGGTAAATTTAAAATATAACATGAGTACCTGAAGTAAATTCTAAAACACCAGCTAATCTCTCCAAAAGAGAAGTCAAAAGCAAGTAAATTTAAAATACAAAGAGAGTACAAGAAGTGAACTCACGAACACCTGGTAATCTCTCCAAAAGAGACGTCAAAAGCAGGTAAATTTAAAATTAAACACGAGTACCTAAAGAGAGCCCTTGAACACATACTAATCTCGACAAAAGAGAAGTCAAAAGCATGTTAATTAAAAATATAACACCAGTACCTGAACTGAACTTATGAACACCTGTAAATCTCTACAAAGGAGAGGTCAAAAGTAGGTAAATTTAAAATATAATATGTGTACCTGAAGTGCCCTTGCGAACACCTGCTAATCTCTACAAAGGAGAAGTCAAAAGCAGGTAAATTTTAAACATAACACGAGTGTCTGAAGTTAACTCGCAAACACCTACTTATCTCTATAAAAGAGAAGTCAAAAATAGGTTAATTTAAAATATAATGCATGTACTTGATGTGAACTCGCGAATACATGCTAATCTCTACAAAATAGATGTCAAAAGAATTTAAATTTAAAATGTAACGTTAGTACCTGAAGTGAACTTGCGAAGATATGTTAATCATTGCAAAAGAGAAGTCTAAAGCTGGTAAATTAAAAATATAATGCGAGTGCTTGACGTGAACTAGCGAAAACCTTCTAATCTCACTAAAAGAGAAGTCAAAAATAGTTAAATTAAAAATATAATGCGTAAACTAGATGTGAATTCGTAAACCCCTACTAATCTCTGCCAAGGAGAAGTCAAAAGCAGGTAAATTTATAATATAACAAGAGTACCTGAAGTGAACTCACGAACACCTGCTAATCTCTATAAAGGAGAAGTCAAATGAAGGTAAATTTAAAATATAACACGAGTACCTGAAGTGAACTCGCGAAAATCTTTTAATCTCTGCAAAGGATAAGTCAAAAATAGGTAAATTTAAAATATAATATGAGTACATAAAGTTAACTCGCAAACACCTGCTGTAACACCTCCCCTGTAAAGACCATATAATATGGGTCCGGCCGGGGCCCCACAACATACGGACGCCACAGCTTTAGTATTAAAAGATGATATAAAACTACCCAATCTCAAAACTCCAGACAAACACAGCGGAAAAAAGAACACTAGCAGGCAGAAGTTATCCACTAACAGAAGAGTATCAAATGGCCTTAAGGCCATACACAATATAAGTACAAATATAAAAGTGCCAAGCACCCCTAGGCTACCTCGGCATGCAAGCCAGACATAGTCAAACAACAGCAGCAAAACAAGGAAAAGAAAATAGTCAAGCACAGCAACACCTCATGAGGCTTAGGGCTTTTCGCCCGGCGTGCTAGCTCCTGCATGCGATCCTTGCCCTGCATGGATTTGAAGTAACGTGGGTCAGCAAAGGCTGACCTCTACTGTGTAACAAACACATCTCCTCCCGGCCATCCTGAACGGACCCCGGGGTACCACTCCACCTGCAAGTCAGCACTTCGTATACCAAAAGAGTATATATAATAAAGCGGTAAAACAGACTTGGATGTCTCATACAGCATACATGTTCTGTATGTTTTGTACAAAATGAAAGGGCCTACTATGCAACATGAATGCAACCCGGGTTTCACCCAAGGCACCCTAGTTCGTATGCATCTAGCATAACATCAAACACTGGGTACTTCCGTTTCCCCATTGGCTTAAAGCCACAAACACAAGGGAACCACCATGTCCCTAACGACACACATGCCGTCACACGGAACCTCGCAAAGGCCCCACCCGCATCAGGGTCAAATATCCCGGGCTTGCCCACACATTCTGACTTCGCACGTCTGGGTTCCGTCTCACACCGGCCGATTCTAATAAGCCTTGTTGGACCCCACCCGCTAATGGCCACATTGCCCGGGCTTGCCCTCCGCTCGACATTCTCGTCAGTCCCACACAAGGGGCTAGTCTCGCTGGGACACTTTCCCCTCATGACTTGCGCGTCATGGGATAGCCAGCCGACCATGGAGACATAGCCGCGCCTTTGCACAGCACAAACAAAGGTTTCCCCACCCCAATCACCATTTGCACCGTATCTTTCCCGTGCTCCAAGGAAACCATCTACCGCAAGAAGCGGAGCTAGCCTTGTCCGGTTCCGACTACGAGTACTCACTCAATTAAAGGGGGAAACGCATACACACAACGGCGTATTGCCGCAACGGATTTTTACCGAAACCACACATCTCGTTATGCAATATCACCGGGTCGGACTAACGGTCGCGACCACGGCTTCACCCACAATGCCTAATCCGCTAACGGAGCGGATCTCTAATGCAAAGCATGCCGGGATGAACATACTCAACCCGGAGGTCCCTCTTGAACCTAGGCTACACGAATCCCTCTCATGTGAGAGATTCGGTGCTCAAAATACGAAAGGAAGGGGATGCTATTCATGCATCCTAAATCCTAAAAACCGAGAGGAGAAGTGTCGTTACCTTCCGTCCCCTCTTCTTAGACATGGAGAAGATTTGCTCGGTTGAAAACCACCGCAACGCTCCCACCTTCGCGGATCTGAACTCCGCTCGTGAAACGGACCTCCGAAGCTTCGCCGGCGGCCGGATCTTGGCCTTCTTCCTCCTCCTTGCTCTCTCTCCCTTCTCTCTAGAATCAAGAGAGATAAAGATAGGAGAAAAATGAGGGTTTCAAACCCTGTTCCCGAGTTTAATCCCTAAGATCTAGCCCCCAGCCGTTGGATCTCATACCAAAGAAACGGACGGCCACGATTCGGCCTAAAATTACAAAAACTGGGCCGAACACGGGTTGTAACACGGTCGTGTGCCAGGCCGTGTTACCCATTCGCCGTCTCGACCGATTCGAAAACCAGCATACGGCCTTTGACACGGCCTCCGACACGCCCGTGTCGCCTTTGACACGCCTGTGTCAAGACCCGTGTCACGCCCCCCACCGACCAATTTTTCCAGTCAGAGGAGGACACGGCCAAAGACACGGCCTTCGACACGCCCGTGTCAGACCCGACACGGCCGTGTCGTGACCCATGTCACGCCTAGCAGAATAAATCCTGCAAATAGCCCGAGAAGGACACTGCCAGGGACACGCCCGTGTCCCAGGCCGTGTTCCTGAGCTCGACGAACGTCGACCCTCAAAACGTCGACCACGGCTCCGCGGTTGACCACGCCCTGACACGCCCGTGTCACGCCGTTGACACGCCCGTGTCGCCTGCTCCAAAACCCAAACTTGGCTAAAACGATGCCGTCGATTCCCCTTCCAAGATTTGGGGTATTACAATTCTCCCCCCCCCCCCTTACAAGAATTTCGTCCCGAAATTTAAAACATGGAAGGTAAACAAAAGTAAACGGTACCTGAGGAGAAGAGCTCGGGGTACTCCTCCAGCATGGCCTGCTCTCGCTCCCATGAGATCTCCTCGCAGCCACAGTTGTCCCAACAGACCTTTACGAGTCTGACCTCCTTGTTCCGCAATTGCCGAACCTCTGAGTCTTCTATCCCGATTGGACGAACTCGCGTCCTCAAGTCTTACTCTACCGGCACAGCCGTCAGCTCAATCACCACGCTGGCTTCTAACAACGCTTTCCTCAGGACGGAGACGTGAAAAATGTCATGCAATCCACTTAGCTCTGTGGACAATGCCAACCGGTACGCTGCCTCTCCCACTCGCTCAATGACCTTGAATGGTCCCAAAAATCTCGGACTCAGCTTCTTGAGTCGGCGAATTCGCGAAACGCCTTTGAACGGCTTGATCTTAAGATACATCCAGTCGCCCATAGCGAATTCCACATGCCTGTGGCGAGCATTGAAATACTTCGACTGCCGATCTTGAGCTACCTTCATGCGCTCTTGGATGGTCCACACTAGATCACTAGCGTCGGCTACCACTTCTTTCCCCAAAAGCTTGGTGTCTCCCGCCTCTGTCCAAGACATCGGTGTTCGACACCGGCTCCCATACAGAGCTTCGTATGGCGCCATCTTGATACTAGCTTGGTAACTATTGTTATAAGCAAACTCCACCATGAAGAGGTGATCCTCTCACTTCCTACCGTAGTCGATAGTACACATCCTTAGCATATCTTCCAAAGTACGGTTCGTTCTCTCAGTTTGCCCATTGGTTTGAGGATGAAAAGCCGTACTGAACTTGAGTTTTGTGCCCAAGCTCTTCTGCACCAACCGCCAATCCTTAGACGTGAAACGTCCATCTCGGTCGCTGACTATACTCTTCGAAATCCCATGGAGTCGTACAATATTGTGGACGTACAACTCCACCAACTTTTCCACACCGTCCTCCTTCCGGTTTGGGATGAAATGTGCCACTTTGGTCAAGCGGTCCACAATCACCCAAATGACATCATTACCCTGCTGCGATCTAGGCAACCCATGCACAAAATCCATGGAGATGTCATCAAATTTCCATTCGGGGATTGGAAGAGGCTTCAAGAACACGCCCGGCTTCTGACACTCGGCCTTCACCAAGGCACATGTTTGGCACTGACTCACACACAAAGCTACGTCCCGCTTCATCCCAGGCCACCAATAGGACTCCTCCAAGTCCAAGTACATCTTTGTACTACCCGGGTGAATGGAGTACTTAGTGAAGTGGGCCTCAAACATCAACTCCTCGCGGAGCTTGCCGAACTGCGGTACACAAATCCTTCCGCCCTTCCTCAGAATCCCATCAACCATCTCCCAGGCGCTACCATCGCCCTTTAGAGCTTCCTCCACGAAAGGTTAAAACTCTGCATCTACACGGGTCGCTTCCTGAATATGATCGCATAAGTCACTCTGCATCTCAATCCAATTTAGTCGAGCCACGCTAGACTCGCCTCTTGCCACACATTCCAAACCAAGGGACTCCCAGTCCCGCCTTAACCGCTCATCGTGAGCTTCAATCCAATTTCCTTGCCCCGAGTATTTCTTACTCAATGCATCTGCCACCACATTGGCTTTCCCTGGCATGTACTGAATCGCCACCTCGTAGTCCCCAAGGAACTCGACCCACCTACGCTGCCGTATATTTAGGTCCTTCTGATCTAGGAGATACTTCAGACTCTTGTGGTCCGTGAAGATCTCCACCTTTGCTCCATAAACGTAGTGCCTCCACAATTTCGAAGTAAAAATTACCGCCGCCAACTCCAAACCATGGACGGGGTAATTTCTCTCATGAGGCTTCAGCTGCCTCGACCCAAAAGCTATCACACTACCATGCTGCACCAACACGCACCCTAAACCGCATCCGGATGCGTCGCTGAAAATCTGGAACCCTTCGGTCCCCTTTGGTAGACTTAGGATCGGCGCCGTCATTAGCCTTTCCTTCAGGGTTTCAAACGCCTCATTGCACTCTTGAGTCCATACAAACTTCTGATCCTTGCGAGTTAGTGAAGTGAGGGGTAGAGCTATCCGCAAAAAGTTTTCCACAAACCTTCGGTAGTACCCGACTAGTCCAAGAAAACTTCGGACTTCCGCCACGGTCCTCAAAACTGGCCACTCTCTGATGGCTTCTACTTTCGTCGGATCTACCGCCACCCCATCCCCACTAATCACATGGCCTAGAAATGCCACTTTCTCCAACCAGAACTCGCACTTGGAGAACTTCGCATAAAGCTGGTTCTCTCTCAATACTTGCAACACTGTCCGCAAGTGCGACTCGTGATCCGCTTCCGACTTGGAATACACCAATATGTCATCGATAAAGACGACTACGAACCAGTCCAAATATTCACGAAACACTCGGTTCATCAAGTCCATGAACACGGACGGCGCGTTCGTCAGCCCGAACGGCATCACCGAGAACTCAAAATGACCATACCTCGTACCAAACGCGGTCTTGGGTATGTCTTCATCACGAATCCGCAACTAATAATACCCGGACTTCAAGTCCAACTTGGAGTACACCACGATCCCACCAACTGGTCGAAGAGATCGTCTATCCGAGGAATCAGATACTTATTCTTGACAGTCAATTTGTTCAACTCTCGGTAGTCTATGCACAGACGCATACTACCGTCCTTCTTCTTTACAAATAACACCGGCGCACTCCACGGTGAAGAGCTGGGCTTGATATACCCTTGCTCCAAAAGCTCCTGCAACTGAACCTTGAGCTCGGCCAACTCCTTTGGTGCCATCCTAAAGGGTGGTCGTGACACCGGTCTAGCCTCGGACACTAACTCGATGGAGAAATCAATCTCCCTCCGAGGAGGTTTTCCCGGTAGCTCCTCAGGAAAAACATCTCCAAACTCCGCCACCACGGGCACTTCTCCAAGAGACAGCCTGGAAAGGCTAACCTCCAACAATGCTACTAGAGCTACACCCCCTGGTTATCAGCTCGCACTAGTTGAAGTGCCGAAACTAGGGAACATGCCACTCCATGCAGGCCCTCAAACTTGACTTCTGCTTGCCCCACGCCCCTCAGGGTTACCACCTTGGACAAACAGTCGATACTGGCACGCTGCTCCGCTAGCCAATCCATCCCCAAAATCACATCGAACTCGGACAATGGCAAGATCGCCGCTACCAATATGAAGTCGACTCCCTCAAGACTCCAACAAATCCGCCCTTTAGCCCTGGTTGTCATAGACGACCCATTGGGCATGCGATCTTTCAACTCTGAGTCCGTTGCAAAGGACTCAACTCCAATCCTCCGGGTGAAACTTTCCGCAAGGAAGGAGTGCGACGCTCCCGTATCAAAAAGTACTCTAGCGGGGTACCCAGATACCACTACAAAGCCTACACACACGCAACAATCATAAAAAGGCTTGAAAGGAAGAAATCTACGATGCAGGTTGAACTCTCATACCTGTCACCACATCGATTTGGCGGATAGCTTCCTGCTGCCCAAGGTTGTAGGCCCTTGGCTGCACGGGTTGAAACCGGGAAGCACTCGACTCCTCCATTTTCCCCTTCTCTGCTGCACTGGGTCCGGAGCGTACGGTTTGCTCCTGCCTTGGCTCTTGCTCAGCGCCCCCTTGGGTACAAAATCTTGCTATGTGGCCTAGCTTGCCACAACTGTAACACGTCTGCGGTCCCTTAGAGCGTGACCCTTCGGACGTCCAATTACTTTTCTCGCCCGACTTATATGGGGAAGGCTTCTTCTTCCATCGCCTCCCTTCCGTCTTTCCATGGGACTGAGTAGGCTTCTTCTCCTCCCCCTGCTTGGGTGTGAAACCCTTGCAATGCTGGGATCGCTCCATGTCACTCTCCAAAATTCGGGCCGCCTCCACCAATTCGTTGAAACCCGCACATTTCATCGATATGAGGGGTTGTCTTAGATTCTCCCTCAATCCATGATAGAAGAGATTGTCCCTCTCTTCATCGTCTGCCATGGTCATCCCTGCATAACGACCCAAGCGAGTAAATTCCTGAACATACTCATCCACTGACTTGTCTCGCTGCACCAGATGTAGAAACATCCTCTGGAGGGCTAGCCTCGTTGTCGCGGGAATGTACTTCTTCAGGAAGGCATTTCCAAATTCCTCGATGGACGGTGTGTGTCCTAGAAACTGCCGGCCACTGTGGCTCACCCACCATAACTTGGCATCTCCCTCCAACATAAAGGCTACGAACTCTGCCTTTTTCTCTTCTAGCGCCTCTACCGCCCTCAGAAGCTCCTGAATTCTAGCCCACCAATCCTCTGCATCTGTGGGCGTGCCGATTCCCTTGAAGGTTGGAGGGTGGAAACTCAGAAAGTATTTCATTTGCCGGTCTCCCTGCCTGACAACCACTCTCTCGGCCTGCGGCTCCGCCCGCCTGGCCTCCTCAACTGGCACGGTCGCTGCCGTGACCGGGGTAGCAGGAGTTGCTACCTGAGCAATGGGAGCTGCTACCTGTGCTGTTGTTGTAGCTTGGGCCTCCACCATCGCTTCTGCAAGCATACGACAGAAGTCGGCCGGTGTGACCCCCATCCCTAGCGGACCTTGCGCAGTCGCACTACTTACCGAGAGCTCTTCTCTTGGCCTCGAGGTCCCAGCCTCATTGCTTGCACTCTAAACACAAGCAAGAAAACGCAAATCAGTCTCTAATTGCAAGACTCGAACACAAGGACACTCATGGTCCCGTAATACTCCTATGTGGATAACTTCTTATACGCGACTCGACTTATACTTTCGACCGCGAAACTTCTCATTGGAACGCCAACCTGGCTCTGATACCAAATTGTAACACCTCCCCTGTAAAGAACATATAATATGGGTCCGGTCGGGGCCCCACAACATACGGACGCCACAGCTTTAGTATTAAAAGATGATATAAAACTACCCAATCTCAAAACTCCAGACAAACACAGCGGAAAAAAGAACACTAATAGGCAGAAGTTATCCACTAACAGAAGAGTATCAAATGGCCTTAAGGCCTTACACAATATAAGTCCAAATATAAAAGTGCCAAGCACCCCTAGGCTACCTCGGCATGCAAGCCGGACATAGTCAAACAACAGCAGCAAAACAAGGAAATGAAAATAGTCAAGCACAGCAACACTTCATGAGGCTTAGTGCTTTTTGCCCGGCGTGCTAGCTCCTGCATGCGATCCTTGCCCTGCATGGATTTGAAGTAACGTGGGTCAGCAAAGGCTGACCTCTACTATGTAACAAACACATCTCCTCCCGGCCATCCCTAATGGACCCCGGGGTACCACTCCACCTGCAAGTTAGCACTTCGTATACCAAAAGAGTATATATAATAAAGCGGTAAAACAGGCTTGGATGTCTCATACAGCATACATGTTCTCTATGTTTTGTACAAAGTGAAAGGGCCTACTATGCAACATGAATGCAACCCGGGTTTCACCCAAGGCACCCTAGTTCGTATGCATCTAGCACAACATCAAACACTGGGTACTTCCGTTTCCCCATTGGCTTAAAGCCGCAAACACAAGGGAACCACCATGTCCCTAACGGCACACACGCCGTCACACGGAACCTCGCAAAGGCCCCACCCGCATAAGGGTCAAATATCCCGGGCTTGCCCGCACATTCTGACTTCGCACGTCAGGGTTCCGTCTCACACCGACCGATTCTAAGAAGCCTTGCTGGACCCCACCCGCTCATGGCCACATTGCCCGGGCTTGCCCTCCGCTCGACATTCTCGTCAGTCCCACACAAGGGGTTAGTCTCGCCGGGACACTTTCCCCTAATGACTTGCGCGTCACGGGATAGCCAGCCGACCACGGAGACATAGCCGCACCTTTGCACAGCACAAACAAAGGTTTCCCCACCCCAATCACCATTAGCACCATATCTTTCCCGTGCTCCAAGGAAACCATCTACCGCAAGAAGCGGAGCTAGCCTTGTCCGGTTCCGACTACGAGTACTCACTCAATTAAAGGGGGAAAACTCATACACATAACGACGTATTGCCGCAACGGATTTCTACCGAAACCATACATCTCGCTATGCAACATCACCGGGTCGGACTAACGGTCGTGACCACGGCTTCACCCACAATGCCTAATCCGCTAACGGAGCGGATCTCTAATGCAAATCATGCCGGGATGAACATACTCAACCCGGAGGTCCCTCTTGAACCTAGGCTACACGAATCCCTCTCATGTGAGAGATTCGGTGCTCAAAATACGAAAGGAAGGGGATGCTATTCATGCATCCTAAATCCTAAAAACCGAGAGGAGAAGTGTCGTTACCTTCCGTCCCCTCTTCCTAGCCATGGAGAAGATTTGCTCGGTTGAAAACCACCGCAACGCTCCCACCTTCGCGGATATGAACTCCGCTCGTGAAACGAACCTCCGAAGCTTTGCCGGCGGCCTGATCTTGGCCTTCTTCCTCCTCCTTGCTCTCCCTTCTCTCTAGAATCAAGAGAGATAAAGATAGGAGAAAAGTGAGGGTTTCAAACCCTATTCCCGAGTTTAATCCCTCAGATCTAGCCCCCAGCCGTTGGATCTCATACCAAAGAAACAGACGGCCACGATTCGGCCTAAAATTACAAAAACTGGGCCGAACATGGGTTGCAACACGGCCGTGTACAAGGCCGTGTTACCCATTCTCCATCTCGACCGATTCGAAAATTAGCACACGGCCTTTTACACGGCCTCCGACACGCCCGTGTCGCCTTTGACACGCCCGTATCGAGACCCGTGTCACGCCCCCCACCGACCAATTTTTCCACTCAGAGGAGGACACGGCCAAAGACACGGCCTTCGACACGCCCGTGTCAGACCCGACACGGCCGTGTCGTGACCCATGTCATGCCTAGCAGTATAAATCCTGCAAACAGCCCGAGAAGGACACGGCCAGGGACACGCCCGTGTCCCAGGCCGTGTTCCTAAGCTCGACGAACGTCGACCCTCAAAACATCGACCACGGCTCCGCAGTCGACCACGCCCTGACACGCCCGTGTCATGCCCTTGACACGCCCGTGTCGCCTGCTCCAAAACCCAAACTTGGCTAAAACGATGCGGTCGATTCCCCTTCCAAGTTTTGTGGTGTTACACCCGCTAATCTCTATAAAAGAGAAATCAAAAGTAGGTAAATTTAAAATATAACGTGAGTACCTGAAGTGAACTCGTGAACACCTTCTAATCTCTAAAAAAGAGAGGTCAAAAGTAGATAAATTTAAAATATAACGCGAGTACCTGAAGTGAACTCGCGAATACCTAATAATCTCTATAAAAGAGAAGTCAAAATGCAGTAAATTAAAAATTTAATGAGAGTACCTGAAGTGAACTTGCGAACACCTGCTAATCTCCACAAAGATGAAGTCAAAAGCAAGTAAATATAAAATATAACTTGTGTACATGTAGTTAACTTGTGAACACCTGCAAATCTCTAGAAAAGAGATGTCAAAAGCCCGTAAATTTAAAATATAATGCAAGTACCTGATGTGAAATCGCGAATACCTGCTAATATCTACAAAAGAGAAGTCAAAAGTAGGCAAATTTAAAATATAACGTGAGTACCTGATGTGAAATCGCGAACACATGCTAATCTCTAAAAAAGAGAAGTTAAAAACTGGTAAATTTCAAATATAAATATAATGCGAGTACTAAAAGTTAACTCGCGAACACAGGCTAATCATTGGAAAGGAGATGTCAAAAGCAGGTAAATTTAAAATATAAAGCGAGTGTCTAGAGTGAACTCGCGAACACCTGCTAATATCTTCAAAAGAGAAGTAAAAAGCAAGTAACTTTATAATATAATGTGAGTGCCTGATGTGAACTCGCGAACACCTGCTAATCTCGGAAAAAGAGAAGTCAAAAGTAGATAAATTTAAAATATAATGTGAGTACCTGTGATGCACTGGCAAACACCTGCTAATCTCTACAAAAGAGATGTAAAAAATATATAAATTTTAAACATAAATATAATGCGAGTACCAGAAGTTAACTCGCGAACACCTACTAATCCTTGGAAAGGAGAAGTAAAAAATAGGAAAATTTAAAATAGAACACGAGTACTTGGAGTGAACTCACGAACACTTCTTAATCACTTCAAAAGAGAAGTAAAAAGCAGGTAATTTTAAAATATAACGCGAGTACCTGATGTGAATTTGTGAACACCTGCTAATCTCTATAAAAGAGAAGTAAAAAGCAGATAAATTAAAAATATAACGTTTGTACCTAGAGTAAACTAGTGAACACCTGGTAATCTCTATAAAGAAGAAGTCAAAAGCAGGTAAATTTTAAATATAACAAGAGTACCTTAAGTGAACTCGAGAGCACCTGCTAATCTCTTCAAAGGAGAACACAAAAGCAGGTAAATTTAAAGTATAACCCAAGTACATGACGTTAACTTGTGAACATATGTTAATCTCTATAAAAGAGAAGTCAAAAGCAGGTTAATTTAAAATATAATGCGAGTACCTGAAGTGAACTTGCGAAGATATATTAATCTTTACAAAAAAGAGGTCAAAAACAGGTAACTTTAAAATATAACGCAAGTACCTGAAGTGAACTCGCGAACACCTGCTAATCTCTGGAAATGATAAGTCATAAGCAGGTAAATTGAAAATATAGCACGAGTACTTAAGTGAATTCACGAACACCAACTAATCTCTCCAAAAGAGAAACAAAAGAAGGTAAATTTAAAATTTAATGCGAGTACCTAAAATGAACTCTCGAACACCTGCTAATCTATGCAAAGGAGAAGTAGAAAGTAGGTAAATTTAAAAAATAACACGAGAACATGAAGTGAACTTTCGAACACCAGCTAATCTCTATAAAGGAGAAGTCAAAAGCAGGTAAACTTATAATATAACACGAGTACCTGAAGTGAACTCGCGAACACCTACAAATCTCTGTAAAGGAGAAGTCAAAAGAAGGTAAATTTAAAATATAACTCAAGTACCTGAAGTTAACTCATGAACACCTACTAATCTCTACAAAAGATAAGTCAAAAATAGGTAAATTTAAAATATAACGCGTGTACCTAAAGTGAACTCGCAAACTCCTGCTAATCTCAAAAAAAGAGAGGTCAAACGTAGATAAATTTAAAATATAACGCGAGTACCTAAAGTGAACTCGTAAATCCCGGCTAATCTCTATAAATAAAAGTCAAATTTAGGTAAATTTAAAATATAACTCGAGTATTTAAAGTTAACTCGCGAACACCTACAAATCCTTAGAAAAGAGAAGTCAAAAGCAGGTAAATTTAAAATATAGCACAAGTACATTAAGTGAATTCGCGAACACCTGCTAATCTATCCAAAAGAAAAGTCAAAAGTAGGTAAATTTTAAATATAATACGAGTACCTGAAGTGAACTCACAAACAACAACTAATTTTTGCAAAGGAGAAGTCAAAAGCAGGTAAATTTAAAATATAACACGAGTACCTGAAGTGAACTAGCGAACACCTTCTAATCTCTAAAAAGGATAAGTCAAAAGCAGGTAAATTTTAAAATATAACACGAGTACCTGAAGTGAACTCGCGAATACCTGCTAATCTCTATAATGGAGAAGTCAAAGGAACATAAATTTAAAATATCACTCGAGTACCTTAAGTTAACTCACGAACACCTGCTAAAATCTATAAAAGAGAGTCCAAATAGGTAAATTGAAAATATGACGTGAGTACCTTATGTGAACTTGCGAACACATACTAATCTTTACAAAAAAGATGTCAAAAACATGTAAATTTATAATACAATGTCAGTACCTGAAGTGAACTCACGAATACCTTCAAATCTCTGCAAAATAGAAGTTAAAAATAGGTAAATTTAAAATATAACACGGGTGCTTGATGTGAACTAGCAAAAACCTTCTAATCTCTCCAAAAGAGTAGTCAAAATAAGGTAAATTTAAAATATAATGCAAGTACCTGATTTGAACAAGAAAACACTTGCTAATCTCTATGAAGAAGAAGTCAAAAGAAGGTAAATTTATAATATAACAGGAGTACCAGAAGTGAACTCACGAACACCTGCTAATATCTGTAAAGGAAAAGTCAAATGAAGGTAAATTTAGAAAAAAAAGACGAGTACTTGATGTGAACTCATTAAAACCTTCTAATCTATGCAAAGGAGAATTCAAAAGCATGTAAATTTAAAATATAACACGAGTACCGCAAGTTAACTCGCGAACACCTACTAATCTCTATAAAAGAGAAGTCAAAAGAAGATAAATTTAAAATATAACACAAGTACCTGAAGTGAACTCGCGAACACCTATTAATCTTTAAAAAAGAGAGGTCAAAAGTAGGTAAATTTAAAATATAATGCGAGTTTCTGAAGTTAACTCGAAAACACCTACTAATCTCTATAAAAGAGAAGTCAAAAACATGTAAATTTTAAATATAAATATAACACGAGTACCAAAAGTTTACTTGTCAAAACCTACTAATATCTGGAGAGGTGAAGTCAAAAGCAGATAAATTTAAAATATAATGTGAGTATATGGAGTGAACTCGCGAACACCTGCTAATATCTTCAAAAGAGAAGAAAAAAGCCAGTAAATTTAAAATATAATGCCAGTACTTGATATGAACTTGCGAACACCTACTAATCTATGCAAAAGAGAAGTCAAAAGTAGATAAATTTAAAATATAACGTGATTTCCTTGAGAGAACTTGCGAACAACTACTAATCTCTACTAATAAGATGTAAAAAGAAGGTAAATTTAAAATATTACAAGACCATCTGAAGTGAACTTTTGAACAACTGCTAATCTCTACAAAGGATAAGTAAAAACAGATAAATTTAAAATATAACACAAGTACCTGAAGTTAAATCGCAAACACCTACTAATCTCTAAAAAAGAGAACTCAAAAGCAGGTAAATTTGAAATATAACACGAGTACCTTAATTGAATTCTCGAACACCAGCTAATATCTCGAAAAGAGAAGTCAAAAGCAGGTAAATTTAAAATATAAAGAGATTATAAGAAGTGAACTCGCAAACACCTGCTAATCTCTCAAAAAGAGACGTCAAAAGAATATAAATCTAAAATTTAACGCGAGTACCTAAAGAGAACTCGTGAACACCTTTTAATCTCTACAAAAGAGAAGTCAAAAGCAGGTAAATTTAAAATATAACACGAGTACCTGAACTAAACTTGCAAACACATGCTAATCTCTACAAAGGAGATGTCAAAATTAGGTAAATTCAAAATATAACACGAGTACCAAAAGTGAACTCGCAAACACCTGCTAATCTCTGTAAAGGAGAAGTCAAAAGTAGGTAAATTTAAAACATAATACGAGTAACTGAAGTTAACTCGCAAACACCTGCTAATCTCTATAAAAAAGAATTCAAAAATAGGTTAATTTAAAATATAACGCGAGTACCTAATGTGAACTCGAGAACACATGCTAATCTCTACAAAATAGTTGTCGAAAGCATATAAATTTAAAATATAACATCTGTACCTGAAGTGAACTTGCGAACATCTGCTAATCTTTGCAAAAAGATGTCAAAAGCTGGTAAATTTAAAATATATTGAGAGTGATTGAAGTGAACTAGCGAAAACCTTCTAATCTCTCCAAAAGAGAAGTCAAAAGAAGGAAAATTTAAAATATAATGCGAGAACCAGATGTGAACTCGCAAACACTAGCTAATCTCTGCCAAGGAGAAGTCAAAAGCAGGTAAATTTAATATATAATAAGAGTACCTAAAGTAAACTCACGAACACCTGCAAATCTCTACAAAGGAGAAGTCAAATGAAGTAAAATTTTGAATATAACACTAGTACCTTAAGTGAACTCGTGAAAACCTTCTAATCTCTACAAAGGATAAGTCAAAAGTAAGTAAATATAAAATATAACACGAGTACCTGAAGTTAACTTGTGAAAACCTACTAATCTGTATAATAGAGAAGTCAAAAGTAGTTAACTTTTAAATATAACGTGAGAAAATGAAGTGAACTCGCGAACACTTGCTAATCTCTAAAAAAGAGATGTCAAAAGTAGGTAAATTTAAAATATAACGTGAGTACCAGAAGTGAACTCGCGAACTCCTGCAACTCTCTGCAAAAACAAGTAAAAAATTTATAAATTTAAAATATAACTCGATTACCTGATGTAAACTCACGAACACCTGCAAATCTCTAGAAAAGAGAAGTTAAAAGTAGGTAAATTTAAAATATAACATGAGTACATGATATGAACTCGCAAACACCTTCTAATCTATAAAAAAGAGACGTCAAAAGTAGGTAAATTTAAAATATAATGCGAGTACCTAATGTAAACTCGTGAACACCTGCTAATCTCTACAAAAGATATGCCAAAAGTAGGTTAATTGAAAATATAATGTGAGTGCCTGAACTTAACTCATGAACACCTCATAATATTAGCAAAGGAGAAGTCAAATGAAGGTAAATTTAAAATATAACACTAGTAACTGAAGTGAACTCACGAATGCCTTCTAATCTTTGAAAAATAGAAGTCAAAAGTAGGTAAATTTTAAATATAACACGAGTATCTATAGTTTACTCGAAAACAGCCACAAATCTATATAAAAGAGAAGTAAAAATGAGGTAATTTAAAAATTTAACGAGAGTACCTGAAGTGAACTTGCGAACACCTTCTATGTAACGCCCCGTCTTTTCAGCGATTATTTTTATTCTCGTTTGGCGTTACGATGACGCGTTTCCGTGGCTTGTGCCATGTGTGGAGTATGGTTTAGCTCCTTAGAATTGAGTGCCCTGTTTGGTAGCCTGTTGGCAAGATCTCCCTAGCAAACCGAGTCGTTTTGGTGACCCGGTGTGGCCTCTCGGGGGGATGTTTGTGTTTGGCTTTGTTTGGGCATAACTCGAGTTCTGTTCGTCGAAAGTTAATTTCGACTTCGCCGTTGTGTTCGTAGCGTGGGTATTTAGCTACAGTGCGAATTTCGTCGAATTCCGAGGTGAATCGGTTTTCGCGTCGATTTGGTGCTTTATGTAATTTTGTAATTAATTATATAATTATATAATTATATATATATATACATAATAAGATGAAATGAAAAGCCCCCATCATCTTCTTCACGTAAGAAAACCGCCGGCCCCTTGTACGAGAGAAACGAGTAACCGCCGAGCTTTCCCTTCGGACGCCGATTCCCGGAGCGTTTGTGGACGGAATTCGATTCCGAGAGTGGATTCGGATTGCTCTCGTCGAGACCTTCATTCCTGCGGTAAGAAATTCGATTTTCGTGGAGTTTTGGAAGGATTGGAATTTTCAGTTTTGGAAGTTTTCCGCCATTAATGGCCGAGTCTTTGTTCTAGGTGTTGCGGCCGTCTTGATCCGTGCGAAGAGGAGGAAAGCAGTCCAAAGCTTCGCTGAGATTTGAGGCAAGTGGTATTCTTGCCCTTGCCAAGTGTTTTCTTTGATTTTATTTGCTGAAATTGAAATCCCGGTTAGCCCAGGTTAGAGGCCTTGTTGTTCTCGTTTTCTTGCTAACCATAGGGCTTAGTTCTTCCTACTGAAACCCCCCCTATGTTGTGATGTTTGGAATCCAAATTGTCGGCGTGAAGCCGTTGTTTTCCTTTAATTTTGATTGATGCTCTGGTTCGGGCGTAGCCGAGAGGGAGAGTTAGGAGGGGGGTGTGGTTTCCAATTTCCTTCGTTATGGTATTATTCGAATGGTTAGGCATAGTTTATATGGTAGTAGCGTGCGACGTTGATAGTTGTCTACTGCTACTGCAGTGGCGTGAGTCGTGTGCGCGTTCCGGTGTCGTTCAGAAAATTCCAAACGGTACAGGTTTGCCGCGCACGGTCATTAACCTTTAGGGCGCACGACCACTGGTCGTGTGCCTCTGTTCGTGCGCGTATAAATTTCAGTTTCCAAAGTTCTGTCTCGGGCAATCGCACGAGCACTGGCAACAGTGCGCACGACCACTGATCGTGCGACACTGATCGTGCGCAGTTGCTAGGTTTTCTGTCAGGTTTCCAGGTTCGTTTCGCACGATCATCAGCCGATGAGTGCGCACGACCACTGATCGTGCGTCACTGATCGTGCGCTTTGTATATTTCCTTTTGCTAGGCGAATTTAGATGGTTTCGAGTGCGGGAGTTTAGATACTCAAGTGGCAGGCAATTACTTGAGTTCTGGATCTTCTGCCTTGGTCGTTCGACTGTCGTCGAACTCCGTTTTCTTTAGTGGGTTTGTGGGTAGTGCTATAATTTTGGCGGCGAGTGAGGCTAGCTCACTCAAGGCCAAAGTTTAGGTAGGCACTGAGTGGGTTTCACTCAACGCCTAGTCGTGTTGGTTTATTTCAACACTCTTCCTTTACCTTGTATTTCGTTTCCGAGTGGTTTTCCAGTTGTATTTCTGGGTTTTTCTTGTTGGCCGTTTTCTTTATTTTCCTAAAGGCCGAATCGTGGGTCGTGGATAGTAGTGGTGGTTGTAGCTCTTTATGGGGGTGGAGTTGTGTGATATAGCCAAGGCCACCCATGGATTTCTTGCTCCAGGTACGGGCTGGGCATGTCGGGTGGAAGTCCCTTGTGTTTTCACGTGTTGACCCTCGAGCTTTTGACTTGGATATGGTGGATTGGGGGACTGCGTTTGCCTTCGATCCGGTTCCTCGTTGTTGTTTTTGCTACTATCACTTCCCGCAGTTTAGGGTGTTAGAAGTTTCTTCTTTGGTAGTGTTGCAGCATTCTGGCTCTTGGTAGTCTAGTAGGCCCTGCAGGATGTTGTTCCTGGGCTGGGTCATTGCTGTTTCTTTGCACGTTGTGCATTTCTTGTTGTCCTGTTTTGGACAGTTGTGACTCTTTCTACTGCATGTTTTCTGTTATTTTGTCCTTTTGGTTGACTCTTTCATGCAGTTTTACCTTGATTTTTGCTTGCTGAGGTATTCTGTTTTCTTTTGGAATACCCCAGGTTCTGAGCTGTAGCCAGTTTGGTGGCTAGTTGGAGGTGTTGTTGTTGGTGGACTCCCGGACTTTGGAGTTTTGTTTACCTTGTTTGTGAGGTTGTTTTCAGTACTTTCTTACAGACATATATGTGTGCTGGTGGGTTCGTGTCAGGTTGTTGGCGCCCACTAGTAGTTTTTACCTTGTACTAGATATATACTATTGCTGCTACCATTTATTTTTCTGGAGATAGTCTACTTGCTTTGAGAAGGTTTTATGCTAGGTTGCTAGTTATTTTTAAACTATAATTATTATTATAAATGAAGCTCATGATCAGCATGTTTTGTAAACTTAATCACTATTTTCCAAATCACGTACGAAAACCGTTTTCTTATATATATTATATAAACTAAGTGTAGTGTCTTGCATAGCATGAGTGGTTCTCTTGGGACCCTTATGCGCTCTTTAAGGTGTAAAACCTAATTAAAGTAATTTTCCGCAGCGTTTAAATATAGTTTTCTTTTGTGGACTAGATGATCCACTGAGCCGAGGGATACGGACTCTAAACATAATTGATTTTCTATTCATTAAGCTCATGATTTTCTTGCATAAAGATTGTAGTTGGATTTGCCTGAGCGTCAGCAGTTATCCCCTGCTTGACGTGGCATCATGACGCGTGTTTTCTCTTACTCTGATAATTCTTAATTCGGAGAAAATGCGGGTTGTGACAGTTGGTATCAGAGGGAGGTTGCTTGACAAGTTAGTTGGGCAACCTTCCTTGGATGCTGTTAGTAGTTCAGCATCATGTCATTCACACACCGATATGTCATCAGCACGTCTTGGCAAAAGCACGAACACTACACTCATAGCATAACATGAAGTATACGGGGCATATTATGTAGTATGGGATGCATAATATGTGTTCGTATATGGATCCACCATAGGGGCTACATGTGAGGGTTATGTAGTATGGGATGCATAACCTCACCACATGACTGTGACTAGCACGTTTCTTTTTCGTTGCATGGAAATGTTATGTAGTATGGGATGCATAACATTTTCATGTGTACGCCGCTCATATCATGCATTAGGGCCTTTTTAGAATGCATAGCACAATCATGCATATCATATCATTGCATAAGCACAACGCGCCGAGCTAAAGATTTGCAGGATGACATATATACACACATAAGTTTTCAAACTAACATAAGTTCATGCATCCGATCTAGGCACAAGAGTTAGTGAGGTGGTGGTTAACCATCCTAGGATAGGGCATATCATCTAATTATTGTGAAGAAGATAAACTCTCAGAGCAAGTTTAGCAGCTTTAAGTCTATATCTATATATGTATTGTCTGTACTGGTAGTCGGTTCTAGTCGTGGGATTTGGATCTGATTTGCGTTGTATTGATTTTTTTTAGGATGGCTAGGCGTCCTGCGACCCGATCGACTCCCCTGTCTGAGGGTGAATCTTCTGGAGCTCAGAACGATGCGGTGATCGAGGGTCTGCGTCAGAGTAGCGAAGCTATGAGGAGGCAGTTGGAGGAAGTGCAAGCCCAGATTCAGTCTTTGGTGGCAGTTGTGGCAGGGCAGGCTCAGGGTGCGCAAGTTCCTGCAGGGGGGTTAGCTGTTCCTCCTCCTCCTGCGCCCTTGAGGCCTCCAGTGGTGGTGCCAGCAGAGATGGCCTTCATCTCGCAGTTTCAGAGGCTGAGCCCTCCCACTTATGATGGGAAGGCAGATTTCATGGTGATAGACGACTGGCTGATCTCCATGGAGGAGATGTTCTCGTACTCAGGGATTGCAGATGATCAGAGGGTGATGATAGCCGCCTATCAGCTTAAAGGATTGGCTAAGAGTTGGTGGCTGAGAGAGACGGAGAGCTTAGTGGCTGGATGCTCGTGGGAGATGTTCAAGGAGATGCTGTTGAGGAAGTTCTTACCCTCGGTCGAGCGTGACCGCCTCATGAATGATTTCCTCTATCTGAAGCAAAGGCAGCTCACGGTGGGTGAGTATGAGATAGAGTTTAGTAAGTTGAGCCGTTTTGCCCCTGGATTGGTCAGCGTTGAGGCTGATCGAGTTAAGCAATTCCTCGGTGGTTTGAGGAGTGAGGTGCAGCAGTTGGCCAGTGCTTATGGGTCAGTGACTTATACTGGAGTTGTAGAGGCTGCTCTTAAGGTTGAGGCCATTGAGACGGCGAAGAGCAGAGGCCAGCAGTTGAGGAAGGATAAGAGGAAGTTGGTAGAGGAGAAGAAACCCCTGGTACCTGACGCTGTTCCGGGAAAGAGGAGCAGGGTGGTGTGCAGTTTTTGTGGCCGGTCAGGCCATCCTGTTGAGAGGTGTTTCAAGAAGGCGGCAGCTCAGAAGAAGGAGCAGGTTCATGCTATTCAGGGTGCTCCTGGGAGAGATGTCTCCTGTTCAGTTTGCAAGCGATCCGGGCATGATGCAGCCCAGTGTTGGTCCAGGGTTAGAGTCTGCTATCAGTGTGGGCAGAAGGGTCACGTTAAGTCGAGGTGTCCTCAGGTCCAGTCAGCTCTTCCTGCAGTTCCATTGCAGGCTTTGCCTCCACCTCAGCATGTGGACAAGGGAAAAGGGAAGCTGAACGTGATTTCTTCCGAGGAGGCTCAGACTTCGACCCAGGTGATCTCAGGTTAGTAGTTGGTTGTTTTTCTTTCTAGCCTGGTAGTTTAGTTGCTAGATTGTTTGCGGTACTGTTGTGCTAGTTCCTTAGCTTTGTGCGTTCCTATAGGGAAATTTAAGGTGCGAAACCGCTGGGCGCGTGTTCTGTTTGACTCCGGCGCTACCCACTCGTTCGTGGCTAGAGCCTTTGTGGAGTGTCATCGATTGTCTCTAGATCGTGTTCGGGATTCCTTCCGTGTCAAGTTTCCCTCTGGTGAATCTGTGTTGTCAGATTTGGGTATTTTGGATTGCCCGGTTTTGTTGGGGGATTTTCTTGCGAAGGCGGATCTGAAGATGACTGATCTAGAGGACTTCAATGTCATTTTGGGCATGGACTGGCTCTCTCGGTATGATGCGGTCATTCAGTGCAAGGGAAAGCGCTTGGACTTCATCAGGGACGACGGTCAGCCCGGCAGCGTGTATGCTGATCCATGTCAGGATTCTCCTGTTCTCTCTGCGGTATGTGTTCATAGATTGTTTCTTTCTGATTGTTGTGTTTGTTTAGTCTAGGTGGTTGGAACCGTTGTTAGCGTGCCACGCTAGGAGGAGAGTCCTATTGTTCGTGGTTTCGCCGATGTTTTTCCTGATGATCTTCCTGGTATCCCTCCTGAGCGGGATGTGGAGTTTGTTATTGATTTGGAGCCGGGTACGCGTCCTATTGCTAAGGCGCCGTACCGGATGGCCCCTCGTGAGTTAGAGTAGTTGCGAATTCAGTTAGATGAGTTGTTGGCTAAAGGTTTTATCAGGCAGAGTTCGTCGCCTTGGGGTGCTCCTGTTTTGTTCGTAAAGAAGAAAGATGGGTCGATGCGGCTTTGCATCGACTATAGAGAGTTGAACAAGGTCACTATCAAGAACAGGTACCCTCTGCCGAGGATCGATAATTTATTTGACCAGTTGCGTGGTAGCACGGTGTTCTCCAAGATCGATCTTCGTTCGGGCTATCATCAGCTCAGGATCCGTGAGGCAGATATTCCACGGACTGCGTTTAGGTCGAGGCATGGGCACTTTGAGTTTCTGGTGATGTCGTTTGGTCTGACCAACGCACCATCAGCCTTCATGGATATGATGAACAGGGTGTTCAAGGATTTCCTAGACAAGTTCGTTGTGGTCTTCATTGATGACGTGTTGGTTTATTCTCGCAGTGCTGAGGAGCACGAGCAGCATTTGCATTTGGTCCTATCAGAGTTGAGGAACCACAAGTTATTCGCCAAGTTGAGCAAGTGCGAATTTTGGTTGCCTCAGGTTTCTTTTCTAGGCCACGTGGTGAACAAGGATGGGATCTCGGTTGACCCAGAAAAGATTGCAGCAGTGACGGATTGGAGTAGGCCGAATACTCCTAAGGAGATCAGAAGTTTCTTAGGGTTGGCTGGCTATTACAGGAGATTCGTGGAGGGTTTCTCTTCTTTAGCCGCACCATTGACCAAGCTGACTCAGAAGAATGTGGCTTTTGTTTGGAGCGAGAAGTGCGAAGAAGCTTTCCAGGAGTTAAAGAGGAGATTGTGTACTGCTCCCGTTCTGACCCTTCCTACTGAGGGCATGGATTATGATGTGTATGTGGATGCTTCGCATATAGGTCTGGGATGTGTATTAATGCAGGATGGAAAGGTAATTGCTTATGGGTCAAGGCAGTTGAAAACTCATGAGCGGAATTATCCTACGCATGACCTTGAGTTTGCAGCGGTTATCTATGCGTTGAAGTTATGGAGGCACTTACTTTATGGGGCTCAGTGTAAGATTTTTACTGACCATAAGAGCCTGAAGTACGTGTTCACGCAGAAGGAGTTGAATCTGCGTCAGCGGCGGTGGCTTGAGTATGTGGCGGATTATGATGTGGAAATCCAGTATCATCCGGGCAAGGCCAATGTGGTGGCCGACGCCCTGAGCCGAAAGACGGGAAAGATCTTTAACCACTCCGTCGATCGATTAGTTGAGGAGTTCCTCCTTATGGATATTTCAGTGGGATGTTGTAGTTTACAGAGTAGCTTATCAGTGGAAGAGCCGTCCTGGATTTCTTTGACTAGATTGCATCAGAAGGACGATCTGGATCTGTTGCACCTTTTTACCAGGACAGAGAAGGGAGAGTTGCCAGATTTTTCTATTGATGATGCGGGTACTTTGAAGTACCGCGGCAGGTTTTGCGTTCCCGCTGTTGGGGACATTAAGAGTATGATTTGCAGTGAGGCTCATGGTTCCAGCGTTGCCTACCATCCAGGATCTACGAAGATGTACCGTGACTTAAGGCAAATTGCTTGGTGGTATGGTATGAAAGGAGATATAGCTCGTTATGTTGCTGAGTGTCACACTTGCAAGCATGTGAAGGCCGATCATGGAAGGCCTGGTGGTAAGTTGACTCCGCTAGAGATCCCGACTTGGAAGTGGGAGAGTATATCTATGGACTTCATTACGGGTTTGCCAAAATCCCCGAGAGGATTTGATTCTGTTTGGGTTATAGTGGATAGATTGACGAAGTGTGCTCACTTCGTGCCTTATAAGATTGATTACCCGATGAAGAAGATAGCGGAGTTGTACTTGAATGAAGTCATCCGACTCCACGGTGTGCCAGTTAGCATCATTTCTGATCGAGACTCCCGGTTTACTTCTCGTTTTTGGCAGAGTCTGCAGGAGGGTTTGGGTACGGATCTGAGGTATTCTACTGCGTACCACCCTCAGACCAATGGGCAGACGGAGCGGGTCAATCAGATTGTTGAGGATATGATCCGGTGCTATATTTTAGACCACGTTGGAGCGTAGGATGAGCGTCTGCGACTCATGGAATTTGCTTACAATAACAGTTATCAGGAAAGCTTGCAGATGGCTCCGTTCGAAGCCTTGTATGGGAGGCGCTGTAGGACTCCGTTGTTTTGGGCTGAGGCTGGTGAGAAGCCTTTGTTGGGTCCTGATGCTCTAGAAGAGATGGAAGTCGCCGTGAAGCTTATTCGGGAGAAGCTTCGTTTAGCCCAGGAGAGGTATGAAAAGAACGCCAATCGGCGTAGGTCTGCTTTGGAATTTTCAGTAGGGGATCATGTATACCTCAAGGTTTCTCCAATGGTTGGTGTGAAGAGATTTGGTAAAAATCGGAAATTGGACCCAAGGTATGTGGGCCCGTTTGAGGTCTTGGAGCGGATTGGTGTGTCTGCATATAGATTGGATTTGCCAGCGAACTTCCCTGGTGTTCATAATGTTTTTCATGTTAGCCAATTGCGGAAGTGTGTGCGCAGCAGTGGGCAACTCTTGGATGTTGTGCCCCAGTTAGAGCCCAACCTCTCTTTCGTTGAAGTGCCAGTTCGTATTTTGGATTCTCAGGAGCGTGTGCTGCGAAAGAAGTCCATACCGATGGTGAAAATTCTATGGAAAAATCAGGATTTGGAGAGCGCGACTTGGGAGCTAGAGTCGGCCATGAGGAGGGCGTACCCTCACCTGTTTCTCTGATTTGATCGGTATGTTTCCCTTTGTAACTTCTGTTTGTTACTTTTTCGTACTTTTGTAGGAGGGTTGTGCGTAAAGTTTCGGGACGAAACTTTCTTTTAGGGGGAGTGACTGTAATGCCCCGTCTTTTCAGCGATTATTTTTATTCTCGTTTGGCGTTACGATGACGCGTTTCCGTGGCTTGTGCCATGTGTGGAGTATGGTTTAGCTCCTTAGAACTGAGTGCCCTGTTTGGTAGCCTGTTGGCAAGATCTCCCTAGCAAACCGAGTCGTTTTGGTGACCCGGTGTGGCCTCTCGGGGGGATGTTTGTGTTTGGCTTTGTTTGGGCATAACTCGAGTTCTGTTCGTCGAAAGTTAATTTCGACTTCGCCGTTGTGTTCGTAGCGTGGGTATTTAGCTACGGTGCGAATTTCGTCGAATTCCGAGGTGAATCGGTTTTCGCGTCGATTTGGTGCTTTATGTAATTTTGTAATTAATTATATAATTATATAATTATATATATATATATACATAATAAGATGAAATGAAAAGCCCCCATCATCTTCTTCACGTAAGAAAACCGCCGGCCCCTTGTACGAGAGAAATGAGTAACCGCCGAGCTTTCCCTTCGGACGCCGATTCCCGGAGCGTTTGTGGACAGAATTCGATTCCGAGAGTGGATTCGGATTGCTCTCGTCGAGACCTTCATTCCTGCGGTAAGAAATTCGATTTTCGTGGAGTTTTGGAAGGATTGGAATTTTCAGTTTTGGAAGTTTTCCGCCATTAATGGCCGAGTCTTTGTTCTAGGTGTTGCGGCCGTCTTGATCCGTGCGAAGAGGAGGAAAGCAGTCCAAAGCTTCGCTGAGATTTGAGGCAAGTGGTATTCTTGCCCTTGCCAAGTGTTTTCTTTGATTTTATTTGCTGAAATTGAAATCCCGGTTAGCCCAGGTTAGAGGCCTTGTTGTTCTCGTTTTCTTGCTAACCATAGGGCTTAGTTCTTCCTACTGAAACCCCCCCTATGTTGTGATGTTTGGAATCCAAATTGTCGGCGTGAAGCCGTTGTTTTCCTTTATTTTTGATTGATGCTCTGGTTCGGGCGTAGCCGAAAGGGAGTGTTAGGAGGGGGGTGTGGTTGCCAATTTCCTTCGTTATGGTATTATTCGAATGGTTAGGCATAGTTTATATGGTAGTAGCGTGCGACATTGATAGTTGTCTACTGCTACTGCAGTGGCGTGAGTCGTGTGCGCGTTCCGGTGTCGTTCGGAAAATTCCAAACGGTACAGGTTTGCCGCGCACGGTCATTAACCTTTAGGGCGCACGACCACTGGTCGTGTGCCTCTGTTCGTGCGTGTATAAATTTCAGTTTCCAAAGTTCTGTCTCGGGCAATCGCACGAGCACTGGCAACAGTGCGCACGACCACTGATCGTGCGACACTGATCGTGCGCAGTTGCTAGGTTTTCTGTCAGGTTTCCAGGTTCGTTTCGCACGATCATCAGCCGATGAGTGCGCACGACCACTGATCGTGCGTCACTGATCGTGCGCTTTGTATATTTCCTTTTGCTAGGCGAATTTAGATGGTTTCGAGTGCAGGAGTTTAGATACTCAAGTGGCAGGCAATTACTTGAGTTCTGGATCTTCTGCCTTGGTCGTTCGACTGTCGTCGAGCTCCGTTTTCTTTAGTGGGCTTGTGGGTAGTGCTATAATTTTGGCGGCGAGTGAGGCTAGCTCACTCAAGGCCAAAGTTTAGGTAGGCACTGAGTGGGTTTCACTCAACGCCTAGTCGTGTTGGTTTATTTCAACACTCTTCCTTTACCTTGTATTTCGTTTCCGAGTGGTTTTCCAGTTGTATTTCTGGGTTTTTCTTGTCGGCCGTTTTCTTTATTTTCCTAAAGGCCGAATCGTGGGTCGTGGATAGTAGTGGTGGTTGTAGCTCTTTATGGGGGTGGAGTTGTGTGATATAGCCAAGGCCACCCATGGATTTCTTGCTCCAGGTACGGGCTGGGCATGTCGGGTGGAAGGTCCCTTGTGTTTTCACGTGTTGACCCTCGAGCTTTTGACTTGGACATGGTGGATTGGGGGACTGCGTTTGCCTTCGATCCGGTTCCTCGTTGTTGTTTTTGCTACTATCACTTCCCGCAGTTTAGGGTGTTAGAAGTTTCTTCTTTGGTAGTGTTGCAGCATTCTGGCTCTTGGTAGTCTAGTAGGCCCTACAGGATGTTGTTCCTGGGCTGGGTCGTTGCTGTTTCTTTGCACGTTGTGCATTTCTTGTTGTCCTGTTTTGGACAGTTGTGACTCTTTCTACTGCATGTTTTCTGTTATTTTGTCCTTTTGGTTGACTCTTTCATGCAGTTTTACCTTGATTTTTGCTTGCTGAGGTATTCTGTTTTCTTTTGGAATACCCCAGGTTCTGAGCTGTAGCCAGTTTGGTGGCTAGTTGGAGGTGTTGTTGTTGGTGGACTCCCGGACTTTGGAGTTTTGTTTACCTTGTTTGTGAGGTTGTTTTCAGTACTTTCTTACAGACATATATGTGTGCTGGTGGGTTCGTGTCAGGTTGTTGGCGCCCACTAGTAGTTTTTACCTTGTACTAGATATATACTATTGCTGCTACCATTTATTTTTCTAGAGATAGTCTACTTGCTTTGAGAAGGTTTTATGCTAGGTTGCTAGTTATTTTTAAACTATAATTATTATTATAAATGAAGCTCATGATCAGCATGTTTTGTAAACTTAATCACTATTTTCCAAATCACGTACGAAAACCGTTTTCTTATATATATTATATAAACTAAGTGTAGTGTCTTGCATAGCATGAGTGGTTCTCTTGGGACCCTTATGCGCTCTTTAGGGTGTAAAACCTAATTAAAGTAATTTTCCGCAGCGTTTAAATATAGTTTTCTTTTGTGGACTAGATGATCCACTGAGCCGAGGGATACGGACTCTAAACATAATTGATTTTCTATTCATTAAGCTCATGATTTTCTTGCATAAAGATTGTAGTTGGATTTGCCTGAGCGTCAGCAGTTATCCCCTGCTTGACGTGGCATCATGACGCGTGTTTTCTCTTACTCTGATAATTCTTAATTCGGAGAAAATGCGGGTTGTGACATTCTAATCTCTGCAAAGATGAAGTCAAAAGTAGGTAAATATAAAATATAACTTGTGTACATGTAGTTAACTCGCGAATACCTGCACATCTCTAGAAAAGAGAAGTCAAAAGTAGGTAAATTTAAAATAAAACGTAAGTACCTGATGTGAACTCGCGAACAGCTGGTAATATATAAAAAATAGTAGTGAAAAGTTGGTAAATTTAAAATATAACGCGAGTACCTGATGTGAACTCGCGAACACCTGCTAATCTCTTAAAAAGAGAATTTAAAAACAGGTAAATTTTAAATATAAATATAATGCGAGTACTAGAAGTTAACTCGCGAACACAGACTAATCTTTCGAAAGGAGATGTCAAATGCAGGTAAATTTAAAATATAATGCGAGTGCCTGGAGTGAACTCGCGAATACTTTCTAATCTATTCAAAAGAGAAGTAAAAAGAAGGTAAATTTATAATATAACATGAGTATCTAGAGAGAACACGCGAACACCGACTAACCTATACAAAAGAGATGTCAAAAATAGATAAATTTAGTTATAAATATAACGTGAGTACCAAAAGTTATCTCGCGAACACCTGCTAATCTCTAGAAAGGAGAAGTAAAAAAAGGTAAATTTAAAATATAACACGAGTACTTGGAGTGAACTTGCGAACACTTGCTAATCTTTTCAAAAGAGAAGTAAAAATCAGGTAGATTTAAAATATAACATGAGTACCTGATGTTAACTCGTGATCACCTGCTAATCTCTATAAAAGAGAATTTAAAAGCAGATAAATTAAAAATATAATGTTTGTACAAGGAGTGAACTTGCGAACACCTGCTTATCTCTATAAAGAAGAAGTCAAAAGCAGGTAAATTTAAAATGTAATAAGAGTACCTGAAGTGAACTCGCAAACACCTGCTAATATCTTCAAAGGAGAACTCAAATGCAGGTAAATTTAAAATATAACACGAGTACCTGAAGTTAACTCGGGAACACATGCTAATCTCTATAAAAGAGAAGTAAAAAGTAGGTTTATTTAAAATGTAATGCGAGTAACTGAAGTGAACTCGCGAAGACCTATTAATCTCTACAAAAGAGAGGTCAAAAGAAGGTAAATTAAAAATATAACGCGAGTACCTGAAGTGAACTCGCAAATACCTGCTAATCTCTAGAAACGAGAAGTCATAAGCAGGTAAATTTTACATATAGCACGAGTTCCTGAAGTGAATTCACGAACACCTGCTAATCTCTCCAAAAGAGAAGTCAAAAGCAAGTAAATTTAAAATATAATGCGAGTACCTGAAGTGAACTCGTGAACACCTATTAATCTCTGCAAAAGAGAAGTCAAAAACAGGTAAATTTAAAACATAACACGAGTACCTAAAGTTAACTCGCAAACACCTGCTAATCTCTACAAAGGAGAGTTCAAAAGCTGGTAAATTAAAAAAAATTTACACGAGTACCTGAAGTGAACTCAAGAACACCTGGTAATCTATACAAAGTAGAAGTCAAAAGAAGGTAAATTTAAAATATGACTCGAGTACCTGAAGTTAACTCATGAACACATGCTAATCTCTATAAAATAGAAGTCAAAAATTTGTAAATTGAAAATATAACACGAGTACCTAATGTGAACGTGCGAACACAAGATAATCTATACAAAAAATATGTCAAAAACATGTAAATTTAAAATACAACGTCAGTACCTGAAGTGAACTCACGAACACCTTCAAATCTCTGCAAAAAAGATGTTAAAAGCTGGTAAATTTAAAATATAACACGAGTGCTTGAAGTGAACTACAAAAAATCTTCTAATCTCTCCAAAAGAGAAGTCAAAAGAAGGTAAATTTAAAATATAACGCGAGTACCTGAAGTGAACTCGTGAACACCTTCTAATCTCTGTAAAGGAGAAGTCAAAAGCAGGTAAATTTAAAATATAACAAGAGTACCTGAAGTGAAGTCACGAACACCTTCTAATATCTACAAAGGAGAAGTCAAATGAAGGTAAATTTTGAAATAAATGATGAGTACCTGAACTGAACTCACAAACACCTTCTAATCTATGCAAAAGAGAAGTCAAAAGCATTTAAATTTAAAATATAACACGAGTACCTAAAGTTAACTCACGAATACCTACTAATCTCTATAAAAGAGAAGTCAAAAGAAGGTAAATTTAAAATATAACACGAGTATCTAAACTGAACTCGCTAACACCTGCTAATCTCTAAAAAGAGAGGACAAAAGTTGGTAAATTTAAAATATATTACGAGTACCTGAAGCGAACTCGCAAACCCCTGCTAATCTCTATAAAAGAGAAGTCAAAAATAGGTAAATTTTAAATATAAATATAACGCGAGTACCAGAAGTTAACTCGCGAACACAAGCTAATCTCTGGAAAGGAGAAATCAAAAATAGATAAATTTAAAATATAATTCGAGTACTTGGAGTGAATTTGCGAACACCTGCAAATCTCTTCAAAAGAGAAGTAAAAAGAAGGTAAATTTAAAATATAACGCGAGTACCTAATGTGAACTGGTGAACACGTGCTAATCTCTACAAAAGAGAAGTCAAAAGCAGATAAAATAATATATAATGTGAGTACCTTGAGTGAACTCGCGAATCTCTATAAAGAAGAAGTCAAAAGCAGGTAAATTTAAATTATAACAAGAGTACCTGAAGTGACCTTGCAAACAACTGCTAATCTCTTTAAAGGAGAAGTAAAAAGAAGGTAAATTTTAAATATAACACGAGTACCTGAAGTTAACTCGCGAACACCTACTAATCTATATAAAAGAGAAGTCAAAAGCTGGTAAATATAAAATATAACGCAAGTACCTGAAGTGAAATTGCGAAAACCTGTTAATCTCTAAAAAAGAGAGGTCAAAAGCGTGTAAATTTAAAATATAATGCGAGTACCTGAAGTGAACTCATGAATACCTGCTAATCTCTATAAAGGAGAAGTCATAAGCACGTAAATTTAAAATATAACACGAGTACCTAAAGTGAATTCTCGAACACCAGCTAATCTCTCAAAAAGAGAAGTCAAAAGCAAGTAAATTTAAAATTCAAAATGAGAACTAGAAGTGAACCTGTGAACACCTGCTAATCTCTTTAAAGGAGACATTAAAAGCAGGTAAATATAAAATTTAAAATGAGTACCTTAAGAGAACTCGTGAATACCGGCTAATCTCTTTAAAGGAGAAATCAAAAACTGGTAAATTTAAAAATATAACACAAGTACCTGAACTGAACTTGCGAACACCTGCTATTCTCTATAAAGGAGAGGTCAGAAGTAGGTAAATTTAAAATATAACACGAGTACTTGAAGTGAACTCGTGAACACCTGCTAATCTCTGCAAAAGAGAAGTCAAAAGCAGGTAAATTTAAAACATAATACGAGTACCTGAAGTTAACTCGCGAATACCAGCTAATCTCTATAAAAGAGAAGTCAAAAATAGGTTAATTTAAAATATAACGCGAGTACCTAATGTGAACTCATAAACACCTGCTAATCTCTAAAAAAAAATTGTCAAAAGCATTTAAATTTAAAATATAACGTAAGTACCTGAAGTGAACTCACAAACATCTGCTAATCTTAGGAATAGAGAAGTCAAAAGCAAGTAAATTTTAAATATAATGCGAGTGCTTGAAGTGAACTAACGAAAACCTTCTAATCTCTCCCAAAGAAAAGCCAAAAGCAACTAAATTTAAAATATAACGTGAGTACCATATCTAAACTTGCAAACACCTACTAATCTCTGCCAAGGAGAAGTTAAAAGAAGGTAAATTTAAAATATAACAAGAGTACATGAAGTGAACTCACGAACATTTGCTAATCTCTGGAAAGGAGAAGTCAAATGAAGGTAAATTTAAAATATAACACGAGTACCTGAAGTGAACTTGTGAACACCTTCTAATCTCTGCAAAGGATAAGTCAAAAGTAGGTAAATTCAAAATATAATATGAATACCTGAAGTTAACTCGCGAGCACCTGTTAAGCTCTATAAAAGAGAAGTCAAAAGTATTTAAATTTAAAATATAACATGAGTACCTGATGTGAAATCGTGAACACCTGCTAATCTCTAAAAAGGAGAGGTCAAAAGTAGGTAAATTTAAAATATAAAGCGAGTACCTGATGTGAACTCGTGAACCCCTCCTAATCTCTGCAAAAAAGAAGTAAAAAGCATGTAAATTTAAAACATAACTCGAGTACCTGTAGTTAACTCGCGAACACCTGCAAATCTCTAGAAAAGAGAAGTCAAAAGTAGGTAAATTTAAAATATAACATGAGTACATGATATGAACTCGCGAACGCCTGCTAATCTGTAAAAAAGAGACGTCAAGAGTAAGTATGTTATAAATAAAATGTGAGAACCTGATGTCAACTCGCAAACACCTGCTAATCTCTACAAAATAGATGCCAAAAGTAGGTAAATTTAAAATATAATGCGAGTACTAAAAGTGAACTCACGAACACCTCCTAATCTCTGCAAAGGAAAAGTCAAATTAAGGTAAATTTAAAATATAACACGAGTACCTGAATTGAACTGGAGAACACCTTCTAAACTCTGCAAAGGAGAACTCAAAAAAGGTAAATTTAAAATATAACACGACTATCTAAAGTTAACTCGCGAACACCTACTAATCTCAATAAAAGAGAAGTCAAAATGTGGTAAATTAATAATATAACAAGAGTACCTGAAGTGAACTCGTGAACACCTGCTAATCTCTACAAAGATGATGTCAAAAGCAGGTAAATTTAAAATATAACTTGTGTGCATGTAGTTAACTCGTGAACACCTCAAAATATCTAGAAAATAGAAGTCAAAAGCAGGTAAATTTAAAATATAACACGAGTACCATATGTGAACTCGTGAATACCTGCTAATATCTAAAAAAGAGAAGTCATAAGTAGGAAAATTTAAAATATAATGTGAGTACCAGATATGAACTCATAAACACCTGCTAATCTCTACAAAAGAGATGTCCAAAGCAGGTAAATTTAAAATTAAAAGTGAGTACCTGATGTAAACTCACAAGCACCTGCTAATCTTTATAAAGGAGAAGTCAAAAGCAGGTAAATTTAAAATATAAGACGAGTACCTGAAGTGACTTCGTGAACACCTGCTAATCTCTTCAAAGGAGAAGTCAAAAGCAAGTAAATTAAAATATAATATGAGTACCTAAAGTGAACTCGCGAACACCTACTAATCTCTCCAAAAGAGAAGTCAAGAGCAGGTAAATTTTAAATATAAAGAGAGTACCTGAAGTATACTCACGAACACCTACTAATCTCTCCAAAAATAGAAGTGAAAAGTAGTTAAATTTAAAACATAATGCGAGTACCTGAAGTAAACTCGCGAACACCAACTAAATCTCTGCAATGGAGAATTCAAAAGTGAAAGTTTTTATTTTCCAGGATAGCTAAACACCTAAAGGGGGGGAATAGGTTTTTGTCTTTTGTAACCATCTTTAATTATAGTGTGTTGTGATTTAGTTTAAGGTTAATTTTTCATGAATACACAACAACACACAATTATTTATAATCGTTCCCCAAGGTATGGGTACATCTACTGCCCCTCCCACCTTTCTAACAGTATGTTAGACAAGGTTAACTTCTCCAAACTCGGCTGCAAGATCTTACAACAGAGATCCCTCAGGATCTCTCAGACTCCTCCAACTCCTACCTCAGGCCCAAGGCCCAACCACTCAGAGCAGATGATGCTCCTTTAACTCAGTGATCTACTGATCATCTTCCTCGGACTTTAGTAATAATCCTACAACTCAGTCAAGGAGTATAGCCCTACACTCAGATCCACAGGAGGATCCAACACTCAGAGAATGAACTCACCTACAACTCAGGCACACAATCCTTACCTCAGATCAAGAGAAGGATCCTATACTGAGCCTTTATAGATCAGACTTACAACTCAGATCAGTTAAGATCCAATAGAAGAAATGTTGTTTGTTGTTGATGATTTGACTCTAGAGAAATAATCTCTAAGTCTACCTCTTTGGACTGAGATTTCTCACCCTTATCTTCTTCTTAGCTCCAAGGAAGCAGATCTTTAGGATATTTTAGCTTGGGCTGGGAATAACTTAGAAACAAAAGTTACTGAACTTGCTGAAGTAGATCAATGAGTTTTATTTTCTTTTTGTGTATTCAATCAACAACCTCTTCTTAAGTTATTAGACTATCTCTAGATGAACTTCCTGCAGAGCACTTCTATGTTTTAGGAAGAAGATGAGTTGATTAAAAAATCTCTCTTAAAAAATTTAACTTTTCTTTCTCGAAACACTATACTTTGTATCCTGTCGTCCAACGGCTCTTTGAGCAGTATGGTCCACTAGTATAGTTTGCTGCACAACCACTTTCGCATTAATTACTATACAATAGGCAAGTAGTGCCTTTTGTCCTGTAGCAAAATGATCACACATTGTTTGAATTTCTGCTGATGTCAGAATGACTCAGCTCCTGTGGACTTAGCCAAAACTCCAATAATTCTTCTTGGGCGTTGAGTAAAGCCTTATCACTCAATGTACTGGTACTTAGGTGAATTCTGACTGGCTGTGTTCAGTGCATTGAGTAATCCTTTATCACTCAATGAATGTAGATAATTCTTATATAACAACTTAGGCATTGAGTAAACCTTTGTCACTCAATGCATCTTAACTTAGTTGAATTATTCTGCTAGAAGGCAGTGAGTGAGGCTTCTTCACTCAATGCTTTCTGACTTTGCCTATTTTCTTGATGAGGTGTTGAGTGACTTGTCTTCACTCAACACTTTTAAACTTAGTAGGATTATCTGTAGAAGAGGCATTGAGGAAACTGCATTCACTCAATGCTTCTTTACTTAGAAAGATTTCTCTGACAGCAATCCTGCGACTTTGACTGCATGTTGTTCTGTCGATACTTTTGATTCTAGGAATTCAGTGAACTGTATTCACTCAACGCTTCAAGACTTAACCAGATTTTTGCTTTGGCAATACTAAGGCTTTGATTGCCTTAGCATCAGTCGATTTTTTTAGCCTCTTGGCATTGAGTGAACTGCATTCACTCAATGCTTTTGGACTTAAATAGATTTTTGCTTTGCCAGCATCCTGTCATGAGTCCATCTGACTTTGAGACTTTGACAACCTGTCCAGTCAGTTCAACAAAGACCAACCTGCATAAATTAAACTAATGGCATGCATCAAATACATTCATATGTATTCCATTGACTTGTGGGCCATCTTAAAATCTTGGACATTGTGATCAATTGACCCAATAATCTCCCCTTATTTGAAAAAGTCAGAACGTTAGTCAATGATATACACTAAATTAATTAATCAGATAAACATTTCAGAATATGAAATCGATAATATTTAAATGAAATCCAAAGGATTTAAACACACAGAAATAAGATTTTTTTTTAAGGAAATGTTCATAAACAGACTGTGTGCTTAATATAAAATATTCATATTCTTACAACCCCTTAAGAAAAGAAAAAAACATCATAAGTTTCAGTTTCCTTAAAAACAATCCAATTGCTTTCCCCTATAGGTTTTGTGATCTTTAATTTGATCCCTAGCAGACAAGATGATGGTCCTTGATTGAGGACTCCACTTCTCAAAGTCGGGTCTGGTCTTCATTTATTCACTGTATCTTTTCTTGTTATGCCTTACTTTTTCCTTTTCTTTTGCAATTGAGTTGCCTTTGGCCCTAACTATCTGATCAATAGTGGGGCTAAATGTAGCAATTACATCTGTAGTTGAAGGTTCAGCCCACTGAGCACCACTTTGTTCAGCATAAGGCACACCACTCTGATCACCATATTGAGCAACATACAAATATTCAGGGATTGGTGCAGTTTCAATGTTTTCATATGAGAGTTGCTCAAGACCCATTAAACCTCTCATTATATTTGTTGTCCAAACTACGTTCTTAGTATTTTCCTTTATCATTGCTTCCTCCCCCCTTTCTAACTTCATCAGAGGTTGTAGCAGTCAGAGTGTTCTTTGTATTTGTGAGTGTCCCATCAAAGAATTTGATTCCTTTAGTAACATTATTCTTGACCTCAAGCATATGGTCATCCAGAATTTCAGTGCATGCATCTATTCTTGAAAGTCTTCAATTTCAAGGTATAACACCCCCATCTGTCGTATAGTATATGACAGAAGGTCCGCCCGGGGCTCGACGCCATATACAACGGACATTTACAGACATTACATATTGTTTCCAAATCCAAGTTCATATATGAACGCACCCTAACTCATAACATTCTAGCGGAAGAATTTTAGTTTATGAACTCATAACAGAAGTAATGTCAAGTATACAGCATGAATAATATATATATAGATATATAACACATGTTTCGGTCGTAGCCTCATTACAAATGTTTCATTTAACAAAAAGTGGTTTCATACTTCGGCATGCAGGCCGACCACACATGAAGTACCTCTGATCCACAGCCCGCTACTTTCCACTTGGCTCTCCAGCACCTGCACAAAAGGGGCAACCAAAATATGGAAAACAAATCAACGGTCAGCATTTTGCTGACCCATTTATAACAATCCCACCCCTTACTTGGGGTGGCATTTCTCCATCCCTGCAAACAAGGCACAATATATATTTCTTGTGGCATTTACAATGTGCACTTCAACCACTATTCACCACAGATGTAGGCTCAACGGCCACGTGCCCCGTACACTCAGGGAACATTTTCGGTGTCCCGGCATCCCCCGTATAACACCACCGTTCAGAGGTATTTAAACTTTACAGTAACTTTTTCATTCAGAGGTACTTAACTTGACGACTACGTCATTCAGAGGTACTTAACTTGACGACTACTACCCATTTAGAGGTACTTAACTTGACGACCCAGTCGTTCAGAGGGACTTTACTTGATGGCACAGTAATTGGCCTCCCAGGCACAACTCATTCTTTACCATTTCAGGATGGTACCCACCATTTCTTGGCAATTTAAGCTCACAGCTTTGTATAGAGTGACCCCCAGGTCTCTTCAAGACAGGTCACACAAAATTGTAGCTCCATTAGAGCTATCACCTTGCGATACTCACTGTCGCTCGGCGATATCTACAGTTCTCTAGACGGTGATCTTTTCTGGGTCTTTTCCTCGAAATGCTTCTAGTTCTTTGATTCACCATCCTACACACCCCTAGACCTTGGATTTCAAACTTACATCACACACACATCCATGAAGTCTTCTCCAGCACGCAAAATAAACTTCACCAATCAAGACCAGCCCGTTTGGATGGGCTTCACACAACATGCCTATTTCGTACTCCACATTTCCGGATCTATATACAAGAATATTTGGGGATCAAACCGATCTACCCATTGGAATCCACCTTTTTTCACCTTTTGGTGAGGGGATCAATGCAAGTATGCATATTGAGGACTTCACTTATTCAGGAGAAACTCGTTACCCTTGTAGTTCTCTTCGGAGCCATGGAAAAGCTTTTCTACATCGATGGAAAGGAGCATGTCACTCTCCTCTTCATAGATCTATCCACAGATTTGGCCTCCGACCACAAGATCTCCTTCAGCGAGCTCATAAATCTCAGCCCAGCACTTCATTAGCTTCTTATTCCTTTTCACTCAAGGAAAATCAAGAAATATAGAGAGAGAGATAAAGAGAATGAAACCTCTTTCCTATTCTTCTCTAGTTAGGTGGATTAAGAATTAATCTCAGCCACATGATATTTTATTCAAAACAAAACAAAGGGAAGGATTTGAGTTGACTGGTCAACTTTATCATTATTGCCTAGCGATATCGACTGTCGCTACTTGGTGATATTGATTTCACCGCCTTTCCCACTTTGACCCAGGTCAACCACCGCATATTGGTTGCTTAATAGCCAATCTGACAAGTGTCTCACGCCACACAGCACTATCGCCCTACAATATCCACAGTTGCCTGCGATATCAAGCCACTCAACGCTTTCAGGCATTTAGTGCATCGAGTGTGTCGAGTGCCTGCTCGATGCTTACCGTTATCGCCATTTGGCGAAACCCACGATCACTACCCAGCGATATCATTTCGACGATTCGTCAAATGCGTTGAGTGCATCGAGTGCAGCTCAGTGAACTCTACATAGCTATCGCCATCAGGCGTTACCCAGTATCACCCAGCGATAGTGATAAACATTCTACTGTCAAATTTGGGGTGCTACAACCCTCCCCTCCTTACAGAAATTTCATCCCGAAATTTGCATATAGTTATAAGGAAGACAGCAACTTAAAGTTACAACAAATTTTTAATCATACAAATAATGTTATAACAACTTACACAAATAACTCGGGATATTCATCACGCATGGTCTACGCACGCTCCCATGTTAGATATTCATGGCCATAGTTGTCCCACCGGACTTTGAACATCCCAATTGTGTTGTTTTGTAGGTGTTTGATCTTCGTATCCTCGATCTGAATGGGCTTAACTTTCGTCATTAGCCTAATATCGACCGGAACTTGATCCGCAACAACCACTTGAGCTAGTTTTTTCCCAGCTTTTTGCAGCAACGATATGTGGAACACATCGTGCAATACATTAGCTCCGCATATAGAGCTAACTATTAGGCAACTTCTCCAACTCGCTCTACCACCTCAAACTGACCAAGACACCTCGGACTTAAATTTTTCAAGCGCTGAATCCTGGACACATCTTTGAATGGCTTGATCTTAAAGTATACCCACTCGCCAACCGTAAACACTACGTTTTGGTGTTTGGCATTATAGTACTTTGTCTGGCTATCTTGAGTTATCAGTAGCCTCTCCCGGATAGAGCGTATCATCGAATTAGCCTCTTCGACTTCCTTACGCTAATATAACTTATACTCGCATGTTTCCGCCCAAGGTAATGGTGTACGACACTTCCTACCATACAAAGCTTCAAAAGGCGCCATATTTATGCTACATTGATACCTATTATTGTAGGAGAACACTACTATATGGAGATGGTCTTCCCACCTTTTCCCAAAATCCAGGGCACACATACAGAGCATGTCCTCCATTGTTCAATTAGTCCTCTCAGTCTGGCCATCTGTTTGAGGATGAAAGGCCATACTTAACTTTAGTTTCGTCCCCAACAATTGATGGATTAGCCTCCAATCATTCGAAGTAAAAAAGCATTTCTCGATCACTGACGATGTTATGGGGACGACTATGCAATCGTACTATTTGCTCGACATAAATCTTAGCCAAGATATCAACTAAATCATCCCTCTTGCTCGGAATGAAGTGAGCCACTTTAGTCAACCGGTCTATGATCACCCAAATAGAATCGTTCCCGCATTGCGATGTCGGCAAAACGTGCACGAAATCTATCGAAATGTAATCAAACTTCCACTCTAGTATATGTAGCGACTTCAGGAAACCTCAAGGCTTCTGCCATTCAGCTTTTACCAAGGCGCAAGTCTTACATTTTGCCACATAATGGGCAATATCTTTCTTCAGACCAGGCCACCAGAACATCTTCTTCATGTCCTTATACATTTTTGTACTCCCTGGGTGGATTGAATTCTTTGTAAAGTGGGCCTCATACAATAATTCTTCACGTAATTTACCCACATTCGGGACACACAAACGAGCACCTTTCCGCAAAAGTTTATCATCCGAGGAGAATTGGGCATTTGACCCATCCACTGCATAACGTTGTAGACTATCATCTAGTTCTTTTGCTCGCCGAACCCTGTCCACAAGGTCATATTGTACCTGTGTCCTGTTCAGGCATGCACTTGCAATAGCATTCTTGTCCACACAAGAGATGTCTAAGGCCTCCAACTTCTAGATTAGATGCTCATCATGCAACTACAACCAACTTGCTCTTGTCGGAGTCCTACGACTCAAGGAATCTGCGACCACATTTCCCTTCTCGGGAGTATGATTAATCTGGAATGTGTAGTCCCCGAGCAACTCCATACACCTCTGTTGTCGTATATTGAGATACTTCTGATACAATAGATACTTAAGGCACTTATGGTTCGTGAAGATTTTAACTTTCATTCCATATAAGTAGTGACGCTGCAATTTAAGTGCAAAAATAACCTCCGCTAACTCCAAGTCATGGAATGATAGTTCCGCTGATGCACTTTCAACTAGCGTGAGTCATGCGCTATCACTTTACCAAACTGAAGAAGATCGCAACCTAAGCCGCTTCCTGATGCATCACTATAAATTTCATAGGCATCCAAGCCACATGGCATCGTCAAGATTGGCGCCATACTCAGACGACCTTTCAGCTCCTCAAAAGCTCGTACGCACTCCGGCATCCAAATGAACTTCTAATCTTTTCTCATCACTGTGGTGAGAGGAAAGGCTATCTGCAAGAAGTTCTCTACGAAGTGCCTATAGTAGCCCGTCAGTCCAAGGAAACTCCTGACCTCGGCTATAGAATACAACACTGGCCACTCTCGTATCGCAACTATCTTCGCAGGATCCACTGCAATTCCCTCTTCACAAACCACATGGCCAAGAAAAGCCACTGACAACAACCAGAACTCGCACTTCGAGAACTTGACATACAGCTTATTTCTTCTCAGGGTGTGCAACACCATCCGCAAATGATTCGCATGATCTTCTTCAGACTGAGAGTACACCAAAATGTCATTAAAAAAGACGATGACAAATAAATCCATGTACTCTTGAAATGTTCGGTGCATTAGTCCCATGATTATCGATGGCGCATTTGTTAGCCCAAACAACATTACCGTGAACTCGTAATGACCATAGCGTGTACCAAACGCTGTCTTGGGAATATCACATTCCCGAATCCTCAACTGGTAATAGCTAGACTTTAAATCCAGCTTTGAGTAGACAGTTGAGCCTACTAAATGATCAAACAAGTAATCAATTAGTGGAATCGGATACTTGTTCTTTTCCTTTAGCTTATTAAGCTCTCGATAGTCAATGCATAGCCGCAAGCTTCCGTCCTTATTTTTCACAAATAGGACCGAAGCTATCCAAGGTGACATACATGGGCGTATAAAGCCTTGCTCCAGAAACTCTTGTAATTGAATCTTTAGTTCCGCCATCTATTTTGGCGCAACACGATATGGCAAGCGGGCCACAGGTTTTGTAGCTGACACCAACTCAATAGCAAAGTCAATCTCCCACTGGGGCGGTAACCCCGGAAGATCCTTATGAAATACATCGGCGTACACTGATACAATAGGAACATCACTCACACTAGGCCTCAGATCAAAAGCCTCCAACAGCGTGAAGAACTACTCCGCGACCTTCCGAACTACCTTGAATACTTAAATAGCAGACATCAATGTCTTGCTCGATCCTCGCATACCAGCGAATTTAGTTTCTAGTTCGGTGTTCTGCCCAGTGTGACTTCCTTAGAGTTACAATCTATATAGGCACGCTGCTCCGAGAGCCAGTCCGTACCAAAGATTAAATCAAACTCTGATATCGGTAGCACTGATGCTTCCAATCTAAAGTCACGAATTCCTATTCGCACCTCAACACAACAGGCTCGGTCCACGCGCATCAAGCACTCATTAGATAGAAGCACATTCACTCGATCTGTCGGCATAAACGAAGGCACTCCAATACGCCCCACGAAGTCTTCTGACAGAAAAGAATGAGAAGATCTTGTATCAAACAGTGCTCTAGCCGGACACACCTAAATCAGGATAAAGCCTAAATCAAGCCAATCATGCACAAGCAATGCATAAGGTACTAAGTATGGAAAGAAGTAAAAATTATATCTTAACTCATACCCGTCACGACATCACTTTGTTTTATGGCCTCATGTTGGCAAAGATTATAAACTCAGGGTTACGCTTGGGATGCAGTCGATTCCACCACTGCCTTTCCCTTTTCAGCATAAGACGCACCCGTCTTTTTCTCCCCTTTTGGAAGATCACTCTAGCAATTTCAAGCTATATGACCCACCTTTCCACATGTATGACATGTGGGTAGACCTCTCCCCGAAGTTTCTCCAGATATAGGAGAAGAAGGAGCCGGTGCTTAAGTTTTATGCTTCTTTTTCCACCGTTGAAACACAGACTTTGAAGTACTAGGTACCTTGAACTCTATATTCTTCCCTGCCAAATCATTCTTATGCTACACACGCTTCATGTCCAGCTCAAGGGAATGAGCCAAATTGACCAAGGTAAGGAAACCCTACGTCATCGGTCCTGAGAGAAGCAACTGCAGGTAGTCTCGAAGTCCTTCATAGAACTGATTTGTTTTCCATTCCTCATCTACAAACGTAAAGCCTGCATATCTTCCCAATCTCGTAAACTCATACAAGTAGTCATACACAAACCTCTTGCCTTGAGTTAGCCATTGAAATTGGTTTTCCATCGCAATCCGCTGTGTTTATAGAACATATCTTTCTAGAAAACACCTTGAGAACTCCTCCATTTAGATCTCGCTCAACGGCCGCCCAACAAACTGGTTCACCTCCAACTCATCACACCAAAGTCTTGCCTCACCATCCATCAAGAAGGTAGTCACAATGAATTTTTGCCAGTCTTCTGTTTCAGTTGCCATCAGGACCCTCTTTATTCTTGAGAGACAAACTTTGGCTTGTGTAGGGGTTCCAGTACCCATAAACACAGGGGGATTGAAATTCATCACGTGTTTTAGTTGCTTCTCCATTTCTCGCCTTGTTTCCACTAGCACAATGACCACTTGTGTCACCGCCACGTGCTCCACTATGCCAACCGGTTCCTGAACCATCAAAGGAATGGGAGGTTGTCCCTGACCTCCAGGTTGCGCATTCATCATTACGAACACGGCTTCAGCAACCAACCGTATAGTTTCAACAGAAGGAGGTGTTGACACCTCATTTTTTGCATTACTCTCAACTGAGCGCTGGGGTTATTGCTGCCCCGAACCATCTCTAGTCGTCTATAATGTGAAACACACAATTATGCAACTTTGAATATTTCCAAAAGAAATTATAGGAACATAGCAGTTCCGATCCGTAAACATGTGTATCATTCTTAAGCGGACATTCATGGGTTCAGTCATGTTATCACGGTAGCGCACATACACATGCTCACCACCCCTTAAAAGAATTCGACCACGAATTTAAATAATAAAGACCAAGAACGGGCTCAGATACCAATTTTTTAGCGCCCCCATCCGTCATATAGTATATGACAGAAGGTCCGGCCGGGGCCCTACGCAATATACCACGGACAGTTAAGGAGATTACATATTATTTCCAAATCCAAGTTCATATATGAACGCACCGTAACTCAGAGCATTCTAGCAGCATATTAGTTTTTGAACCCATAATAGAAGGAATGCCCACAACACAGCAAGAATGATATATATAAACATATTACACATGTTTCGGCCATAGCCTTATTACAACTGTTTCATTTAAAAAAAAGTGGTTTCATACTTCGGCAAGAAGGCCGGCCACACATGAAAATAGTAAATGTTCAGTTTTGGGCCTTCAAGGGCCAGCCAATTCAAGCACATGATCCTCAACCCGCTACTTTCCACTTAGCTCACCAGCACCTGCAAAAACGGCCCACTAAAACGTGGCAAACAAAGCAACGGTCAGCATTTTGCTGACCAATTTATAATGATCCCACCCCTTACTCGGGGCGGCATTTCTCCATCCCTGCAAACAAGGCACCATATATATATCTTTTGGCATTTATAGTGTGCACTTTAAGCACCATTTAACACAGATGTAGGCTCAACGGCCACACACCCCGTGCACTCAGGGCACATTTTCGATGCCCCAACATCCCCGTGTAACACCATCGTTCAGAGGTATTTAAACTTGACGGTAACTTTGTCATTCAGAGGTACATAACTTGACGACTACATCATTTAGAGGTACTTAACTTGGTGACTGACTGCCCATTCAGAGGTACTTAACTTGATGACCCAGACGTTCAAAGGTACTTAACTTGATGTCACAGTAATTGGCCTCCATGACACAAAACATTCATTACCATTTCAGGCTGGTACCCACCATTTCTGGGCTATTTAAGCTCACAGCTTTGCATACAATGACCCCCAGGTCTCTTCAAGACAGGTCACACAAAATTGTAGATCGCTTGGAGTTATCGACTGTCGCAACTTGGCTATATCGATTTCACCGCTTAGACCGCTTTGACCCAGGTCAACCACAACGTATTGGCCGCTTGACAGCCAATCTGACACGTGTCTCATGCCACGCGGAACTATCGCCCGACGATATAAACTATCGCACGCGATATCAAGCCACTCAATGCTTTTAGGCGTTGAGTGTGTCGAGTGCGTCGAGTGTCGACTCGACGCTTACCTCTATCACCATCTGGCGATACCCACTGTCGCCACCCGATGATATCATTTCGATGATTAGCTGAATGCATTGAGTGCATCGATTGCAGCTCGACGAACTCTGCGTCGTTATAACCATCAGGCGATACCCAATATCGCCCAATGATAGTGACAAACTTTATGCTGTCAAATTTGGGGTGTTATACAAGATAGCTAACAACCTAGAGGGAGGGGGTGAATAGCTTTTCTGGTGTATTATAATTATCTTTAACTTAATGTGTTATGAGTTAGTAGATTTTAAGCTTTCAAGACAAAACATAAAGAACACACAGAATTTATAGTGGTTTCCCAAAATATGGGTATATCCACTCTCCTCCTACCTTTTTAACTTCTAGTTAGACAAGTTACTTCTCCAAAAACTCAGCTCCAAGGAGCTTACACCTCAGATCCTACAGGATCTTTCAGTCTCCTCCAAGACTTACAACTCAGGCATAAGGCCCTGCCTTAGAGCAAACATGCTCCTACAACTCAATGATCAAATGATAACCTACCTTAGACTTGAATTAAAGTCCTACATCTCAGGCTATAGAGGATAGCCCTACCTCAAAGAGAATAACCCTCCTACAGCTCAGGAACATGGCCCTATCTTAAATATAAATCTAGATCCTACACTCAGACCCAAAGTTCCTACACTCAGAGAGTATGAATCTCCTACATCTTAGGAAAAACTTCCCTACCTCAGGCTCAAAAGCCCTACGGCTCAGATCCAAACAGGATCGTACCTCCGGCCAAAAGGTCCTACTCTCAGATCCAAACACTTGATCCTACACTCAGGCAAATATGCCCTACCTTAGGCACAAAGGCCTTGTAACTCAGGTCCAAAAGGATCTAATAGAAAATAAATTGGTTTGAGTTAATTTGACATGGAGATATTTCTTTGTGTCTACTTCCTGAGTTGAGTTATCTAAACCTAATAATATTCATAGAAATAATAAAATGATCTTTAGTAATTAGCCGCCTTTGTTGGCAGTATCTCAAAAATATGTCTCTGAACTTGCTGAAGAAGACTGAAGACTGATCTTGAGTTCTTCAAACAGCTAACTTGAACCTGCAGAATACTAAAGACTCTTCTTCTCATTATTTGTCAGACGTTAATCTGAACTTGCCATAGCAGATGAAATTGCTACAGCAATCTGGAAAGAACTTTTAGATCAGTTGGATTAACTTCAAGCTTTTGGCTCTGCAGCAATGGCGAGGAAGATGAAGTCTATCCACAAAAAGTGAAACCCTAAAAGTTAAGTTCTTCATTTTGTAGCTATCCCTTTTATCTTCTGTTGATTAGCGACTCCAAGAAGTAGTGGAGACCACCTATATTTGACAGATGTAACTCGCTTTAATGGAAGAAGATGTATAGTAGAGCGCTGTCGCTATTTATCGCGTTCTATAGATTTCCCACAACATATTCGAACTCTGTTGACTTTGGTTGACCTCATTAGTTATGGACTTAGCCAATTTCTCAAATCCACTCCAGACGTTGAGTATGGTGAGTGAACAAGCTTCACTCAACGCCAAAACCCTTAGTCAAATTTCTGAACCATTCTGCATCTTAGGAATTGAGAGCGTTGAGTGAGCCTTCACCACTCAATACTTTCTGACATCATTCTACCTCTATGCACTGAGAGCATTGAGTGAGCCTTCCTCTATCTAACTTGGCCATTTGTTCACCTGTCTAAAGGCATTGAGTGCGCTTGCCTCACTCAATGCTTTCTGCATTTTCCTATCTTCTTTATTAGGATTTGATTGCAATAGCATGACTCAACGTTTTTGTTGTCTAGCTTTGAGAGCGTCGAGTGAAGCTTCATCACTCAACGCTTTTGTACTTGGCTGCTTTTTGTCATATTTTTTCTTAGGCTTTATCATCACACGATGCATTCTTCTTTGGCGTCAAGTGAGCTGTGGTCACTTCGACCCTTCTGGACTATCAAATATTCAACCCGCCAACACTGAGGCTTTGACAGATTCAGCTATACTCAATGATGGCGTTGAGTGAACTATCCTTACTCAATGCTTGTAGACTGTGCCGTAGAATTGCTTAGCAGACTATATGGCTTTGACCGTCCACAACTAACTGAGCGCTTTATGGCATCTGGCATTAAGTGAATTTGCTTCACTCATCTCCTGCGGACTTAGGCAATTTCAAGCCTATCCAGCATCCTCCCTTGCATCTAGCATTGAGTGAACTTGTTTTACTCAATGCCTGTGAACTTTAATAGATTTTTGTCTATCTACATCTTTACTTTATGACCACCTGTCACATCACTTGGAATACTTGTCCTATCAATATTATAAGAAATATCCTGCATGCATGAACTTGAACATACATTAAATACAATAATGTTTATATAATTGACATGTTTGACTTCTTCAAATCCAGAACATTATGGGCAATGGACCCAATAATCTCCCCCTATTTCAAGAGACAAAACACTAATTCAAAATCCTAAGTCAATGATATACACTAACATATGCAACAATAAAACATTACTTGGAAAACTTATAACAAGAGAACAAGTTATAGTTACCACACTTGCCTTGTCTGTAGGGTGATCATCATCATACCTGCTCCCCCTGAATTGTTGCTACCAGACCTTGATTATTTTTATCATTTCCTTCTAATAGATTAGATACCACTTATATCCTTCTCATTTGTATCCTTATCTCCCCCTTTTTGACTTCTGTAAATAGTCAGGGAGGCTCTGATTATTTGCTCCCCCTTTTTGAGTACAGATAAGTAACTCTTATAGCGATTGAACCACTTGAGAGTGTTGGAGGTGTGTTGCTCCTTATTTATAGGATGCCACTTCAGTATACCTCTATAAGTGCTGGACTTGCTCCCCCTCAACTGAAGCATCCTCTATCATACTTCCCGGTAGACACTCTAGTCTATACCAGTCTGGATAGCATTTGAACACGATACCACTGAAGGTATACTACTTGAAAAGTCTTCATCCAACTGAAGGACAATTCCACCTGCAAGAAATAATATAATCTGCAACAAAAAAGGCACACGAGGAGCAACTGAATCTATACCAAGTTAAACATACCCAACTCAAACTTGAAGGTGTTGAACTTTGCTTCATCTAGTGGCTTAGTGAAGATGTCAGCCACTTGCTTGTCTATAGGGACAAACTCAAAGTTGATATCTTCACATTCCACATGCTCCCTAATGAAATGATTTCATATCTCAATATGCTTAGTCCTGCTGTGTGAGACAGGATTCTGACCAATTGAGATGGAATTAGTAGAATCATAATATAAGATACTTCTACTTATCTGGAGTTTATAATCCTGGATTTGATGCTGGATCCACAACAACTAAGCACAATAGCTACATGCTGAGATGTACTCTAACTCTACAGTTGAAATTGCAACACCTGTTTGCTTCTTTTTGCTCCAAGACACTAGTCTCCCTCCCAAGAACTGACAGGTGCCAGAAGTGTTCTTCTTGTCCTCTTTGCATCTTTTTACAAAATCTGCATCTGAATAGCCTGTTAGTTCTAACTCCCCAATTCTATGGTACCATAGGCCAAGATTTGGCGTGCACTTTAGATATCTCAAAATCCTCTTTGCAACATAGTAGTGAGATTCTTTAGGTCAAGCCTGATACCAAGCATACACATATGTAGCATATATGATGTCTAGAATACTTACAGTTAGATATCAAAGGGAGCCAATTATCCCTCTATACAAAGTTTCATCAATAAGTTTCCCCGCCCCATCTTTGCCTATAGGCATACTGGACCCCATAGAAGTTTTCATAGTGAAGGCAGTCTCCATACCAAACTTTTTGATTAACTTCTTGGTAAACTTAGACTGGTATATGGACAAGGCATCATCAGTCTGTCTTACTTAGATTCCCAATAAGAACTTAAGTTCACCCATACTGCTCATTTCAAACTTCCCTTGCATAAGTTTGGCAAACTGATGGTAAAGATCGTCTCACTGAATACAATCCGAATAGGCAAGTGTACCTATCGTTTTATAGTATAGTGATAAAATTAAATCAAGGTCGTATAAAAACTCGGGGCAGCCAAGTACTATTACTCACAATGATTCTATTATCCTACCGAATGATTGATGGGTTCGAAAAATTAAAATAAACTAAGCTTAATTAAAAGAGAAGTAAAATATTGTGAAAGAGTGCTCGATCGACGATTCACTTTTAAATAAAATAATGAAATAAATTAGTTTAACATTTGCAATTCTATTAAGACCGTGACGCATCCGATATTAGGAAATAATCTCGATAGAGCATTAGATCCCCTAACTTATAGACGTTTTGACCGAAATCTCTTTACAAGTCAAAATGGCCTAAAGTCGCATTACCGAAGTGACTCGCACTATTGGATTTGACTCCAATCCAGAGGATTTACGTCGTCCTATCTCTAGGATTGCGTGCAACTCCTTCCTTCTTTAAGTGATCTTTCAAATCAATGAGTCTCTCGACTTCTATGAAATGAGATCAAATGCCTACTACCATATACCGGAATATGGAGTCGACACGATAAAAATCAAAGAAGGATCAAAAATAGGAAAAATACAAATGTAAACATAAAATAAAAGATGCGTTATTTTATCGCAAAGCACATCGCGATCGGGCATAAAAAAATTAGCTAAGCATAATAGAAAGAGAAACAATGAAAGTAAAAGAAAAAGATTTCATTTGCATTGCTTAAGAAAGAACAAAGGTACACAATAATAATACTAAAAAGACAAGATAATATTGCACTAATAAAAAGACTATTACAATAATGAAGAAAGAAATCTACTTGGCAACAAGGAAAGAAGAAAAATAAACTATTAGTAGCTATCTAACTTGCTCTCCACAATACATCCTCCAAATGCTTGAGGCAAAGGGTTCCTTTTATAGGAGAGGAGGAAGAATCTAGAATAAAAGGAATATGAGGGGACAAGGGAGGTGGCAGGCCATGTGTGGTGGAGAAAATGCATGAATGTAATAATGTGGGAGAGAGAAAATCGGAGGTTCAATGTATTTCATTTAGGGAAATTAAAATAGAAAATATGGAAAATAGAAGGGGGATGAATGAGGAATAAAGTGGGGAGAAAAAAATAAAGGGGGGAGAGACAGTGGATGAATGTGGAATAAAGAGGGGGAAAAAGGGTGGGCCAACCATGCATGAATGTGGAGGTGCATGTATATCATTCAATGAGGGAGAAAATAGAAGGGGCTGGCCAATGCAAAGGTGGCAAGTGGAATGTTGTGAGCTTGAAGAGGGCTTGGGTAGGGCTGTAGGGGCTGCTCCATGTGGGCTCGGGTGTGGAGGAAAAGCCATGCAAAGGTGGCGGGTTGTATGGGCTTTGTGTTGGACTTCATGTAGGCTTGAATGTGTGCATCAAACGGAGGATGGATTTGAGCTTGGGCTTTAACCTACAAATAAATCAAAACAAACATTAGTCAATTTTTTATAACATGACATAAATAAACATAAGACAAAGATCATAAAATAATAAAAGTGAAAATACATCAAACATATAAATAAAACTATGAAGTTTAATTATTATAACATAACAAAACATTAAAATAAAATAACAACATAACAAGCATAATAATACGTAAAACTATAATAAAACTAGGAATTAATATATTATAAAAAAGAAATTAAAACATGAAATAAAAACATAACAAGCATAAAATATAAATAAACTTAGGCATTTTGCATACTAAACTACCCCAAAAACCTATGACTAAAAGTAGTCATCAAATTCCCCCATGCTTGAGCTTTTGCTATTCCAAAGCAAAAGTATGAGAAATATTTATAAGACATTTATAAAATTTTTAATTAAACTTAAAAATTTATTTACACCAAAATCTTGCCAAAAATAAAATTTAGCGATTTAGGAATTAAGTCCTAAATTATGAAATTAAAGTGAAAAGAGAGAAATATTTAGCCAAAAATTCTCTAATAAATTAACTAGCAATCAAAATTGAGTAAATTACAAACAAGGTTAGATTGAAATTATAAAAACCATAACTTAAAAGAAACTTAAGGAAAAATTGCAACCTACTACTTATGCTCTCCCAATATTTTAATTCAAAAAAAAGACAATAATATTGGCTAAGGGGTTTGGGGAGGAGAACATCATGAAGAGGTCTTTGCTTGGAGGTGATCATCATTATTTTTTTCTTCACACCCCACACAATTTTTTTTAAAATAAAAAATATATATAATACCAGAAAATGATAGACTAACATCCTATCACTTCCCACGACATATATGAACTTTTAATTCCTCTCTTCATCACGGTTGCATATGTGTACCAGAGAATAAGGAACTAACATCTCCTTATTCCTATGATATATGATCTAACAATAAAAGGAAAAAGGAAGGCGTTAAACAAAATTTTAGAAAATGAACTAAAAAACTAGAGAGCAACTACTAGTAAATTGATATTTTCTAAGAATCTAAAAGCATGAGGTAATAATCATTAGAATCCAAAATTGTTAAGCAAAATTAGTACAAAATTGAAACTATTTAAAATAAAAGAGAAAAAGTGCTAAATAAATTACTATAAGCAAATTAAAATCATAAGATTATCCTCAAAACTAAATCACCAAATATTAGATTTAACTAAATATGATGAAATAAAAGATTAGCAAATAATAAAAAGAATGCTTATAAACAAACTCAAATAAAATTTCTGAAAATAACAAAAAGCTAAGCCTGAGGTTTATTATATTTCTTTTATTTTACTAAGATTTTTCATATTTTTTGTTTTGAAATATGATCTTTTTTTGGAATTTTTTATTTTTCTAATTTTTTTGGTTTTTGATAAGGCTAAATAAAAACAATACTAAAGAAACTTAATAAAACTATACTAATCTTTTTTTGTTTTTTTGTAGAAATTTAAAAAATTTTATAGAAAAGAAAGAAGAAAGAAAACAACTAAACCCTCCCCATGCTTAAATTTTGCATTGTCCTCAGTGAAAAATAAAAATAAGAAAGAAAAGAAAGAAGAAAGGGGAGGGGGATGCAATAAAGTAAATAAAAAAGAAATCGACTTCCTCGGATTCATAAAGCCGAATGCAGATGTCGCTCCCCCATGCTTGAGCTGGACACCGGCTAAGTCCTAAGGAAGAGAGGAAAGGATCGAGCCAAACGAACCGCCAGAGGTATTATTCCTACAAAACAAAACATAAAAAAAAAGAGCAAAAAGTGATAAGCAAGGGGTGCCTGCCAAGAGCGCTCTTTGTTTAACGTCGTCTGAGCCCGACGTTAACAAAATGGATAATAAAAAGTAATATGAAGTGGTAACTCCCTAAGTATGAGCTTAGGAGAGTAAATCAAAAAAGAGAAGAAATGAAAATTCGCACCGACATGCGGTGGAATCTTCAAGGGAATGACGCCCAAAAATGAACGGATGGAGTTATAGAAGAACTCCGTTGTATGTAAAATGGGAAAGAAGGGGTCGTCAAAAGAAGAAGAAAAAAAAAGAAGAAATAGAAAAAGGAGTAAAAGAAGTAGAAGAAGAAATTTCATCAACGAAAATTTCACAAGGAGAAGGAGAGACTTGTGAAATTTCAGGAGAAGAAGGGGCAGAAAGAACTAAAGGAAAGTCATCTAAAATAAAAGAAGAAGAAGAAAAAGATTCGCTAAAAATAGAAAAATTTGGAACAGTTGAATTTGAGATTGAAATGGAATCACAAACGTCTTCAGAAGGAGAAATAGGAGACGTCTCGTCATCCTCAACAGGTAAGAAGCATGCCGGAATATCCATAGAGGTGTCTTCCAAAAGAGGAAGGAAACAATCCGGAATATCTGAATTGTTATCCTCCTCAAGAGGAAAAAGACAAGCCAGGATATCCGGTGACTCATTACATAATGAAAATTGAGGAGACGGAGAAGAAGACGAAGAAAAAGATGCAGCCTCACGAGAAAAAAAAATCCATAATGGTTTTGAAATGTGAATTAATATTATCAATTGAAGTTTACAATTCAAGATACTCATTATCGATAGAATTAAAATTTGGAGGCGCGGCGCTTTGTGGGGCAAAATCTTAAGAAAAATAAGACGGGTTCCCCATCTCCCAAGTAGGATAAAAATTGGAGTAAGGGTCAAATTGGCCACTTTGACCTGCTCCAAAAAAATTAAAATCAAAAGAGGGAGGGGTTCCCGAAAGACATTCAGAATAAAAGTGGTCGGGCGACCCGCAAAAAGCGCAAAAAGATGATGATTCCATAATAAAAAAAACTGTTACCAAAAAGAAAAATAAAATTTTTTTTTGATATTTTTTTTAGAAAGTAGAAAAATTAAAATAAATATTTTTTTAAAAAAAATAGTAGAAGTAATAAACTCGATGCTTTCGTAATATTGCCAAAAATATCCCCTGCAACGGCGCCAAAAACATTATGCGTGAAAATCGTCTCATGGACTACAATCCGAATAGGCAAGTTTACCTATCGTTTTATAGTATAGTGATAAAAATATATCAAGGTCGTATAAAAACTCGGGGCAGACAAGTACTATTACTCACAACGATTCTACTATCCTACCAAACGATTGATAGGTTCGAAAATTAAAATAAACTAAGCTTAATTAAAAGAGAAATTAACTTATGCAAAAGAGTGCTTGATCGATGATTCACTTTGAAATAAAATAACGGAATAAATTAGTTTAACATTTGTAATTCTATTAAGACCGTGACGGATCTTATATTAAGAAGTAATCTCGCTAGAGCATTAGATCCCCTAACTTATAGATATTTTGACCGAAATCTCTTTACAAGTCAAAATGGCCTTAAGTCGTATTACCGAAGTGACCCGCACAATTGGATTTGACTCCAATCCGGAGGATTTACGTCGTCCTATCTCTAGGATTGCATGCAACTCCTTCCTTCTTTGAGTGATCTTTCAAATCAATGAGTCTCTTGACTTCTATGAAATGAGATCAATTGCCTACTACCGTATACCGGAATACGGAGTCGACATGATAAAAATCAAAGAAGGATCAAAAATAGGAAAAATACAAATGCAACCATAAAATTAAAGATGCGTTATTTTATCGCAAAGCTCTTCGCGATTGGGCACAAAATATAATTAGCTAAGCATAATAGAGGAAGAAAACAAAAGAAAAGAGAATTGCATTTTCATTAAACTAGGAATAAGAGTACATAACAAGATGAAAAATACTAAACTATTGCTTGGAGAAATGGAAAAATAACAAGAAAATACAAATACTTGAAATGGAAGCTTGGTCTCTAACTCTCTACATTAGCACTCTATTTTCTACTTATTTCAAAAAGCTTGAGGGATGGGGTCCTTTTATAGATGAAGGGGAAGGTTCTAGATGGAAATGAAGAGGGGGAGACAAGGGGGTGGTCGGCCATGCATGTTGGTGAGGGTGCATGAATGTCATTTAAATGAGGGAGAGAGAATATCTAGATTCATGCATTTTATTTTAGGAAAATGAAAAGAAAATTAAACATAAGAGAGGGGGATGGATGAGTCTTAAATGAGCATGAGAGAGAAAGGGAAAGAAGGGGTGAATGTGAAATAAAAAGGGAAAAATAATAAAGGAGGAGAGAGAGGGAGGGGGCTGACCACATGCATGAAGAATTGCATGCATGTGGTCGGGTTTGACATGAGGGGGCTTCTTGGGCTTCAATGGGGTGCTACTTGGAGTGGGATTTGATATTGTGGGCTGCATCAAATGCAAGTGGGCTTCATCATGCTTGGGCTTTGAACCTACAAATAAAACAAAACAAAACATTAGTCATTTTTTTATAAACATAACATAAATAAACATAAGACATAAAAAAAATGAAAATACATAAAACATATAAATAAAACTCATCTTAACATAATACATAAAATAATAAAAATACATATAATAAAACTATAGATTTTTATATCATAACACAAAAGACTTTAAATAATAAATAAAACATAGCAAGCATAAAAATAATTAAAACATACAATTAAACTAGGAATTTTGCATACTAAACTACCCAAAAAACGATGACTAAAAGTAGTCATTAAATTCCCCCATGCTTGAGTTTTTGTTATTCCAGAGCAAAAGTATGAGAAATATTTATAAGACATTAATAAAATTTTCAATTAAACTTACAAATTTATTTACACCAAAATCTTGCCAAAAATAAAATTCAGGAATTTACAAATTAAGTCCTAAATTTTGAAATTAAAGTGAAAAGAGAGAAATATTTTGCCAAAAATTCTCTAATAAATTAACTAGCACTCAAAATTGAGTAAAGTGCAAACAAGGTTAGATTGAAATTATAAAAACCATAACTTAAAAGAAACATAAGGAAAAAATGCAACCTACTACTTATGCTCTCCCAATATTTTAATTTAAAAACTAAGACAATAATATTAGCTAAGGGGTTTGGGGAGGAAATCAACATGAAGAGGTCTTTGATTGGAGGTGATCATCATTTTTTCATCACACCCCACACAATTTTTTTTTTAAATAAAATATATATGTAATTCCAGAAAATGATAGACTAACATCCTATCACTTCCCATGACATATATGAACTTTTAATTCCTCTCTTCATCAGGGTTGCATATGTGTACCAGAGAATAAGGAACAAACATCTCCTTATTCCCATGACATATGATCTAACAATAAAAGGAAAAAATATAGGGTTAAACAAAATTTTAGAAAATAAACTAAAATACAAGAGAGCAACTACTGGTAGATTGAGATTTCCTAAGAATCTAAAAGCAAGAGGTAATAATCATTAGAATCCAAAATCGTTAAGCAAAATTACTATAAAATTGAAACTATTTAAAATAAAAGATAAAAAGTGCTAAATAAATTAATCTAAGCAAATTAAAATCATAAGATTATCCTCAAAACTAAATCACTAAATATTAGATTTAACTAAATATGATGAAATAAAAGATTAGCAAATAATAAATAATAATAAAATGCTTATAAACAAACTCAAACAAAGTCTCTGAAAATAACAAAGAGCTAAGCATGTGGTTTATTATATTTTTTTGATTTTTCTGACATTTTTCATTTTTTTAGGGTTTTGAAATATGATCTTTTTTTTGGAATTTTTGATTTTTCTAATTTTTTTTTGTTTTTGATAATGCTAAATAAAAGCAATACTAAAGAAACTTAATAAAACTATACTATTCTTTTTTGTTTTTTTTTGTAGAAATTTAAAACATTTTTTAGAAAAGAAAGAAATAAGAAATAAAATAACTAAACCCTCCCCCATGCTTGAATTTTGCATTGTCCTCAATGAAAAATAAAAACAAGAAAGATAAAGGAAGAAGAAAGGGGAGGGGGATGCAATAAAGTAAATACTTAAAAAGAAAATGACTTCCCCGGATTCGTAAGGCCGAATGCAGATGTCACTCCCCCATTCTTGTGCTGGACACCGGCTGAGGACTAAGGAAGAGAGGAAAGGATGGAGCCAAACGAACCGCCGAAGGTTTTATTCCTACAAAACAAAACAAAAAGAAATATAAATAATAAAATGCATAAGCAAGGGGTGCCTCCCAAGAGCGCTCTTTATTTAACGTCGTCTGAGCCCGACGATATTTGTTAACTAAATGGATAATAAAAAGTAAAGTGAAGTGGTAACTCCCTAAGTATGCGCTTAGGAGAGTAAATTAAAAAAAAAGTGAAGAATCGCACCGACATGCGGTGGAATCTTCAAGGGAATGACGCCCAAAAATAACGGATGGAGTTATAGAATAACTCCGCCATAGATAAAATGAAAAAGTATGGCTCATCAAAAGAAGAAGAGGAAAAAGAAGACGAAATAGAAAGAGGAATAAAAGAAGGTGAAAAAGAAGTTTAATTAACCGAAATTTCACAAGGAGAAAGAGAATCTTGTGAAATTTCGGGAGGAGGGGTAGAAAAAATGAAAGAGAAATTATCTAAAATAAAAGAAGAAGATTCGCTAAAAATAGAAAAATTTGGAACGGTTGAATTTGAGATTGAAATGGAATCACAAACGTCTTCAGAAGGAGAAATAAGAGACGTCTCGTCATACTCAACAGGTAAAAAGCACGCCGAAATATCCATAGAGGTGTCTTCCAAAGGAGGAAGGAAACAATCCGGGATATCCGAATAGTTATCCTCCTCGAGAGGAAAAAGACAAGCCGGGAAATCCGGTGACTCATTACATGAAGAAATTGGAGGAGACGGAAAAGAAGACGAAGAAAACAATGCGGACTCACGAGAATAATAATCGATAATGGTCTGGAAATGCGAAACAATACTATCAAGAGAAGTTTGCAATTCAAGATACCCATTATCGATAGAATTAAATTTAGAGGCGCGACGCTTTGTGGGGCAAAATCATGCGAAAAATAATACGGGTTCCCCATCTCCCAAGTAGGATAAAAATTGGAGTAAGGGTCAAATTGGCCACTTTGACCTGCTCAAGAAAAATTGAAATTAAAAGAGGGAGGGGTTCCTGAAAGACATGCAAAATTAGAATGGTCGAGCGACCCGCAAAAAGCACAAAAAGATGATGATTCCATAAAAAAATAAACTGTTACTAAAAAGAAAAAAGAAAATAAATATTTTTTTAGAAAATAGAAAAATTAAAAATATATTTTAAAAAAAAATTTAGGAGAAGTAATAAACTCGGTGCTTTCGTAATATTGCCAAAAATATCCCCTGCATTGGTGCCAAAAACTTGATAGTAAAGATCGTCTCACAGAATACAATCTGAATAGGCAAGTGTACCTATTATTTTACATTATAGTGATAAAATTAAATCAAGGTCGTATAAAAACTCGGGGCAGGTAAGTACTATTACTCACAACGATTCTATTATCCTAACAAATGATTGATGGGTTCGAAAATTAAAATGAACTAAGCTTAATTAAAAGTGAAATAAAATATTGCGAAAGAGTGCTCGATCGACAATTTACTTTGAAATAAAATAACGAAATAAATTAGTTTAACATTTGCAATTCTATTAAGACCATGATGGATCTGATATTAGGAAATAATCTCGCTAGAGAATTAAATCCCCTTACTTATAGACATTTTGACCGAAATCTCTTTACAAGTCAAAATGGCCTAAAGTCGCATTACCGAAGTGACCCGCACTATTGGATTTGACTCTAATCCGGAGGATTTACGTCGTCCTATCTCTAGGATTGCGTGCAACTCCTTCCTTCTTTGAGTGATCTTTCAAATCAATGAGTCTCTCGACTTCTATGAAATGAGATCAAATGCCTACTACCATATACCGGAATACGGAGTCGACACGATAAAAATCAAAGAAGGATCAAAAATAGGAGAAATACAAATGTAAACATAAAATTAAAGATGCGTTATTTTATCGCAAAGCTCATCACGATCGGGCATAAAATAAAATTAGCTAAGCATAATAGAAAGGGAAACTATGAAAGTAAAAGAAAAAGATTTCATTTGCATTGCTTAAGAAAGAAGAAAGGTACACAATAATAATACTAAAAAGATAAGATAATATTGCACTAATAAAAAGACTATTACAACAATGAAGTAAGAAATCTACTTAGCAACAAGGAAAGAAGAAAGATAAACTATTAGTAGCTATCTAACTTGCTCTCCACAATACATCCTCCAAATGCTTGAGGCAAAGGGTTCATTTTATATGAGTGGAGGAAGAATCTAGAATAATAGGAATATGAGGGGACAATGGGGGGTGGCCGGCCATGTGTGGTGGAGAAAATGCATGAATGTAATAATGTTGGAGAGAGAAAATGGGAGGTTTAATGTATTTCATTTAGGGAAATAAAAATAGAAAATATGGAAAATAGAAGGGGGATGAATGAGGAATAAAGTGGGGAGAAAATAATAAAGGGGGAGAGAGAGGGGATGAATATGGAATAAAGAGGGGGAAAAAAAGGGGGGCTGACCATGCATGAATGTGGAGGTGTATGTATGTCATTCAATGAGGGAGAAAATAGAAGGGGCTGGCCCATGCAAAGGTGGCAAGTGGAATGTTGTGAGCTTGAAGAGGGCTCAGGTAGGGCTGTAGGGGCTACTCCATATGGGCTCAAGTGTGGCAGAAAAGCCATGCAAAGGTGGAGGGTTGCATGGGCTTTGTGTTGGACTTCATGTAGGCTTGAATGGTTGCATCAAACGGACGATGGACTTAAGCTTGGGCTTGAACCTACAAATAAATCAAAATAAACGTTAGTCAATTTTTTATAACATGACATAAATAAACATAAGACATAGAACATAAAATAATAAAAGTGAAAATACATCAAACATATAAATAAAACTATGAAGTTTAATTAATATAACATAACAAAACATTAAAATAAAATAACAACATAACAAGCATAATAATACGTAAAACTATAATAAAACTAGGAATTAATATATTATAAAAAAGAAATTAAAACATGAAATAAAAACATAACAAGCATAAAATATAAATAAACTTATGCATTTTGCATACTAAACTACCCCAAAAACCGATGACTAAAAGTAGTCATCACAAACTTCCTGCAAAGGTTGTCATTAGTAGATCCAAAGATAATGTCATTTATATATATCTAGACAAGGATGATCTTACCTTTATATTCCCTAAGGAATAGGGTCTTGTATAACTTCTTTCTTGAGAATTTGTTCTCAAAAAAGAAGATAGACAATGTCTCATACTACGCTCTAAGGGCTTGCTTCAGCCCATATAAAGCTTTCCTAAGTCTATAAACATAATCAGGTGAGTTAGGAATAACAAAATCTTGAGGCTGCTCAACATATACATCTTCCTTAAGCCACCATTCATGAAGGCTGACTTCACATCCATTTGATATACCTAGAATCCCTTGTGTGCTGCATATCCAAGGAACAGTATGATGGCTTCCAATCTTGCTATAGGGGCAAAGGTATGATAAAAATCAATACCTTCTTCTTGTTTGTACCCTTAGCTACTAGCCTTGCCTTATTATTGATTATAAAGCCATTTTCATCAAGTTTATTCCTGTAAATCCACTTGACTCCAATGGCATTATATCCTTGTGGTCTAGGAACCAGCTTCCAGACCTTACATCTCTTAAACTTGTCCAGTTCTTCTTGCATAGCTACAATCTAGAACTGATCTATGTTAGCCTCTTTAATTTTCTTTGGCTCAACCTATGACAGGAAGCTAGAGTATAGTATTATGTTGATACTTTTTCTCATGGTCACCACTCCTTGGCTGGCATCACTAATGATCTGGCATCTTGGATGATCCCTTAGATGCCTGACTGCTGGAGGCAATCTTGCTTCAGCATTAGCTACAGGGGCAGCTTCTTATTGATCTTCATCCACCTCACTTGTGTCTTGTAGTCCTTCTACTGGAATGTCCATTCCATCTGCTTTATCTTGGACTATTGGAGCAGCTTCTTTGATAGTTAGCTAGTCCATCATCTGTTCTGTACCTACAGTACTAGATGAGGAGCTTGACAGCTCACTATTAATCATAGTAGACTCATCAAATAATATATGTACAGATTCTTCTACAACTTGGCTTTTCAAGTTGTAGATCTTATATGATTTACTATGATTACTGTACCCAACAAAAATCCCATCAATGGACTTGGTAGCAAACTTAGTCACATAGGACTTCCCATTGTGAAGCACATAGCACTTACTACCAAAGATTCTTAGATAGCCCAGGTTTGGTTTTTTTCCCTTCAAGATCTCATAAGGAGTCTTCTTATGGCTCTTGGTGATAGAGGCTCGATTAAGCACATGACATACAGTATTCACTACCTCAGTCAAGAAATATTCTGGGAGAGATGTGTCACTCAATAAAGTCCTTCCAGCCTTTATGAGAGTTCTATTTTTCCTCACAACAATCCCATTTCATTAGGGTGTTCTTGGAGAAGAAAATTCTTGATGAATCCCTAGCTCTTCACAGAACTTTGTCATGTTATCAAATTGGAATTCAGTCACATGCTCACTTTTTATTTTGACCATAGTACTATCAAAGTCATTCTGAATTTGCTTGACAAACTTCATAAAACATCACGGGTTTCATTCTTTTTCTTAAGAAATAACACCCAAGCATACCTGGAATAGTTATCAACCACCATAAAGGTGTATACTTTCCTACTAAGACTATGAACTGGCATAGGACCAAACAAGTCCATATGCAAGAGGTATAAACACCTCACTGATTCTTTGGTTCCAATGCCCTTGAAGGAGGCTTTGGTCTGTTTGTCCTGTTGGCATGCTGAGCAAATTCCCTCCTTGGTGCACTTCACATTAGGGCCATTCCTTACTAGCTCTTGACTAAAGAGCTTGTCAATTATCTTGTAATTTAAATGAGGTAGCCTCTTGTGCCAATAGACACAATATGAGACTTTTTCATTTTCCACTAGACAAATAGGACAGTCTGTATCTAGACAAACAAAGTTTAAACAATAAACATTTCCACTCCTAGTACCTGTCAAGATGACCTCGTTGACCTCTTAATCTGACACTCATCCTTATGGAAGACAATGATGTTGGAACACCCTATTACTAATTTGGGCAAGGATCACTATGTTTTTAGGAAATCAGTTTGACCTAGATGTATAGTTGAAAAGGTCAAGTTAGAATGAGTCTAGGGCTTAGAACTTAGTTTTGAAGCTGCCCCCAGGACTATTCAAGGATTCAGACTTAGAGCTGAGGCAAAGACAATTATCGTCGAGCTTAGGTCGACGAAACGTCGAACTCCGTTCGACGCTCTCTGAGCTCAACTCTGCTAAATTGTCGAGCTCCGGTCGACGATCTTCGAGCTCAGATCGACGATCTGTCTTCAGCTTATTCTTCAGGTCGCTGAGCTGCGGTCGACGATCTTCGAGCTCAGGTCGACGTTTTATGTCTGATGTTCTTTTCAATCTCTGAGCTCAGGTCGACGATCGTAGAGCTCAGATCGACATTTTTCCTGAGAGATCGACGACTTTGAGGATTCAAATTCTGTCAGCTTTTGGAATGTTTTTAAAATTCTCTCAGCATTTATTTCAAGAGATCTGCTAGCCATTTTCATTTATTCTGGAGCAAGTTTCAAGGGATTTATCAGAGAATGTTTATTGGACTTTCCTCCAGAAGACAAAACATTAATGGAAGACATTTATTGACTGCTAACGGCTATCTTGGATAGAGGATCTTCAGAGAATAAACCATCTTTTCTAGTCTGACAAATATACAACAAGAGACTACACAAGAATAGACAATCTATAACAAGAAATTCTCAGTACAGATTCACTGCATAGTGAGATCAATTCAAAGAAAATCAAGTGATCAATCCTGAAGAATTAGTTGAATATTGGCATACTGAAAAGTGATCATAGCTTCAACATCAAGGACTCCAAACAATTCATATTTTAGCCTCTACTGAAACCATCTTCTGCTGGAGATCTGAAGCTTCTGAAGACCTATCACCCTTGCAAAGCTCTCATCTTTCTCAGGGGGAGCTTTGACAACACAATCAATCCACTAAGTCTTCTCTCAGTGATTGAGACATAGAAGATAACTTCACCTCTTCCTTTTTCTTTTCATGTTGTAAAAGGGTTATCAAAACTCCCTTCAAAAGTCTTGATTTTAGTTCTGAGAGCCTTGTCAAAACTAAGTGGTGGCAAGACACCTGATCAAAAAATCTAGTTTGGTTTTTGAGCACCTTATCAAAAGCTTATTGGTGCCCAGGACACCTGATCAACTCATCCTGCAGTGGATTCCTACCAAGGGTGGTAGAAGAGTGGATGTACCCAGGTTTTTGGGGAACCACTATAGTTCCTTATGTCTTCCGGTTTCTTGTGGATATTCTTTACTGTGTGCTGTGGTTTTTGTTTTACTGCTTTTGTTTTATTTTCTACATCAAAGCACCTTACACCTATACATAAATTAAGCCTTTACTGCTGTGCATTCTTTAAATTGTAAATTTACTTTAAAATACTCTATTCACCCCCCCCCCCTCTAGAGTTAAGATAGATCTTACCCTCGCTTTCAATTGGTATTAGAGGCAGGTTGGTTGTTCATACAGACTAGCACCTGAACCAAAAGATCCCTGATTAGATCAATCTTTTAAGAGGGTTATTTTCATTATATTTAATTTTATATAAAGACATGGCACAGAATAAAGATTATGCAAGCACCAGGCCTCCAATGTGCAATCTATCCAAGTTTGCACTTTGGAAAGCAAGGATTAGACTTTATATGAACTCTATTGATAAAGACATATTTAATTCTATTTTGACAGTGTGCCCAAGTCCACCAGCAAGCTCAAGTACAAATATTGTTCCACCTCCTTCAGGAACAGATGCTGAAATAAAGAAGTGGAAGACTGCAGATGCCAAGGCCATGAATATCTTAGCTCAGACAATGTCTGATGAGATATTTCAAAAGGTAGCTGAATACAACTCAGCCAAAGGAATTTGGAACAAACTTTCTGAGATTGTCTCAGGATCTGCTGATGAGAGAAAAGATAGAAGATCCCATCTCATATCCCAATATGAGAATTTCAAAAAGGGAGAAGCTTAATCAGTGGCTGACATGTACAATAGACTAAGTCTGATTGTCAATGAGTTAAAGACTCTGGATAAAGAAATCTCATTGACTGAGCTGAATGACAAATTCCTAATGTGCTTCCCCAGCACTTAGGATTCAAGAATCTGGCCAATCAAATATGCTAGAAGTCTAAATGAGATTATAATTGAAGCTCTCCTGGGCAAGCTCAAATCTAATGAGCTGCTCATTAAAAATAGAGAAGAAGAACAGAAGGCTGCCTCACCAGCCACAAGGAAGGACAAGACCATAGCCTTCAAAGCTACAGAAGAGGAGCCTGAAGATAAAGCTAAAGGAAATGATGAGCTCCTAAGTCTACTGGCCAAAAGATTCTACAAAATGGCCAGAAAAGACTTCAGAAAGAGATCATACAAGGGACATGATAAGCCAAGGTATGATAAATCAAATAATAACAAATAAATTATATGTTTTGGTTGCAGGAAACCAGGCCATATTATGCTTGACTGTCCAGAAAACAAAAACAAGGACAAGAAAGATAGAAGGGAAAGAAGAAAGGAGAAAGACTTCAAGAAGAACACCTCAGACAAACCCTCCTACAGCAAGAACACACATACAAGGAAGGGATTTATTGCTGAGACATGGAGTGAAACTGAAGAGGACTCTAAAGCCTCATCCAGCTCCAGTGATGATGAGGATGATGCTGATGAAAAGGAATTTTGCATGATGGCTATCAATGCCTCTCAAACAAATTCAAAAGCAGAAGAGTCAGAATCAGATTCAGAAGTTCAACTAGAAGAAGATCAGGTAATCAATTCATTTGATTTCAGTTCTGAGCACTTTAAACATGAGTTTAAAGTACTATGCCTAGATCTGTTGGAGTCTGAGAAGGAAATCACTTCCCTCAGAAAACAACTGTCTGAGTATAGCACTTTAAAATCAGAGAACCTCAAACTCTCTGAAGAGTTAGAATGCTATAGGGAGGAGATAACTTAATGGAAGAGTGAACTATCCAAGGCCAAGTAGTTTGAAGAATCCCTTAATGGGAGAAGCATCAAACTGATGGATATCACAAGCACAGTGAAGTCTAGACTTAATAGTACACTGGGCTTGGGAGCTTCATCCAGCCAGCCTATAGTTCTGACAACTCCAATCAAGTTTATCTCTGATAAAGGGAAGGAAGTTGTAGAGGTAGCTAGGAAGAATGCAGATTTGCCAAAGAAAAATATAGTTCAACAGAATGCGTCAAACAGAGCTCGACGATCGTTAAACGGTGCTCGACGATCCAAGAAACGATCGTCGACCTCAGCTCGACGACACCTGAACTCTGAACTCCAGGATAGTCGATCTTCGAACAGAGATTGATGATCTGACCCAAGATCGTCGACCTCAGCTCGACGATCGTCGAACAGAGATCAGGACTTTGAACAATCCTTCAAAGGTACATGTAGATTCAATCCTAGAAGTCCTATATCCCAAGGTTTCAACCCCTATACGAATGGATAGTACCTCCTAGGAGATACCATCCTGAAGGTTATAAGAGTCAACCTGGGATGTCTTTCATTTCTGAATTTAAGGGATATCAACCTAGGCCCAAGGAAAACTGGGTCAAAAACATATAAGCTATTTATGTGCAGCTGAAGACCTATCCAACATCAAACCAGCCAGGGTATCTGGATAGTGGGTGCTCAAAGCACATGACAGGGAACAAGGACAACTTCACATCCTTTAAAGCCAAGCTTGGACCCAAAGTAATCTTTGATGATTCAAACTTTGGAACAACAAAAGGATATGGTGCAGTCCAAATTGGAACAGTCACCTTCAAGAAAGTAGCTTATGTTGAAGGACTCAAGCACAACTTGATAAGTATCAGTCAACTTTGTGATGAAGGATATCAAGTGACTTTCAACAAAGCTATATGCAAGGTCAAGTCAGAGGACAACATAACTGTGTTGACAGGCTAAGGATGTTGTTGCTTCTATTTTTACTGTTGTTGCTGCTACTGCTGTTACATCTATTGGATTTTCTGACATTAAAATGCTGACTGTTGTTGTTGATGCTGCTGCTTATCTTGAAGAACCTAAACCCGCTGCTCCAATTACTTCTGCTCCTATTGCTGCTTCCATAAGTTCTATTTCTTCTGCTACTGCTGCTCCTGCTTTGACTTCTGAACAACTGAAACAATAAGAGAAGTACATCAAAAGCATTGATGATCTGTATGATAGACCCCAGAGCTCAGAAAGTGATCAGTTTCACACTGACTCAGATGACTCTTCTGGTACCATTGCAAAGAAAAGGAAGGCCAGAAGCAAGGCCATGATGAAGGTCCCTCCTACTAAGGCCAAGGATGCTAATGATATACCCTACTATATTCTGCATGATTGCCAAATTACTGAACCATGGATGCAATATTCTAAAAATCAACTAAAGGCCATGAAGAAGAAAAGAAAGTTTGATAAGTATGAGAAAGGTTCATCCCAATTTCAGCCTCCTCCTCCTCCTCCTCCAGATTCAGGATCTGGTGGAGGCTCAGCTTCTCAATCCTCAGCTCCAAAGCAAAGTTCCTCCCAATCCTCTCAAAGATATCATCCCAGGGGGCAATATCAAAGGTGTTATCAGTCCAGAAGGGGACAATATAGAGGAAATCAAAGAGGACACAGATTTCAAGCAAGGGAAGGACAAAGACACATGGACTCAACTCAAGGTCCTTTCCCCTATAAACTCAGAGAATTGGTTGATACAAGAACTCCTACTTCTTCAGAAACTGTCAACAGATATGAGCCTGCAGTTCCTTTTGAAGATCCAGAGAATAATCCATTATCATAGGCTGCTAGGATGAAAGAACTTGCAGCTTTAGATCAGCTGAAGAAGGCCAGAGAATAAGGGAAAGACACTTCCAACATTACTATTTTGTCAGATCAAAGAAAGGCAGAACTAGAAAGGTATACATCAATGAAATTCTTTGACCCAGTGGACTACATGAAACTGCATCCTGAGGCTGTGGTTCCCAGGGCTAGATCTCAAACCTCCTTAGGTGCAGAGGATGATAGAAGGTCAAAGAAAGAAGCTCTAAATCCCAGCAGGGAAATCTTATTTAAGAAGAGAAGTGAAAAGAAATGACATTTGTAAGCAGACAGTATACTCATTTTGAACATTTGTTGATATTCCATCTGCTTGCTATTATGTTGCATGATCTGCTCTTTTGTGTTAGATTTTTGTTTTTCTGTATGTTGATTTTGTATTTATTACTGAGTTCTATAAATAGTAATCCTAACCTAAATAGCGGGAGATTGTTGGAACACCCTATTACTAATTTTGGCAAGGATCACTATGTTTTTAAGAAATCAGTTTGACCTAGATGTATAGTTGAAAAGGTCAAGTTAGAATGAGTCTAGGGCTTAGAACTTAGGTTTGAAGCTGCCCCCAGGACTATTCAAGGATTCAGACTTAGAGCTGAGGCAAAGACAATAATCGTTGAGCTTAGGTCGACGAAACGTCGAACTCCGTTCGATACTCTCTGAGCTCAACTCTGCTAAATCGTCGAGCTCCAGTCGACGATCTTCGAGATCAGATCGACGATCTGTCTTCAACTTATTCTTCAGGTCGCTGAGCTCCGGTCGACGATCTTCGAGCTCAGGTCGACGTTTTCTGTCTGATGTTCTTTTCAATCTCTGAGCTCAGGTCGACGATCGTAGAGCTCAGATTGACGTTTTTCCTGAGAGATCGACGACTTTGAGGATTCAAATTCTGTCAGCTTTTGGAATGTTTTTCAAATTCTCTCAGCATTTATTTCAATAGATCTGCTACCCGTTTTAATTTATTCTGGAGCAAGTTTCAAGGGATTTATCATAGAATGTTTATTGGACTTTCCTACAGAAGACAAAACATTAATGGAAGACATTTATTGACTACTAACGACTATCTTGGATAGAGGATCTTCAGAGAATAAACCATCTTTTCTAGTCTGACAGATATACAACAAGAGACTACACAAGAATAGACAATCTACAACAAGAAATTCTCAGTACAGATTCACAGGATAGTGAGATCAATTCAAAGAAAATCAAGTGATCAATCTTGGAGAATTAGTTAAATATTGGCATACTAAAAAGTGATCATAGCTTCAATATCAAGGACTTAAGACAATTTATATTTCAGCCTCTGTTGAAACCATCTTCTGCTGGAGATCTGAAGCTTCTGAAGACCTATCACCCTAGCAAAGCTCTCATCTTTCTTAGGGGGAGATTTGACAACACAATCAATCCACTAGGTCTTCTCTCAGTGATTGAGACAGAGAAGATAACTTCACCTCTTCCTTTTTCTTTTCCTGCTGTAAAAGGGTTATCAAAACTCCCTTCAAAAGTTTTGATTCTGGTTCTGAGAGCCTTGTCAAAACTAAGTGGTGGCAAGACACCTGATCAAAAATTCTAGTTTGGTTTTTGAGCACCTTATCAAAAGCTCATTGGTGCCCAGGACACCTGATCAACTCATCCTGCAATGGATTTCTACCAAGGGTGGTAGAAGAGTGGATGTACCCAGGTTTTTGGGGAACCACTATAGTTCCTTGTGTCTTCTGGTTTCTTGTGGATATTCTTTGCTGTGTGTTGTGGTTTTTGTTTTACTGCTTTAGTTTTATTTTCTACATCAAAGCACCTCACACCTATACATAAATTAAGCCTTTACTGCTGTGCATTCTTTAAATTGTAAATTTACTTTAAAATACTCTATTCACCCCCATCTAGAGTTAAGATAGATCTTACCCTCACTTTAAAATGACATAAGCAAGATCATACTTTTGGCTTATGCTTATGAGGTTGTGTTATAACACTTAAACATAAGACACTTTTGTGATGGTGACTATGCCATTGGTAATCTTACCATAGCCTCTTGTCACCCTCTATCTGAACCACCAAAGATAACTTGGGTCCATTGTTCACTTCAAGGCCCAGAGCTCGATGAACAGCCTAATGCTTGACATACAGCCCAGAGCTCGATGACCAGCCCACTGCTCGACGAACAGTCCAGAGCTAGATGAACAACCTAGAGTTTGGCGAGCGGGGCTTGGCAAGTACAAGCTCGCCTGCCCAAATCATCTCACCCCGCCTAGGCGAGTCGGAGACTACTGAGTTCTCCCCCTTGCCAAGCTCGCCCAGGGACTTAGACTGCCCTATTTGGCCAGTCTACATCCTGCTGACCCACTCGTCGAATACGGGGTTGTACACAATCCTCGCTCTTTGCGAGTTTGGCACAAGCTTGAAAAGAAACATCCAACCCCAAAGGATTCAGTGAGTGTGGAAGGAGCAAGAGAATCTTTCAGTGGTGTCCACTAGCGACTATAAATATGCACCTGCGTACCTGGGTGACCTTTGTCATTCCCTTTACTCTAATCTTTGCCTAGATGCCTATCCCCAAGGATATCCAAGAGAGCCTTGTGAGGGCTCGCGAAGTCTCCTCCACTCATATTGCAGGCCTGATCGGGATTTCCCTTAGCATCCCGTAAAGTGATCCGGTAGAGTAAAACCGACACTGGAGCCTGAGACCGGCTCCTCTACTTTGCCTGCCCCTGAGAAGGAGAAAAACCTCATCGACCTATGCACCGACAGGGACAGTCGACGGGTGGACGACAAGGTCACCTCGCTGCAATCCACTACCTTCCTGATGACTTGTGGTTCAAAACTCTGGAGGTTCGTCTGCGCGACCTGTCCCCGCCCTTTGGGACTCTAGGGCTGGACTCGCAGAGGCCGGGCTCGCCAGCCCGCACTCTCTTCTCTTAGCAGCTCACTGGGACTACGAGAGGAGGCACTGAATCTATCCCTGTGACAGGCTTCAGCCTCCTCCCGCCAAGAACACACCCTCCGGGCTGCGAAAAAAAATCTGAAGAGGCCTCCACCACGCATCTCCTTCAAGGCGCCGAGCTCGTCAGGCAAGTTTCCCTTCAGTGGTTCTCTTACCATAGTCATTCTGGCATGCTCATCTTTCATACTAATATTTAATTACCCTTGTTTGACGTGGCATCATGACACGTATTTTCTCTTACTTTGATAACTTAAATTCGGAGAAAATGCGGGTTGTGATAGTTGGTATCAAAGGGATGGGATGTTTGACAATTGGTCAAGCAGCCATCTTTAGTTAGTGTTAGTTGTCTAATGTCATTTCATACTAACACCGATGTGTCATCAATACGTCTTGGATGAAGCATGAACACTACACTTATAAACATAATAAGAAGTATACATAGCATATTATGTAGTATAGGATGCATAATATGTGTTTGTATATGGATCCTCATAGGAGGCAGCATGTGACTGTTATGTAGTATGGGATGCATAACAATCATCACATGAATGCACATTAGATTTAGATTTTCATTGCATGCGATATTATGTAGTATGGGATGCATAATATTTCATATGTACGCCACTCATCACATGCATTAAGGACTATATTGGATTTCATAGCACAACATACAAAACATAACATCGCATAGCATACATTCAAAGCTAAATATTTATATGATGACACATACACACACATGGTTTTTGGGTCAAAAAGAATAAGAATTCATGCATTCATTTTATATGCACACGAGTAAATAGGATGATGGTATATCATCCTAAGATTAGGCATGACATCATTAATACTATCCCCAGAGCAAGTTAGCAGCTTAAGCAAGTATTTGTACATGTATTTTCTTAACTAAGATTCGTAGTTCTAGCGGTAAGCTAGGTTTTGATTAGTTGTTAATTGTGATATTAGGATGTCGAGACGTCCTGTAACGCCCCGAAACTCAAAAGTGCAACGGGCATCCTTTTTAGGCGTGTTTGGGCCTTGGTAAAGGTCACAAAGCCTGGGACACGGGCGTGTCCCAGGGCCGTGTTAAGAGAGTGTCCGATGTCTCGCCGATCACTTAATGATTTTCACTCAATGAGCGTTGAGTGAGGGAACACGTCCTGACATACAGGGAAAGTTAGTGGTTGTGTCTGGCTCGGGAAGTTTGCTGGATTGTGTTGAGGGAGTTACACAGCCTTGGATAAGGGCGTGTCCCAGGTCGTGTCTAGCACACAACATATGACACGGGCGTGTCACATAGCCATGTCCTTCTTGGGACGTTTCTGGTCCTATGTCGTTTGGGTATACGGGCCATGACACGAGCCTTGATACGGGCATGTCACTTGGGGCATGGGCATGTCCCAAGCTGCATCACAGGTCGTGCCCTGGTCCGGATGTTTCTAAATGACGGCGAATGAGTTACACGGCCTTGGACACAGGCGTGTCGCAAGCCGTGTTCGGCCCAGGAAGTTTATTTTTAGGGCGAATCGTGGCCGTTCATTTCATTATTTTGGGATCTAACGGTTCAGTCCTCTCCATCCTAGGGTTAAGGCCGGGATTGGGGGTTTATACCCTCACTTTTCATTATCCACTCTCTTTCTAAGTTCTAAAGAAGAGGGAAATCAAGGTGGAAGAAGGAGGGAAGATCTGGTCGCCGGAGGAGATTCGGAGCGCCAAATCGCAAACTGTGTCTAGATATACGGAGGCGAGATCATTACGGTGTTTTTCATCCGTGTAGATTTCCATGACACCGAAGAGGAATGCTAGGGTAACGATTCTCTACTTGATCATGTGAAGCTCTTTTTCTTTTACATAGGGAAAACCCGCTCCCGCGAGTGTGCGGCGAGTTTGTGGTGTTCCTTAGGATAGATATGTAAAGTACCCCTTGTTTGCATTTAGAGTCCGAAATCGAGAAAGGAACATAGGCATGGTGTGTGAAGCCTACCCGGACATGTTGGTATGGATCGGTGATGTTTTACTATGCATGATTAGCCAGAGAAGTGTTCACGTCTTTGGTTGTTTTTGGGTTTCTACATGGTAGATTGCAGCAGGGGTCCTTGGGGATTAACCCCAAGGAGCACCCGAAAAACTGGGCGGAAATGCATTTCTGCCATCCTTGCGGCCTGGGAGCAAGCTTTGAACATAACTGGGTTATGTGATTGTATGAAAGAATTTGGGATCCGGTGAAGTTTGACCCGTGCGCTTGTCTTAAGTTTGATAGTGCGGCGTGAGCAACAGATTTGTAGAACTAGACCCGGGCTATGTGGTTTGGTGACAGATACCTGAAAAAGGGACTGGCCACTGGAATAGTCATGCGAGTCTTAGGCTTAGGTCGGAAAGACTAAATGCTCACGAGATTTGTCGTCCAAGGGATGGTGGTGAGACTACAATTTTGGCCAGGTTCACAGAGTTAGTGCCCTGAGAGCATGGGGTGTGTGGTCGTATGAGCCAGCACCTGTGATGTTGTGTTTATTCACTATATTGCTTGTTTCGCTAACAAATGCAGGTAAGGAGCTTTGCCGCATCGAGTTTGGGGGCGGAATAGTTATAATTTGGTCAGCTTTAGCTGACCGTTATTCTTGTTTTCCACCATTGCGGTGAATTGGGCTTGCAGGTGCTGTGGAGCCGAGTGAAAAATAGCGGGCCAAAGCCAAAGTTGTTGAGCCGGCCCTTGAAGTCCTTGTTTGTTTCTTTGTTTAAATCATGTGTGGCTGACCTGCGAGCCAAAGTTTGTAAGAAACTATTTAAATTTGGTGAACTATTTTAAGTCCATAAGGTCAGTACTTTTATGTATTTTGTAGTTTATTCCTACTGGGTTGTTAGCGGACATTGGTGCTTGTGGCTAGGTTCTTGCTTTCACAACTTAATAATTGCTTCCGCTAGATGCTCTGTGTAGGACGTGTGTATTGGTTAAATGGTTTCATCTAGTAACTCGCCGGTCTGTCCGTGGTATATGGCGTCGGGCCCCGGCCGGAACTACTGCTATATGCTATGTGACGGATAGGGGTGTTACAATTTGGTATCAGACTACTGGTTTCGGTCAGACTCAAATAAATTCGTGGATGAATTCACTTTAAGGGTTGGTGAGCACATGTGCGTGCGTCATCGTTATTACATGAAAATAACACATGAATGTCCACTTAGGAATGAAAATACACTAGTTTCAGGAACCTGCGTGTTCCTATAATTGGTTTTTGCAATGTTGTTTGGTCGCTTATCGGTGTTTTGTATGACTATAGGTGACCATGAGTGGTGCGGGGCCATCATAACATCTAGTTTCTGAGGCGAGTAGCGCATCAAATGATGCTATGGCAGCACCTACTTCGGCTGAGACCATACGATTCGTAGCGGAGGCAGTGTTTGCGATGATTAACGCAAAGCCTACGAGATAGGTGCAGTAGCCTGCCCCTACTGTAAAGCAAGTACCGCTCCAAGAAGCGGAGCCAAGGAGAGTGGAGCAGGTTGTAGTGGAGCCAGTGTTTTCTAGGTGAGCAACCGAGAAACAGCTTAAGCACTTTATGGGCTTTAATCCTCCAGTGTTCTCGGGGACGGGAACGCCAACCCAAGCGGAGGATTGTCTCTCCAGAGTTAAGAGAGTAATGATAGCTACAGAGACGGAAGAGTGGTAGAAGACCACTATTACCACGTTCTTGTTGGATGGTGACGCAAGATTATGGTGAGAAGGCTTTGAGTTACACCATCTGATGGGTAGACAGCTTACAGACGTCTCGATAAGGGAATTTTCGAGACTATTCTTGGCTCGATACCTCCCCTTGACTCAAAGAATTGCTATGGAAAACGAGTTCTAGAAGCTGGTACATGGTGAGAGTAGCATGGATGAATATATCCACGAGTTTACTCGCTTAGGTCGGTATGCAAGCGCTACCTTCGGCAATGAGGTGCGAAAGACAAACCGATTCTACGAAGATCTAAGTGATGATTTAAGACTACTACTCTCGGGGCTGATGACGCAGGGTTTCCTAACCTTGGTCAACACAACCCGATCTTTGGAAAAAGACATGAAGAATGTTCAGGTAAAGAAAGACTCCGGTGTTAGGAAGTCAGAATTTAAGGTGTCGTCTTCAAAATCCAGTTACCGCAGGTGAAATAAGAAGGTTAGGACATCGGGTACAACCCCTTCTTCGGGTGCCTCGGGGGCAACTACCAACCGAACCCTGGGCGATTGCTTTACTTGTGGGAAGATGGGGCACTTTTCCTGTGACTGTTGGAGTGGACGTCCAAAGTACGACAGGAAGCAGGGAGTAACTTATGAGGAAAAAGGCAAGGCGGTGGAGTCAACCGCATCCCATTATGCTCCGACTCAACCAAGAGTCTATAATCTAGGCCAGCAGGAGGCCATCAAACAAGCAGATGTGGTGACAGGTAAGGTTTAAATTTATAGCAAGTTAGCTTTAAATACTGTTACCTAGTGCTTATTAGCTTATTACTGTTTGTATAGGCTTTGTTCTGATTTGCAATAGTCCAACAAGGGTACTATTCGATAAGGGAGCTTTGCACTCCTTTTGTCCGAAGGTTTCATATTGCGCATCGAAGTTCCTTCTTCGATGGCGAAGGACAAATTGGACGTGTTGCTTCCAAATGGGTGTTCCATATGTGCGGACAGTGTTTGTGTCGTAAAGATTCATATTGGAAGTCAGGAGTTAGACTTACTAGCGTCGTTACTGTCGCTAGTAGAATTCGACATCATTTTCGGTATGTACTGGCTTTCAGAGCAAAAGGATACATAGATTTTAACTGTAAGGAAGTCAAGCTAGGTGTTGGGCAAGAGAAAATGTTTGCGGGACTGAAGGGGTTGAGCAAGACTCTAATGTATGCTCTTCAGGTGGTCAAGGAAGTTCGTGCTGGCACAGAGCTGTTCTTTACATTAGTGGAGGCTGCAAAGTCTAAGCCCACTTTGGGTAGTATCCCAGTAGTGTGCAAGTACCCTGACGTGTTCCTGAACAATCATCTCGGAGCCCACCTCAGCGGGAGATTGATTTCACAATTTATTTAGTGCCAGGTGCCAAACCTGTATCACGCTCTCCTTATAGGTTGGCGCCTAAGGAGATGGCGGAGCTAATGGTTCAACTATAGGAGTTGATGGAGCAGGGTTATGTGCGCCCAAGTTCGTCGCCTTGGAGCGCACCAGTCCTTTAATTTAAGAAGAAGGACGGAAGTTTGCGGCTCCGTATCGATTATAGAGATCTAAACAAGTTAACAGAAAAGAACAAGTACCCGATCCCAAGGATTGATGATCTTTTTGATCAGTTAGTCGGGTCATCGGTGTACTCAAAATTGGATCTTAAGTTTGGTTACTATCAGTTGACGATAAGGGAGAGTGATATCCCAAAGACAACATTCAGCACAAGGTATGAGCATTTCGAGTTTACGGTCATGTCGTTCGGGCAGACTAATGCGCCATCAGTGTTCATGGATCTGATGAATAGAGCGTTCAAGGAGTACTTAGACCATTTTGTGATCGTCTTTATCGATGACATATTGGTGTACACGCAGTGCGAAGAAGTTCACTTCAAGAATCTGCATTTGGTTTTTGATACGCTTAGGAGGAACGAACTATATGCAAAGTTCTCCAAATGTGCGTTTTAGTTATCCTCAGTGGCGTTCCTTGGTCACATAGTCAGTGGATAAGGGATTGTGGTGGATCCGGCGAAGATAGTTACGATGCGGGAGTGGCCCGTGTTGTCTACGATAGCGGAAGTCCGAAGTTTTTTGGGGCTTGCTGGCTATTACAGGCGCTTCATAGAGAACCTCTCATTGATAGCATTTCCTCTCACGACATTGACCAGGAAAGATCAGAAGTTTGTTTGGACGCGCGAGTGTGTACAAGATTTTGAAGAGTTGAAGAGTCGGTTGACCACGGCGCCTTTGCTAACTTCGCCGAGTGGGATCGAAGGCTTTGAGATCTACAACGATGCTTCGGGCAGTTAATTGGGCTGTTTGCTGCTGCAGCATGGAAGTGTTATTGCGTATGGCTCGCGTCAGCTAAAAGTGCACGAGAGGACTTATCCGGTCCACGACATGGAGTTGGCGGCCGTGATTTTTGCGCTAAAGCTATGGAGGCACTATTTGTACAGCGTAAAGGTGGATATTTATACCGACCACAAGAGCCTGAAATACCTGTTGGACCAGAAGGATCTGAACATGAGGCAGCAAAGATGGATGGAGTTCCTGGGGGACTATACATTCAAAATTCATTACGTGTCTGGGAAAGGTAATGCAGTTTCGGATGCGTTGAGTCGCCGGGCTCCCGCCCAAGCCAACTGGTTGTCGATTCATGATGAACGGTTGATTCAGGAGTTGGAGGCATTAGAGATCTATTGTGTTGACAAGCTGACTATCGCCGAAGCGTTTTTGAACTGGACGGAAGTTAAGTATGATCTGGCTGATCGGGTTTGGCAGGCTATGGATTTGGATAACAGCATTAAGGAAATCATGGATGCAGCTTCGGATAGGTAAAATTCTCAATTTACAGTTGAAGATGGACTGCTAAGGAAGGAAAATCATTTGTTCGTCCCAAACGTGGGTAATTTACGGGTGGAGTTGATGTACGAGGCTCATCATAGCAAGTACTCAATTCACCCAGGGAGCACGAAGATGTACCGAGATATGAAGAAGTTATTCAGGTGTCCAGGCCTCAAGAAGGATGTGGCACTATATGTGGCGAAGTGTCAGACTTGCGCCTTAGTGAAGGCAGAGTGCCAAAAGCCAGGGGGTTTCTTGAAATCTTTGCCTATTTCGGAGTGGAAGTTCGACGACATTTCGATGGACTTTATGCATGGTTTGCCAAGGTTGCAGAAGCAAAATGATGGCATCTGGGTGATCGTAGATTGATAATACGTTTTGTAGCATATACTATTATCGTATTTTTCTTGTTTATAATGTACAAATCGTGTCTTTTTAGTTTATCTTTTATCGTTTTTATGTAAATATTATTGCCACTAACATTTTCTTGTCTTTTTGCAGGTTTCTAGTTTTTTGGTCAAAAAATGACCTGTCACACCCCCCTATCACGCCCTCCTTGGGCGTGACCTAGGGCGTGTCGCCTAATCCCAAGGACTCCTGATGACAGAGTCAGAATACCCATAAAAACTGCTATCACGGCCCCTGACACACCCTCCCACGGGCGTGTCCCAGGGCGTGACACGGGGCGTGTCGCCCTTTCCCGAAGTCTGCCGCCACATTGAATGCTTGCTCCAGCTCAGCATGCCAACTGTACTGTCACGCCCCCCGTCATGGGCGTGACCTGGGGCATGACATCGCCTTTTCCGATGACTGAAGGATTTCCGACAAATGATTTTGACACGACGTGCGTGTCACGCCCACCCTACACGAGTGTGACTAAGGGCATGTCGAACAACGTATAGAAGCATTCATCCCTCCCGCCAGATTCCACAACCCGAGGTCAACCCCGTACATTTCATGCCCCCGAACACGCCCCCACTAGGGCGTGTCGGAGGGCGTGACCAACTTGTTAAAATTTCTATAAATTCAAACCCCCCCTTCTATTTTAGCAAGTTTTGGTTGAGAGGGGGAGGTGCTGCCCCTTTATTTCTTGGCCCCTTTTAATGTTTTTTTAGCTTTCTCTCTCTCTCTCTCCTTTTGTAATTTTTTATTCACCCTAATTTAGTATTTAGTTGTTTAAGCTTTTATTGTAATCTTGCTCTTGCTTAGTGCTAATTGTAGGGCTAGAATAGGATTTTATTTTCATGCACTTGTAATTTCATTTTCCTAAGTGTAGCTCTCCTTTTTATTAATAAAAGTTTTCTTTGTTTACTTTGTGTTTTTATGCTCTACTACTTTTCTCCCCCCTCCATTCCATTATGATTAACTAATCCTCCTTGTACTCGATCTTGATGATCCGAGGTTCGAGCGATTGAGTTATGATGTTTTAATTAACCTTTTCTTTTTTAGGTTTAGGCCTTTAATTACTCTTGATTTTTTATGGGTTGGAGGTATATTATCGATATATACTCTCCACCTTTGCTTTCATTCTGGGCTAGCCGAGAGGCCGATAGAATGAAGTGAGCATTCAAGAGTAAAGGGAGTTGTACGGACCCCTCGAGAGAGGCAGACATCCAAATCTCCCGGATTGGAATAACTCCAATAGTGGGGTTCACCACATAAAGCGAGTTTTAGGCCTCCGATTTAGATGAGAGTCGGTCGGATCTTCCTAAACTCAGTTGGGCACGACTTCGAGAGAAGCGTGTTCAAGCTTTAGGAACCTCCACGGTCAAGGACCTTTATCCTTTTAAGCTTAGGTTTTTATCGCATTTTCTTATTCGTCTTTAGGGGAGGTGATTCTTAATCGAGTGCTCTTCCATTTCATAGTTTCAACCTTTCGTTGTTATCGCTTCTATTAGATTTTAAATTAACTACAATATCTCTCTTTTTAGCTTTAACTTTATTTCCTTAATCGCAATTAGTTTCTCAAACCCCTGTTTTTGCGTCAATAAGAAAATAGTCTTCGTGTGAGGAAGCATACTCAACATTTCCCGGATTTCAATACGACACTTGTGTCCCCTAGCTACAATTCGATAGGTATACTAGCCTCATTGGATTGCTAGTTCGGTTGCTTTTATTTCCTTCGAAGATAGCGACCACCAAGTTTTTTGCGCCGTTGCCGGGGAATCAACTTTCGTTGATATATTGAAAACACGAACCTATTAATTTTATATCTTCTCTTTCTTATCCTCTTTCTTTAAATTTTATAATCAAAAAAAACTTTTATTAACGCTCTTAACAATAACCAACTTCACAATTTTTCTACACCACCTAATTCTCTCGAAAAGGACAAAGGGCTTTAAGCGCCACTATCTTGTCTAGTACCTCACGGGGTCGTCCTTGGGAAGTTCGGGAGTTTATCTATTTAAAAATATATATTTAAAAAAAATATATCTAATATAGCTTTTCTTTCTAGTTTATTTTATTTCTCTTTCTTCTTTTCTCCTCTTAGTGCATGACCCGCGGGAGTCCGTCGGTTATTTTGTACTTGGACCACGAAATTGAGCGTACTCTTCAGAGAAGATTGCGATTTCAAGGCCCTAGTTCCCAAATACCGGTTGAGGACTCCGAGTCATTCTCTACTCTAAGAATGGAAGAACCAGACATGGAGGAAGCCGTACAAAGGACTTTGTCCTATTATGCACGGCCGAATCTCGAAAGAACAGAATCATGTTTAGTCCGCCCTGCTATAGCAAATAATTACTTCGAATTAAAGCCTAGCATAATTCAAATGGTGCAGCAATATGTGCAATTTGATGGACTTCAAGATGAAGATCTGAACGCATATATAGCAAGCTTTCTTGAGATTTGTGACACCTTCAAGATAAATGGTGTCATAAATGATGCAATCAGGCTAAGACTTTTCCCCTTCTCTCTAAGAACTAAAGCTAAGCAGTGGCTGAACACTCTACCTAAGAATAGCATAACCACTTGGAATGAATTAACATAAAAATTTTTGGCGAAGTATTTTCCGCCAGCTAAAATTACAAAACTTAGACGATATCTCTGCCTTCGGACAAATAGACTCTGAAACCCTATATGAAACCTGGGAGATATTTAAAGAATTATTAAGATGATGCCCACATCACGCACTGCCTGTATGGTTACAAGTGCAGACGTTCTATAATGGGCTAAATCAAAGCACAAAGCAAATGGTAGACGCAGCTTCTAGCGGTACTTTAAATCATAAGACCCCGGAAGCAGCTCTTGAGCTTTTTGAGGACATGGCCATGAACACTTATCAGTGGAATGTGCCTAGGTCCCGCCCGAACAACCCTGCAGGTATCTATGAAGTGGACAACGTCTCCCAGCTCGCTATACAAGTAGAAATCCTAAGCAAAAAAATCACGGAGATGACTGCTGCCTCTGCCCCTAAGGTATGGGAATCTGACACCCCTGCCCAAGAACAATTAGATTTTGTTAACAATATTCCTAGAAATGCTTTTAATAATTTTTCTGCTACGAATTTTCATCCTCCTGGTTTTAATTTTCCGAATAGCTATAATCCTGCCTTAAGAAATCATCCGAATTTTTCATGGAGTAATCAAACGAATGCTATGCGCCCACCACCACAAAATGATTTTTCTGCACCACCACCACCACCTCTTCAAAATTATCCAAAACCTCCCAGCTTGGAGGAGTTACTTTCTAAATATATCACAACAAATGACGCTACTATAAGGACCTTAACCAGAAGTGTTAAAAGTCTAGAAAATCAGGTAGGATAACTCGCGAAAATAATTTCTGAGTGACCCGCAGGGTCTCTTCCTTCCAATACCGAACCCAACCCGAGAGAGCAAGCGAAAGCTATAACTCTTCGGAGTGGGAATCAAGTCTCCGGTATGGTTTGCGAAGTGCCCGAGGCAAGCTCCGCCCTATTTTGAAAAATCAAAGCTCCGCTCCCGTTTTAAAAATTCCACCCTCTGCTGAAGAAGTTATCACCCCCATTTTAGAACAAAATCTCACTCTACCACCCATTTTCAAAAATAATCCAACTCCTTCATACCCCTCCGAACTTAATAAACAACGTTAAGATGATCAGTACTCCCGCTTCTTAGAAACCTTCAAGCAAATCCACATAAATCTGCCCTTCCACGAAGCTATTTCGCAAATGCCGAAATACGCCAAGTATCTTAAGGACCTCTTGACCAATAAGAAAAAGTTAGAGAACCTCTCGCATGTCATGTTAAATGCCGAGTGCTCTTCTTTTTTAACAAATGGTTTGCCGAAGAATATCAGTGATCCGGGTAGTTTCTCTATCCTGTGTGTCTTCGGTGATCTTTTTGTCAAGCATGCATTAGCCGACTTAGGCGCGAGTATAAACCTGATGCCCCTCTCATTGTTTAAGAAGCTAGGAATTGGTAACCTTAACCCCACGCGTATGAGTATCAAGCTAGCCGATAGATCTGTCAAGTACCCGTTAGGAATAGTGGAGGACGTTATAATAAAAGTCGACAAGTTCATCATCCTGGTGGACTTTGTCATTTTGGACATCGAAGAAGACGTCGAGGTTCTCCTGATCCTTTGTCGACCCTTCCTTGCCACCTCCCGAGCCATTATTGATGTAAGCAATGGTTAGCTCTTTCTTCGAGTAGGCGACGATGAAGTCAGTTTTTCTATCACACCTTCGATGAAGAACACCTTAGCAAATGATGACTCCTGCTTTTTCGCAGACGCCTTAAGTGATGGATCCTTCTACTGCCTCTCCAACTTTGAAAAAGAATTTTTTGCTTTTTGTTCCTCTTCTCTTCAGACTGAATCGCTAGAACTAAATGAAGAATGAGTGGAATCCTTTTATCTTCTAAATGATTTTGAAAAAGAATTTTCTAATTTTTGTTTCTCTTCTCTTCCAACTGAATCGCTGCAAGAAACCGCCTTGGCCGCTAGCCCCACCCCTTTTAATTTTCCTTATAAAAAAGTTTACGAAGATATCATTTTTGAAAAAGAAAGAATTTCCAAATCCTCTTATGAAGAACCCCTACCCTAGAACTTAAAGAACTTCCTGAACATCTCAAGTATGCCTTTTTAAGAAAAAGACTCCAAGCTGCCTGTTATAGTTTTGGCCTACCTCACGGATGTCCAACATGAAAAACTTCTTCTAGTTCTACGTAAGCATCGCCGAGCTATTTCCTGGAAAATTTCTGACATCAAGGGCATAAGCCCATCTTTCTGTACTAATAAAATTTTAATGGAAGATAATTCGCGTAACTCCATTCAACCTCAGCGCCGTATAAACCCGAACATGAAAGAAGTAGTTAAGGGAGAGGTTATGAAATTATTAGACGCAGGAATTATCTATCTGATATCCGATAGTAAGTGGGTTAGCCCTATTCAGGTAGTACCAAAGAAGGGAGGGATAACAGTAGTTAGTAATCAGAATAACAAATTAATCCCGACACAGACGGTGACGGGTTTGCGTATGTGTATAGATTATCGTAAGTTGTGTGATGCCACCCGCAAGGACCACTTTCCTTTGCCGTTTATCGACCAGATTTTAGAACGTCTATCCATCCATAGCTTTTATTGTTTTCTCGATGGTCTCTCGGGGTATTTTAAAATACCCATCTCTCTCGAGGACTAAGAGAAAACTACGTTTACTTGTCCCTTCAGCACCTTCGCCTACCGAAGAATGCTGTTTGGATTGTGCAATGCGCCAGCTACATTCCAGCGATGTATGCTCGCTATATTTGACAAGTACGTAGAAAGCATTATGGAGGTATTTATGGACGATTTCTCCGTGTTCGGCGATTCCTTTGATAGATGTTTAGAAAACCTCGAATAAGTCTTAGAACGATACGAAGAAACTAACCTTGCCCTAAATTGGGAAAAATGCCATTTTATGGTGAGGGAAGGGTTAGTTTTGGGTCATAAAATTTCTACTAAAGGTATTGAGGTAGACGTTGCCAAGATAGAAGTTATTGAGAAGTTGTCGCCGCCTACTAACATAAAAGCTATAAGAAGTTTCCTAGGTCACGCTGGCTTTTACCGTCGTTTTATAAAGGATTTCTCCAAGATCACCTAGCCCCTCACCCATCTCTTAGAAAAAGACGCTCCATTAATTTTTGATGACTCTTGTCTTTCTGCCTTCAAATCAATTAAAGAAAAGTTAATTAACGCACCTATTATGATAGCTCCGGTGTGGGACCTTCCTTTCGAGATAATGTGCGATGCGAGTAGTTTCGCGGTGGGAGCCGTATTAGGTTAACGGATATCTAAAAACTTCCACCCCATCTATTACGCTAGTAAAACGCTCACATCTGCACAGGAAAATTACACCATGACCGAGAAGGAGCTCCTCGCTGTAGTATTCACATTTGATAAATTTCGTCCTTATATTACACTTTCGAAAATTATTGTTTTTACGGACCACTCGGTGCTCAAATATCTTCTTGCCAAAATGGATGCCAAGCCGCGCTAGATTCGCTGGGTCTTACTCCTCTAGAAGTTTGACTTAGAGATCCGTGATAAGTGAGGAGCCGAGAACTTGGCCACTGACCATCTCTCTAGATTAGACAATCCCTTTATAGAAAAATTAAATTAAAAATCTTTTAATGATTATTTTCCTGATGATAAGATGCTTTCAATTAGCACATCTACTTCTCCTTGGTTAGCTCACATCGCCAACTATTTAGTGGCTCGGGTGCTGCCAAAAGAGTTCTTCTCTCAGCAAAAGAAGAAATTCCTTTCTGAGTTGAAGAACTACTTTTGGGAAGACCCGCATCTATTCAGAATCTGCGTGGATCAAGTGATAAGGAGATGTGTTTCTTATAAAGAAGGAATTGATATTTTAAAACATTTACATGAAGGTCCGACAGGTGGGAACTATCAAGCTGCTCACACCGCTCACAAGGTGCTTTGCACGGGTTTTTACTAGCCTAGCCTGTTTAAAGATGCGCAAGCCTTTGTGAGTAGGTGTGATAGTTGCCAACGGTCGGGCAATATTTCAAATAAAAATGAAATGCCGCAAAATTATTTCCTTGAGTGCGAGATTTTCGACCTCTAGGGAATCGATTTTGTTGGCCCCCTTCCTTCTAGCTTTGGAAACAAGTATATTTTAGTTGTCGTTGATTATGTATCACGATGGGCATAGGCCCAAGCTCTTCCTACGAATGACTCCCGAGTTATAGTCACGTTTTTGAAAAAATTATTTTCTAAATTCGGTACGCCGCGCGCCATCGTTTGTGACAGGGGTTCCCATTTCTATAACGTACAATTTTCAAAAATCCTAACCAAATACGGCGTTACACATAAGCTTTCAACTGCCTACCACCTACAAACTAACGGACACGTCGAAGTTGTAAATAGAGAAATAAAAATAATATTAGAAAAGACTGTTTCAACTTCTAGGAAAGACTGGTAAGCCAAATTATACGATGCTTTATGGGCCTACCGAACATCGTACAAAACTGCCCTCAGATGTACCCCGTATCGGCTGGTCTATGGAAAATCGTGCCATCTACCCATAGAATTAGAACACCGCGCTTTTTGGTCCTTAAGATTTTAAAACTTTGATCCCCACTCCATCGGTGACCTTAGAAAATTTCAACTAAATGAACTCGACGAGTGGTGCTCTTACGCTTACGAAAATAACAAACTTTATAAAGAGCGGATGAAGCGTTTACACGATAAACACTTAAGGAATCTGAAAACCTTTAAGTCGGGCGACCATGTTCTTCTTTATAATTCTCGATTACGTTTATTTCCGGGGAAATTAAAATCTCGTTAGTCTGGCCCCTTTTCTGTTTTAGAAGTTTTTCCATATGGAACTATTTTAATTTCGCACCCTGATAAGGGTAATTTCAAAGTGAATGGTCAGCGTCTTAAACTGTATTTCTCTGGTGATGATGATGTCAGTCCAAATATTATTAAGTATCTGTTTCACGAAATCTAACTTTGAACTTTTAATTTTTGTTAAAAATAATTTTATTTCTGGACAACAATAATTTTGGACAATATTATTATTTGATGCATCGAGCTCAACGACGTTTTAAACAAAGGGCGCTCTTGGGAGGCAATCCAAGTTATCTTTTTCTGTTTTCTTTATTTTACAATTTTTGCCTCGGACGGCTCTGACAAGCTGAACCTTCTGCGACCGCCTGCTCTAACGTTGCTGAATTCATCACGAAGTCCAAAGAAGACATTCAGGGGAGCGGCATCACTCATTTTTCACAGCGAATAAATCCTGTGAAGTACCTATTTTTTAATTATGTCTTTCAATTCTGTACTTACTTTTCTCTTCTTCTCCAATCCCCTTCTTTTGCCATTGAGGACAATGTCCATTTTAAGCTTGGGGGAGGACTTCCTCCTTCACTTTGCTTAGTAAATATCTTTTCTTTCCTTTTTGTATATATCTTAAATATTTCCAAAATAAAAAAAAAAGAATATTTCTCAAATTAAATATATATATTTATGCTTTTTGTTTTTGCCTTAATAAGTTTAGACATTTTGGTATTTCAATAGTACCCCTAGTTTTTGTTTCTGTTTTACTAAAAATTTTCTATAAACAACGTAGTTAATTATAATATTTATAATCGTCCTTTTTAATTAAGTTTCACAAGTAAAATGTTGGTCATGTCATGTTTCTAATTCACGGTAGCATGTTAAGGTGAAATATTTTTCTAAAACTCGCATTTATATTTTGGTTTTTCGTTCTTTATTTCCTTTACTTTCTCAAAAATTCATCATCCGCTATTTTCCTTTTTGTTTTTGAATAATTTTTGTAAGGTCAACTTTTGAATAACGTAGTAGATGTGAACAATCCAAGTAACCTATTATTACTATTTTCAAGGCAATTTCATCAATCTTCTTTTATTATCTAGGACTTGCTTTTTGAAAATTCTTTAAACCTTTGTTTTAAATAAATTTAAAAGCGTGAATATGATTTAGGCCATTTTTGTTTTCGTTTGAGCATTCCTGACAACCTAAAAACTTTTACCACTAGTTAGCCGTTTTTGATCCTTTTTTCCGATTTCATTTGATAGCTCCTCTTTTCAATTCATTTTCACCAAAGCCAAAATTTCCAACCTATCGAATCACACTAGCCTTTTTGAGTTTCATAAAATATTTTCGTGATTTTGATAGGTTATTTTGTGATTTTCTTGGAAGAAAAGTTTTTGAAAAAGTATGCTCAAAAGATATGTTTGTTTTTATTTGGCAAATTCAAAATGAAAAAAAAATTAATATATTTATGGCCTTTGTTTTGAAAAAAGAAAAAAATGGAGAAAAAAAGAAAAAGAAAGGAAAAATATATATTATGTTAAATGAAAATCTTTAAAACTCTTTGCTTTGGTTTAGTGTGATTTTAAGCCTTCACGTTTATCTTTGAATTCCACTACTAATCATATTCCTAAACCAAACATTTATGTCCTATTTAAGTCCTTTTGATTCACGCCTTCTGAATCTTTTTTAACAACTAAGAAAAGAAGAAAAGTAAATCAATTCTAGTTTTTGATTTAAACTTAGATTTTTGTTAATTGAATTTATATAATTATAATGCGTTGCTTGGATCTAGTAACAACTCAATGCATTTTTCATTTTCGTTGCTTTGCTTAAATCTATTTAAAGAATTTCGTCAAAATTTTGGATGATTTATTTTCGTTAAGTAAAGTTTATAAAAGTCTTACCATACCTAAATAATCATTTTAGATTTACGTTTCACCTTTTTCCTACTTAGAATTCCGCATAGTACTTGTGTGGGCATAATTAGAACTTCTTGATTAGTCTTTTTTTTATGATTATCTAGTTTTTATATTTTTGCTTGGGGACAAGCAAAGCTTAAGCTTGGGGGAATTTGATAATACGTTTTGTAGCCTAAACTATTATCATATTTTTCTAGTTTATTATGTACAAATCGTGTCTTTTTAGTTTATCATTTATCGTTTTTATGTAAATATTATTGTCACTAACATTTTCTTGTCTTTTTGCAGGTTTCCAGTTTTTTTGTCAAAAATGACCTGTCACGCCCCCCCGTCACGCCCTCCCTGGGCGTGACCTAGGGCGTGTTGCCTGATCCCGAGGACTCCTGATGACACAGTCAGATAACCCAGAAAAACTATTGTTACGCTCCCTGACACGCCCTCCCACGAGCGTGTCCCAGGGCGTGACACGGGGCGTGTCGCCCTCTGCCCGAAGTGTGCAGCCACATTGAATGCCTGCTCCAGCTCAGCATGCCAAAAGTACTATCATGCCCCCCATCACGGGCGTGACCGGGGCATGACATCGCCTTTTCCGATGACTGACGGATTTCTGACCAATGATTTCGACACGACGTGCGTGTCACGCCCACCCTACACGGGCATGACTAAGGGCCTGTCGACCAACATACAAAGCAATCATCCCTCCCGCCAGATTCAACAACCCGAGGTCAACCCCGTACATCTCACGCCCCCCCCCCCCCAGGGCGTGTCGGAGGGCGTGACCAACCCGTGAAAATTTTTATAAATTCAGACCCTCCCCTTCCATTTCAGCAAGTTTTGGTTGAGAGGGAGAGGTGCTGCCCCTTTATTTCTTGGCCCCTTTTCATGTTTTTTTAGCTTTCTCTCTCTCTCTCTTCTTTTGTAATTTTTTCTTGACCCTAGTTTAGTATTTAGTTATTTAAGCTTTTATTGTAATCTTGCTCTTGCTTAGTGCTAATTGTAGGGCTAGAATAGGATTTTATTTTCATGCACTTGTAATTTCATTTTCCTAAGTGTAGCTCTCCTTTTTATTAATAAAAGTGCTCTTTGTTTACTTTGTGTTTTTATGCTCTACTACTCATCCCCCCCCCCCTCCATTCCATTATGATTAACTAATCCTCCTTGTAATCGATCTTGATGATCCGAGGTTCGAGCGATTGAGTTATGAAGTTTTAATTAACCTTTTCTTTTAGGTTTAGGCCTTGAATTACTCTTGATTTTTCATGGGTTGGAGGTATATTATCGATATATACTCTCCACCTTTTCTTTCATTCTGGGCTAGCCGAGAGGCCGATAGAATGAAGTGAGAATTCAAGAGTAAAGGGAGTTGTACGCACCCCTCGAGAGAGGCAGACGTCCAAATCTCCCGGATTGGAGTAAAATCCAATAGTGGGGTTCTCCGCGTAAAGCGAGTTTTAGGCCTCCGATTTAGACGAGAGTCGGTCGGACCTTCCTAAACTCAGTTGGGCATGACTTTGAGAGAAGCGTTTTCAAGCTTTAAGATCCTCCACGGTCAAGGACCTTTTTCCTATTAAGCTTTAGTTTTTATCGCATTTTCTTACTCGTCTTTAGCCGAGGTGATTCTTGATCGAGTGCTCTTCCATTTCATTGTTTCAACCTTTCGTTGTTATCACTTCTATTAGCTTTTTAATTAATTGCAATATCTCTCTTTCTAGCTTTAACTTTATTTCCTTAATCGCAATTAGTATCTCAAACCCCTGTTTTTCTCGTCGGTAAGATAATAGTCTTCGTGTGAGTAAGCATACTCAACAGTTCCCGGATTTCAATATGACACTTGTGTCCCATAGCTATAATTCGATAGGTATACTTGCCTCATTTGATTGCTTGTTCGGTTGCTTTTATTTCCTTCAAAGATAGCGAACACCATCGATCGATTGACAAAAGTATCGCACTTTATTTCGCATCGGTAGGATGATATGGTGGAGAAGCTGGCAAAGCTTTACGTGGATAACATTGTTAGACTGCACGGTGTGCCCCGCAGCATCGTGAGCGATAGAGATGGGCATTTTATGTCCAATGACTGGAGGTTGGTGCAGCAAATGTTGGGAACTAAGTTGAAGTTCAGCATAGCCTTTCATCCATAGACAAATGGGAAGACCAAGAGGGTAAACAGGACAATGGAGGACATGCTTTGCATGTTCGTCCTGGACTTCGGAAAACAGTGGGAAGACCATCTGTATTTGGTGGAGTTTGCCTACAATAACAGCTATTAAGCGAGCATACAAATGGAGCCCTTCGAGGCCCTATATGGTAGAAAATGTCGCACGTCGTTGTCGTGGTTGGAAACGGGTGAGGCGAGGTTGTACAAAAAGGAAGAGGTGGAAAGCGCCACTTCTTTGGTACGAACTATTCGGGAGCGTTTGCTGATCGCTTAGGATAGACAAGCGAAATACTATAATGCCAAGCAACGGAAGATGGAGTTCGTGGTTGGCGATTGGGTGTATTTGAAGATAAAGCCATTCAAGTGTGTTTCACAGGTACGACGCTTGAAGAAGCTGAGCCCAAATACCTTGGAACATTTCAGATTCTTGAGCGGATCGGTGAAGCGGCTTATCGTCTAAGGATATTGGTGGAGTTGAGTGGTCTACACGATGTATTCCACATATCAGTGTTGCGGAAGGCGGTGCAAGAGCCTTGTAGGTGATCGTAGTTGATCAAGTACCGGTGGACGAAGGGTTAACGACAAGGGTCAAACCCATTCTTATTGAGGACTCTAAAGTCAAGCGACTTCGTAACAAGGAGATCAGGCTGGTTAAAGTCCATTGGGACAATTGTGGTTGGGAGGAGCTATCATGGGAACGGGAGCAGACCATGCTTAAGGAGTAACCAGAGTTATTCCACTCAGGTACTGCTTTTGGTTTTCAGTATATTTTCCTTTTTGTAATTTCATGGACGAAATTCTTTTAAGAGGGAGAGAGTTGTAATGCCCCGAAACTCAAAAGAGCAACGGGCTGTGTTTTTAAGCGTGTTTAGGCCTTGGTAAAGGTCACACGGCCTGGGACACGGGCGTGTCCCAGGGCCGTGTCAAGCACATGTTCGACGTCTCGCCAAGCACTCAACGATTTTCACTCAACGAGCATTGAGTGAGGGCACACGGCCTTACACACGAGCGTGTCAGTGGCCGTGTCCTGCTCAGGCAGTATGCTGGATTGTGCTGAGGGATTTACACGGCCTGGGACATGGGCATTTCCTAGGGCATGACTAGCGCACGGCATGTGACACGGGCGTGTCATATAGTCGTGTCCTTCTAAGGACATTTCTGGTCTTGTGTCATTTGGGTACACGGGCCGTGACACGGGCGTGTCACTTAGGATACGGGCGTGTCCCAAGCCGTGTCACAGGCCGTGTACTAGTCGGGATTTTGCTGAATGATGGCAAATGAGTTACACGGCCTTTGACACGGGCATGTCACAAGCAGTGTTCGGCCAAAGGATGTTTATTTTTAGGGCGAATTGTGGACGTTCTTTTCCTTATTTTGGGATCTAACGGTCCAGGTCTCTCCATCCTAGGGTTAAGGCAGGGATTGGGAGTTTAAACCCTCACTTTTCATTGGCAACTATCTTTCTAAGTTTTAGAGAGAAGGGAGAGCAAGGAGGAAGAAGAAGGGAAGATCCGGTCATCAGAGGAGATTCGGAGCGCCAAATCGCAAACCGAGTCCAGATCTACGGAGGCGAGATCATCGCGGTTTTTTTCATCCGTGTAGATTTACATGGCGTCGAAGAAGAATGCTAGGGTAGCGATTCTCTACTTGAGCATGTGAAGCTCTTCTTCTTTTTCATAGGGAAAACAATCTCCCGCGAGTGTGATGCGAGTTTGCGGTGTTCCTTGGGGTAGATATGTTAAGTCCCCCTTATTTGCATTTAGAGTCCGAAATCGAGAAACGGACATAGGCATGGTGTGTAAAGCCTACCCAGACATGTTGGTCTGGATCGGTGATGTTTTATTATGCATGATTAGCCGGAGAAGAATCCATGCCTTTTGTTGTTTTTGGGTTTCTACGTGGTAGATTGCAGCAGGGATCCTTGGGGATTAACCCCAAGGCGCACCCGGAAAAATTGGCGGAAACGCATTTCTTCCATCTTGGCGGCCTGGGAGCCAGCTTTGAAAATAACTGGGTTATGAGATTGTATGAACGAATTTGGGATCTGGCAAAGTTTTACCCGCGCGCTTGTCTTAAGTTTGATAGTGTGGCATTAGCAACGGGCTTGTGGAACCGGACCCAGGCTATGTGGTTTGGTGACAGATACCTGAAAAAGGGACTGGCCACTGGCATAGTGGTGCGAGTCTTAGGCTTAGTTCAGAAAGACTAAATGCTCACGAGATTTGTCGTCCAAGGGATGGTCGTGAGACCGCGGTTTTGACCGGGTTCACCGAGTTAGTGCCCTGAGAGTACGAGATGAGTGGTTGTGTGAGCCTGCACCTTTGATGTTGTGTTTATTCACTATCTTGCTTGTTACGCTAACAAGTGCAGGGAAGGAGCTTTGTCGCCCCGAGTTTGGGGGCGGAATCGTTATAATTTGGTCAGCTTTAGCTGACAGTTTTTCTTGTTTGCCACTGTTGCGGTGAATTGTGCTTGCAGGTACTGCAGTGCCGAGTTGCAAATTGCGGTCCAAAGCCCAAGTTACTGAGCCTGCCCTTGAAGGCCTTGTTTGTTTCCTTTCTTAAATCATGTGTGGCCGGCCTGCGAGCCGAAGTTTGTAAGACACTATTTAAATTTGGTGAACTATTGTAAGGCCATAAGGTCAGTACTTTTGTGTATTTTGTAGTTCATTCCTACTGGGTTGTTAGTGGACATTCGTGCTTGTGGCTGGGTTCTTGCTTTCACAACATAATAATTGCTTCCGCTAGATGCTCTGTGTAGGATGTGTGTATTGGTTGAATGGTTTCATCTAGTAACTCGCCGGTCCTACGACAAGGTCGACTCCCTAGTCTGAGGGTAAGTTGTCTAAAGCTCAAAATGAGGCCATAATAGAAGGATTGTGGCAAGGAAACGAAGCTTTGTCTAGGAAAATATTGGAGATGCAATCGCTAATCCAAGCCTTGTTGACTGCTGTGTCATGACAACCGCTTAGATTTCAGGACCCTGCTGTGGGTCAGGTTGTTCCGGCTCCTCTCGTCCCCTCAGCTATGCTGCCACTGGAGATGAACTTTATTTTGCACTTCCACTGACTATGACCCCCTACCTATGATGGTAGGGCAGACTTCATAGCTTTGGATGACTGGATTATAGCCATCAAAAAGATGTTCTCTAACTCTTGAGTTTTTGTCGACCAGAGAGTGATGGTCGCTGCTTATCAACTCAAGGGACTTGCAAAGAGTTGGAGGCTGAGAGAAAAGGAAAACTTGAAGGATGGATGTGGATGGGAAGCCTTCAAGGAGCTATTGCTGAGAAATTTTCTACCATCGGTCGAGCAGGATCGCTTGATGAACACTTTTCTGCACCTGAAGCAGAGACAGCTCACAGTGTGTGATTATTAGGTGGAATTTAGTAAGCTGAGCAAGTTTTCCCCTGGCATAGTATCCTCAGAGTCTAGCCGAGTTAAATGTTTTCTGGTTGTTCTTCGTAAAGACATCCAACAGCTGGCTAGTCATATGGATCTGAAAGCTATGTTGAAGTTGTGGAAGCTGCTCTAAAAGTCGAGGCGATCGACAATGCCAAGAACCGAGGAATGTAGTGGAGAAAAGAAAAAAAGGAAGTTTGATGAGGGAATGAAGCCCCATGGATCGGGTTCTGCTTAGAGAATGAGAAATAATGAGATATGTAGTTTTTGTGGACGACCAGGCCACCCGTTCGAGAAATGTTTCAAAAGATTAGGAGCCAAGAAGAAGGAGCATGTTTATGCATTTCAGGGCGCTCCCAAAGGAGATCTAGTGTGTACCCTGTGCAAGAGAAGGGGACATAATGTTGCCCATTATAGGAGCAAGGATTGAGTGTGCTACCAGTGTGGACAGGAAGGTCACCTGAAGCCAAATTGCCCTGAGCTTCAACCCACGCTGCAGCCAGTTCCACTACAAGCTTAACCGTCGCTGCAGCGATTGGACAAGGGAAAGGGCAAGCTGAACGTAGTATCTTTAGAGGATGCGCAGGCGTCTACTCAAGTTATCTCGGTTCAGATCATAATCTAGTTCTAGTTTTTTTCCAGTAAATAGCTGTAGTTTCGATGATCATTCGCTTAGTTGTATATTCAATTTTATAGGAAGGTTTAAGGTAATGAACCGCTTGGCACGTGTTCTGTTCGATTCCAGTGCTACCCACTCATTTGTGGCTAGCTCTTTCATAGAGCGTCATCATTTGTCGCTCAATCGGGTTGGTAACGCGTTTAGTGTAAAGTTTCCTTCTGGTTATTCTATGGTATCGGACCAAGGTATTAAGAGTTGTCTGATTCTGTTAGGTGATTTTCTAGCGGTTGCTTATTTGAAGGTATTAGACCTCGAAGATTTTGATGGGATCTTGGGCATTGACTGGTTGTCCAGATATGATGATATTATCCAGTGCAAGGTTAAGCGCTTGGACTTCAAGATGTACAATGGTAAACCCAGGTGTGTTTATGGCTATCCGTGCTTGGTTTCTCTGATTATATCTGCGGTTTGTGCATGGAAGATTTAAGATTCCGGATGTTTTGCTTGTTTGGTTTTAGGTTTGGAAACCAAGGTTGGTTTGCTGTGTTTAGAGGAGATCCTCGTGGTGCGTGAGTTTCCTGATGTATTTCCGGATAATCTTTCTGGTCTCCCGCCCGAGAGAGACATGGAGTTTGTCATAGATTTGGAGTCGGGTACCCGTCCTATTGCTATGGCGCCGTACCGTTTGGCCCCGCGTGAACTGGATGAGTTGAATACCAAGTTAGATGAGTTGCTTCAGAATAGTTCTATTAGGCCGAGTTCATCTCCTTGGGGTGCTCCCATTTTGTTTGTAAAGAAAAAATAAGGATTTATGAGGTTGCGTATAGATTACAGAGAATTGAATAAGGTAACAATCAAGAATAGGTATCCTCTGCTGAGAATTAATGATTTGTTTGATCAGTTGCATGGTAGCGCTACGTTTTCAAAGATTGATCTTCATTAAGACTACCATCAGTTGAGGATTCGTGAGACGTATATCCCATAGATTGCCTTTCATTCCCGACACAGACATTTTGAGTTCTTGGTGATGACTTTTGGTTTAACCAATGCACCCTATGCCTTTATGGATATGACGAACCGAGTGCTCAAGTAATTCCTGGACTATTTTTTGGTCATGTTCATAGATGACATTTTGTTGTATTCCGGCAATGCTATGGAGCATGCCCAGCATTTGCATTTAGTTTTGACTGCTTTGAGAGAGCATAAATTGTTTGCCAAGCTGAGCAAGTGTGAGTTTGGGTTGCCTCAAGTTTCTTTCTTGGGCCAAGTGGTTAATAGAGATGGGATTTCAGTTGACCCTGAGAAGATAGTTGTTGTTATGGATTGGAATAGGCCCACCACACCCAAGGAGATAAGGATCTTCCTAGGGTTGGCTGGATATTATAGAAGGCTTGTAGAGGGTTTATCTACGTTGTCTGCGCCACTGACTAAACTGACGCAGAAGAATGCAGGTTTTGTCTGAAGCAATAAGTGTGAGGAAGCTTTTTAGGAATTAAAGAGGAGATTGTGCACTCCTCTAGTGTTGACCTTACCTACGGAAGGAATAGAATATGTCGTATATGTAGATGCATCATATGTTGGACTTGGATGCATGCTGATGCAAGAATGCAAGGTAATTGTGTATGGGTTAAGACGGTTAAAGATACATGAAAAGAACTACCCTAAGCATGATCTAGAGATCGCAGTAGTGATTTATGCCTTAAAGTTGTGGAGCCATCTATTGTATGGTGCATTATGCAAGATTTACACGGATCATAAAAGTTTAAAATAGGTTTTCACTCAAAGGAAGTTGAATCTGCGCTAGCAAAGATGGTTAGAGTATGTTGCTGATTATGATGTTGAGATTCAATACCATCCGGGAAAAGCCAATGTGGTAGCCGATGACCTGAGTAGGAACGGCGAAAATTTTTAACCTCTCCGTGGATTCTCTAGTAGAAGAATTTCTCTTGATGTATATTTCTGTTTGAATTTGTGACTCGTCGAGTAGTTGGTTGTAGAAGAACCTTCTTGGGTTACTCTTACAAGGCTACATCAGAAGGATGATCCGGACTTGCAGCACCTCTATCTTAGAACGAAGAAAGGGGAGTTACCAGACTTTTCCATTGATGATGCGAGTACTTTGAATTACCGCGGCAGATTGTGTATCCCTGCTGTCAAGGACATTCGATTTAAGTAATGCAGTGAGGCGCACGGTTCTAGTGTTGCCTACAACCTAGGTTCTATAAAGATGTATCAAGACCTAAAGCAGATTACCTGGTGGTTTGGAATGAAGGGTGAAACAAGTTTGTATCTCAGTGATTTACTTGCAAGCGAGTCAATGCAAACCATTGAAGGCCGAGAGGAAAGTTGACGTCTTTGGATATTCCAAGCTAGAAATGGGAGACTATTTCCATGGACTTCATTACTTGATTACCGAGATCTCCCCGAGGGAATGATTCGGTTTGGGTTATTGTTGATAGACTGACAAAGTGTGCCGACTTCGTGCCTTTCAAGATTTACTACTCTATGAAGAAGATAGCAGATTTGTACCTGGATGAGGTTACTAGGATACAAAGAGTGTCTATTAGTACTATATCAGATCGATACTCCAGGTTTACGTCTCGCTTTTGGAAAAGCTTACAGGAAGGGTTGGGTACCGATCTGAGGTACTCCACCGCTTATCATTCGCAGACTAATAATCAAATAGAGAGAGTGAATCATATCATGGAGGACATGATCTGATGTTAAATTTTGAACCACAGAGGAGAGTGGGATGAGCAACTCAGATTGATGGAGTTTGCTTATAATAATGGCTATCCATAGAGTTTGCAGATGGCCCCGTTTGAGGCCTTATATGGGAGACGTTGCAAAACTCACTTATTTTGGGCTGAGGTTGGCGAGAAACCATTGCTAGATCCTGAAGAGTTAGAAGAAATTGATATTTCTGTGAAGCATATCATAGAAAAGCTTTGTATAGTAAGGAGTGTTATGAGAAGAACGCTAACTGTCGAAGGACTGATTTTGGAGTTTGTGGTTGGGGACCTTGTTTTTCTGATGGGTTTCCCCAATGTCTGGCATTAAGTGATTTGGAAAGAATCATAAGTTTGACCCGGGGTATGTGGGACCTTTTAAGGTTGCTGAGCGTATTGGTGTATCAGCTTATTGGCTGGATCTGCCCACAAATTTTCCTTATGTGCACGACATGTTTTACGTGAGCCAGTTGTGGAAAATGTGCTCAGTGACCGGTAGATTCTTGATGGTGTTCCCCAGTTAAAGCCTAATCTTTCCTATGTTGAGATGCCTGTCCGCTTTCTGGATACTCAAGATCTAGTGTTGCGGAGGAAAACCGTACTAATAGTTAAAGTTTTGTGGCAAAACCAGGACGTGGAAAGCGCCACTACGGAGTTGGAGTAAGCTATGAGGGAGGCTCATCCTCATCTGTTCTCCTAGTTTCTTACAGTATGTATTTCCCTTCTGTAATCTTTGATTATATTCATTTTATAGTGGAATCTTTTGTACGTAAAGTTTTGGGACGAAACTTCTTTTTAGGTGGAGTGGCTGTAACTCCCCTGATTTTTCGATGTTTAATTTAATTCTTTTATTGGCGTAAAATTGATGTCAGGACGTTACGTTGACCCTTAGTTGGTGTTTACCATTATCGGAGCGTGATTTTTGCTCGTTGGTATCCGAGTTTTTGCCTTAGGAGTATTGACTTTGCTAATTTCTCCTGTATTTTGATATTCCCTTGCGAGCCGGGGTTCATTTTGGAACACGGTGGAGGCTTTTTGGGAATGATGAAATTTTGACTTTAGAAGATTTTTTGCCTGAGTTTGTTTTGTCGGATTTTTAATTCGGACTTTGTCATTGGATTCGTAGCATCGACATTTAGCTACAGTGCGATTTTCGTTGATTTCCATGTTGGTGCGAACATTGAGTCATTTGGACGATTAAATAATGATAAATTATTATTATAATAGTTATATCTATAAGTATAAATAGCCTTGCGATAAGACGAAAACCCTATTCATCGTCTTCTTCTTGAAACCATCGGCATGTTTGTGTAAGAGAGAAAGAGGAGGTGTTTGGAGATCTTTCGGTCGTCGATTGTAGGAGCTCCAGTGTACGAAAACATTGTCGGAGAGTGGATCCGGATAGCTCTCACCTAGATCTACATTTCAACTGTAAGTTTTTCCAGTTTTATGGATTGATAGAGGTTTAGGTTGCGGTTTTGACCTTCCTTCCTCTCAAAAAGTTTCAGGTTTTACTTCTTAGGTGTTCTACTGGCCAGATCCGTGAGGAGGAGTGCTGGTGTTCCCAAAGTTTAGCAAGGTTTGAGGCAAGTGGTGGTTTCCCCCTTGCTTATCCTTGATTCCAATGTTTATTCTTGATTTTCTTTCCACCCTATACAGAAATTGGGATTAGAACAAGATTTCCTCCTTTTCAAACCTTATTTGTTATAGATCTTGAGGCAAGTGGTGATTTACACCCTTACCAAGCTTTCAACTTATTGTATTAGGTTATTTTAGGTCATATGATACTTAGCATGGCACTGAACCTATAATCTTGGTGAGGGAGAAACCCTATTAATATTACAGAAGAATTATTTTCCTGTGTTGGGCTTAGCTGTTAACTTGGTCTTAATCTAGGTCTAGTTGTAGCCAAAATTAAAAAAAGATAGCTAGAATAAGTCTACTAACCTCTGTTTTGGTAAGTTAGCTTTTCGGCCAACTTTCTGGGTCCTAGCATTGAGTGCCATTAAGTGGCTGTATGGCTAAGTGTAAAAGAATTGAGTGTACTCAATACACTCATTGCGGCGTTTAGTGTGCTGAATGCACTCAACACCATCTAATATTTTCATAGGCTTAGTCAAAAGCATTGAGTGTGCTCATTACACTCAATGTTGTGTTGAGTGAGCTGAATACACTCAACGCCATCTTTTAAATTCCGAGTCTAAGGCAAAAGCATTGAGTTTGCTCTATACCCTCAACGCGGCGTTGAGTGTACTAAATACACTAGATTCCATCGTTTAAATCTGAAGCCAAGCTCAAATCTTTGAGTGTGCTGAATACACTAAATGCGATGTTGAGTGTGTTGAATATACTCAACGCCATCGGCTTATTCTGGAGTCCAAGTGTAAAAGCATTGAGTGTGTTGAATACACTCAATGCGGAGTTGAGTGTGTTGAATACACTCAATGCCATAGATTTATTTTGAGCTTAAGTGTAAAAGCATTGAGTTTGATGAATACACTCAATGCGTCATTGAGTTAGCTGAATACGCTCAACGCCATCCTGTAAAATTTTGTCCAAGTATAAAAGCATTGAGTGAGTGTTATACACTCAACGCGGTGTTGAGTGAGATGAATACACTCAACGCCATCTTATTTTCTGGTTGGAGTCGAGAGCGTGGACTGCACTCGATGCGGCGTCGAGTATACTCGATGCTTTTCTATAATCTTAGTTTTATTTTTGCTAACTCATGGTATATCCCCAGTATGCCAGTTTTGCTAAATAAAATTAGTCCAGTGCCTGCTGTTTTTGTCAAGTTTGGTCTTAGGGAAATTTTTTTGGGAATTTATTCCTGCATTTATTGTGGGAGAAGTCCAATGCTTTTTTTGGATTTTTTCTGTGTCTCTGCTATGATTGTTGGTATTTCGGTAGATCTTTTGACCCTGATGGGTTTATGACTATGGGTGTGCTGGTGGAGGTGTCTCCCCCCACAGGTGCCAGTTTTTCCCCGGTTTGGGAGTGTTAAGATATAAGACCTCCTCTCTTTGGGCCCTTATGAAGTTTTATTGTGGGTGTGTCAGCAGAGGTGTCTCCCCCCCCCACAAGTACCGGATTATGCAGGTGAGTTTGCTCACTAATATTGAGTCGGCCTATTTCTTTCTTTTATATACTTGTATATGCATCTAATGAAGCTTAGTTCTTTATTGCACCTAATGTATGTACCTTACCCTTGGACTGGTTAAGTTTATCATTTAACATGATTTTTATTTCTTGATTTGTTTTAGGTTTTGTCAGCTAATCTTGGATTTGGGGTTGATAACCCTTTTGCCTGCTTGTTAATTTCTTTTACTGACCTTCCTATCACACCTTGTATATTTTTACAGAGGTATTCCTTTCTTGTGAATGCCTCAAGATTGGAGCAGTAGCCAATTGAGCGGCTAAGAGTTTTGGATTAGGCTGGTGTTCTACAGCTGTCTATTCCTCACCGGTTGTGAGGTAGTTGTTGTTGTTGTTTACTTTTCCTTTAGTTCAGACATACATTGTTTTGGTGGGTTCGTGTTAGGTTATTGATGCCGACATGATTTTGTTTAATGTCATGTAATTGCTAGCTACTCAGTCACTTTTGTAGGTTTTATTGGTTCCTACTTGCTCTTTGGGAGATTTTATGCTAGGTTGCATGTTAGATATTTTAAAGGTATAAAAGTATCATTTCTATTACCACATTCATGTCATATTTTAAAGATAATGTCACCAGATTTTAACTAGTGTGCAAACTATTTCTATACTTATACTAAAAACTTAGAAGTATGCATTTCATGAGTTGTCCTTTGGGATGTTTATGCTCATGTAGGGTGTTAACCATTGTAAATAAACTATTTTTCCACAGCGTATAATTATGTCTTTACTTGTGGAATAGTTGTCCACTGAGCCGAGGGATACGGATAATTAAATTAACTTAACTGGATTTTCTTCATAAATACCTCTGAATTTCATATAAAATATAAAGTTGGAGTTTTGCCTGACCGTCTGCAGTTATCCTCTACATGATGTGGCATCACGACACGTGTTTTCTCTTACTTTGATATACACTTAAATTCGGAGAAAATACGGGTTGTGACATTGGTGATGTTTATTTTGCGTGCTGGAGAAGACTCCGAGTATAAACGAGTAATATACGGGGTCGGCGGGGTTGTACCTGTGAACTAAAAGTAGCAGGAAGTACTGGAGTGGCATTCCAGGAAAATACCTTAGAAATTCCTCGGTTTTAAGAAGAATTGGATATTTTCGGGCGACAGTGAGTATCGCAAACGGTGATAGCTCTTGGTGAGCTATTTGTGATGCGTGCTATGAAAAGACTAGTGTTTGGGCGCAGAAAGAGAACTTTTGTTGGTCCTACCAAGTGATCGTGACAAACGCTAGCAATAACTCCCTTTTTGATTATAAAGCCTGTCTCTGGGGGTAACACCCCAAATTTTAGGAACTCAAAGAAGTTCAATGAAATTCTAGGATCGTCGAAGGCCATTCAACGAACGACGAGTTCTGGCCATTAGACGAACGTCAATCTCTGGGCCATTAGTTGAGCTCTGGTCGTTCGATGAATGATGAGTTATGGCCATTCGACGAACGTCATACTCTGGGCCATTTGTCGAGCTCTGGTCGTTCGATGAATGACGAGTTCTGGCCGTTCGACGAATGTCAAGATCTGGGCCGTTCGTCGAGCTCTGGTCATTCGATGAATGACGAGTTCTGTTCGTTCGATGAACGTCGAGCTCTAGGCCAATTGTCAAGCTCTGGGTCGTTCATCGAGCTCAGGCAATTCAATGAATGCAGCGCCGTTCTACGAAAGTCGAAGGCTGATGTGCGGAGCCATTTGGCGAAAGTCAAAGGCTGAGGATGTAGCCGTTCGACGAAAGTCGAAGGCTAAAATTTGGAGTTTCGTAGTTCGAATTCCTAACCATCCGATTTCACATCAAAGTCGATCCAAGGGCCTAGGATCCCCTGCCCAAAGGTCTTAAGATGGGCTAAGCGGGATTTCTCTATCATTTTCTTCTCTTTTCTAGGTGAAGGTTAGGGTTTGAGAGTTGGAGAGCAGGGGAGGAAAGAGAGCTTTCTCCGCCATTGACGGAGCTTCAGAGCTCTGATCGTAATTCCAAGGCAAGATCTGTGGAGAGGATGTTGAGGCGCTTGTTTTCATTCGTACAAGGCAAAGATTCCATTGCTAGGAATAAGGGTTGTAAGGTAATGACATTTCTCCTCTCGATTTTAGGATGCTTGCATGGCATCTACTCTTTTCTTTCTTTCTTTCAAACATTTTAGGCACCGGATCTCTCAAGTGAGAGGGATTCAGGTTGTCATGGCTCAAGAGGAACCACTGAGTCGATTGTGTCTGTCCCCGGTGTAGAATCAAGCGCATACCCAACTGTTTCAAAAGCCCAGACTGTTTGAAAGGTCGCTACTTAATTTCTTAAATCAGAGCACCACGGGTCAAGTGAAGGAATGCCGGACCCAACAATCCCCCCCCAAGCGTCCAGCACAACCCTTCGTCTCAGAGGTGGGGTTACCACATGGCACACATGGCTCAGAGGTAGGGTTACCACATGTCCACGGTTGTCTTACTCGCTGAAACCATACAAGTAGAAGGGAAAAAAGGGATTTAATAGCGCCCCCCCTCCCGGTCTTGAACCTGTGAAACCCTTTGATACCAATTGAAGGATTAAGTGCATACCAAACTATTCCAAAAGCCCGGGCGGTTGGAAAGGGCGCTACTTAATTTCTTAAATAAGTAGCAGAGCGCTACTGGTCAAGTGAAGGAACGCCATACCCAACACCCGGCATGATATTGCATTAGAAATCCGGTCCACTAGTTGATTAGGCATTGTTGGTGAAGTCGTTGTCGCGCCTGTTAGTCCGACTCGATGATGTTGCATAGTGATAAGTCATAATTATACCTACTTTTATAGTATTATTATTAGGATATTTTTCTTTATTTTTTCCCTTATTTGTTTGTTTTGTTCAATAAATTGTTCATATTTTGTAAATTCTATTTCTAACTTAGTTATTTTTATTTTCCAGAAAAATTCAGAAAAAAGTCAAAATTTGACTTGACAAGCCCAGGTCATTGACTTGACACGCCCGTGTCAGGCACTCAACGCCTTCGGCCAGTGGACACTCAACGATTTTACAATTAAACACTCAACGCCATCATGTCACGCCCGTGACTGACACTTGTCACGCTCGTGATCGCCACGTGTCACTCCCCGAAGCTTCCAGATCGTCGATCGACGCCCGAAGATCGTCGACCACTGCTTGACACGCCCGTGACTAACACTTGTCATGCCCGTGACTGCCACGTGTCACTCCCCGAAGCTTCCAGATCGTCGATCGGCGCCCAAAGATCGTCGACCACTGCTTGACACGCCCGTGACTAACACTTGTCACGCCCGTGACCGCCACGTGAAGCTCCCCGAAGTCAACTTTGCCGTCAAATCGACGGATCAATTCAGCTAAACAGTTCAGTCACACCCTTCTATCACGCCCGTGACATGATGGTCACGCCCGTGACGATGACGTGTCACGCACCCAAGCTTCCAGAAGCAAGCAAGCTGTCGGATTTCGCAAAGTAAAAACACGCAACCTTTGACACGCCCCCTATCACGCCCGTGACTAGGGCATGTCAAACCTGAACATTTTGTCTATAAATAAAAAATTTATGTGAGGTCCAAGGGTTCACTTTTTTGAGCCAAATTTAGCGTGTCTTCTTGTGGGCTGCCCTTAGTGTTTCCAATCCAATGTATGGAGAACTTTCTCCCCCCTCCCTTCTTATGTTTGTTTTATCTTTCTCTTTAGCTTTGTAATAGTTTGTAATAGCTTTAATCTTCTAAATAAAAATGTTGTTTTTCTTGTGTCTCTTTACTTGGAATGAAAATGGATTTGGGTGGCTCATTTTTCTTCTTCTTTTAATCCCTTTGTTCATCTTTATGAAAGTGTGTGTGTATGTATGAGTGTAACTTGTTTTAATTTTTCATGCAATATGTTGTAATGTTTGGTTTCATTATATGCTTTTATCTAAAAAATGAGCCGTTATAATGGCAAAAAATTTGTTTAAGTGTTTTTTCAAAAATCAAAGAGCCATTGAAAACTTTTTAAAGTCTTACATTTTCATTCCTATGAAATTATCAAAGAGGTTTTTAAGTGATCTTTTTGATTTTTACTTAGCTTTGTCTTAGGATTGTAAAACTTTGTGTTCCTTTAATTTTTATTTTCACTTTTTCATCACTTTTATGAAATCCTATGGATGAAAATGTAAGCATTTTAATTTTTAAACAACTTTGATTTCAACTTTGTTTTCAAAAACTTTTGCTTCTTTAATTTTTATTTCATCTTTTTATTTGTTTTTGGCAAGTTTTAATGGTAGAAAAGTTGTAGTTTTAATTTTTAGGAAACTTTCATTATTTGTTATTTTTATATGTGTGTGAGTGTATGAGGGTAGATTTTCATTATGCTTTTTTAATTTCATGTTAGTGTGTGTGAGTGTATGAGGATTGTTTTATTGCTTTCATTCTCCCGCCCACTCATTTGAGTCGGGACTCACAATTTTATTGCTTTATTCATTTATGTTGAGTGTGTGAGTGTTTGAGACTAACTTTTCATGCTTTCTTTTATGCTTTCTTCAATTATGTAGAGTGTGTGCGTGTGTGCATTTATTTCTGCCTACTCGTTAAGAGTTAAACGGCGCTCTGCTTTAATTTTCCGCCCACTCATTTGAGTGGGACTTGTAATTTTCATTTTTTGTAAATTAGTTTCTTTTTATTTATGCATTTATTTCCGCCTACTCGTTAAGAGTTAAATGGCGCATTGCTTTAATTTACCGACTTCTCAGTTTTTAGTAGGACTTGTACTTGCATTTATTTCCCGCCTACTCATTTGAGTAGGACTTGCTTTATTTAATTTCTTTATGGTTTTGATGTGTGCGTGAGTGTCTGCATCAATTAGCTTTCAATTTATCTAAACACCATGTTTTTTATGTTTTCTCTTATAACTGTTTAGCTCTTAATTTCAAACTCACGTTTCACTAAAAACCATAAAGCCGTCCCCATACCGATGAGTTGTTAATCTCTATTAGCCTTCGGCATCGAAGAGCATTGGGACAAATAAAATGATTTGAAATAATTAAAGAACTTTATTTTTATTTTAATTTATGGACTTAAGGTTTGCCCCGGGTTAACGATGCATAGGACCACATAATCGATGTGTGGGCTCTATTTTCGTTATCCATGCACAACGCCGAGAGGCTGCACATAAGGACCGATCCCCCTTGTGTAAATAGAATTGCGTACATACCCTCAAAAGAGGACGAGCGTAGTTCTACCGAATTGGGTTCCGCACCCAATAACGGGGTTCTTAGCGTAAAGCGGGCATTAAGAAGAATCCTTTGTCGGTCTAACGATCGGTGGAATAGTCTTAATATTCAGGTGAGCAATATTCCTAGAGATAAGTACGCTCATATTTATGGAACCTCCACGGCCAAGTGCCTTTTATTAATTTAAAAGCAAAGTTCAATAATTGTTAAGAATTATTTTAGTCTTAATCCGATTCGATGTCGAGCGTTAACCCGTCATCAAACTAACTTAGTAAAAAACCGCTCTCTTTTTTCCTGTTTTAATTTAACTAAAAATCACACCTTACTGATAGTAGATAATAGTCTTCCTGGAAGAGTAAATATAATCAACGCATCCCCGAAAACAATACGACCTCGGTATTCTCCCGAATATCGAGTACTACACGATAGGTGTACTTGCCTCCTCTCGTTAGAAAACTCGATCTTCAGACTCGGCCAGCGGAATCTGACCATTTCGAACCACCCACAGTCGGTCTCTGTTCTGCAGCCATCAAGTTTTTTGCGTCGTTGCCAGGGAGCACGATTGTTATATTGAATTCGGGACTTTATTAATTTTACTTTATTTTCAAATAAAAAATTTTATAACAAAAAAATCCTTCCCCCTTTGTTGTTTTTTTAGGGTGTATGACCCGTGGACAACCTTCGAGTTCTAAAAATCTTGAATTCGACCCTGAGATCGACCGCTCTCTTGCGCGTATCCGATCTCTACGTCGAATTCCCTTTTTAGACCCGTAGAATCCACCGGAGAACCCTCTTTATTTTCTATGGCCGACCCAAATAATGCCAAAGCGGCCGAGCGTACGATGTCTTACTACGCTCGAACCAACTTGGATGATACGGGGTCGAGTATTGTTCGGCCTGCTGTGGCGAACAATAATTTTGAAATTAAGTCAAGTGTTATACAAATGATCCAACATGCCATGCAGTTCGACGGACAGCCGGATGAGGACCTGAATAACCACTTTTCTAATTTTTTAGAGATTTGCAATACTTTCAAGATTAATGGCATCACTGATGATGCCATTCGTTTGCGCCTCTTTCCCTTCTCTCTTAAGTCAAAGGCCGAGGAGTGATTGGTCTCCCTCCTGCAGGGATCCATCACGACCTAGGCGGAGTTGGTAGAGAAATTCCTTACTAAATATTTTCCGCCCGCAAAAACTGCTAGATTGTGGGCGGACATATTCTCCTTTGTGCAAATCGACTCCGAGTCTCTTTATGAGACTTGGGAGCATTTTAAGGAATTTCTCCATCGGTGCCCGCACCACGCGCTGCCAACGTGGTTGCAGGTATAGATTTTTTATAATGGACTGAACAGTCAGACGCGTCAAATGATTGACGCGGCTGCCGGGGGCACTCTGAATAATAAGACCCCTAAGGCCTCCCAGGCTCTTTTTGAAGAAATGGCTATGAATTCCAATCAATGGAATGTCCCGCAGGCGCGCCAAAAGCAGGCAGGCCTTTATGAAGTGGATGCCATTGCTCAGCTAGCCCTTCAAGTCGAAAGGCTAACTAAGCAGGTGGCAGAGATATCTGTTGCCTCCTCCACTCCGCCTTGTTTTCTCCCCCCTAATGCCTGCGTGGTGGACGAATTCATGGACTACATGAGGTATACGGTGCATCCCTCCTTTCAAAACAACCCTTATAGTAGCCACTATAATCCGGGTTGGAGGAACCACCCGAATTTCTCATTGAGTAACCCGAATAACACGCAGCTCCCTCCTCCCCCTCATTTTGCGCTCTCTTTTCCGTCCCCTCCTCCGAAGCCTCTTCTGGTGAAGGAAAATTTTAATCGTTATGTCGCGTCCAACGAGTCCAATATCCGGAACATCACCGGATCACTTAAAAATTTAGAAATTCAGGTTGGATAGCTGGCGCGACTTATGTCGGAACGCGCTCTTGGGGAACTGCCAGGGATTACGGAGCCCAATCCAAGGGAGAATGACAACGCTATAACCCTCCGTAGCGGTAAGGAGGTGGTCGATCCAAAACGGATCGATCCTCAGGTACATATTTCACCTCCGACCCCTCTTCCCTCTTCTTCGATTACGCATCCCTTACCGATTTTAAATGATAAAATTATTTTAAACAAGGCGTTACCCTACCCGCATAAGTTAGATAACGAGCGAGTGAACGCACAATATGAAAAATTTATTTTATTACTTAAAAAAATTCATATTAATGCTCCTTATTGCAAGGCCATCTCGCAAATGGCTAAGTATGCAAAATTTTTAAAAGAGCTTCTTTCTTACAAATGAAAACTTGAAGATGTGTCGCATATTTCTCTTAACGTTGTCTGCTAGGCGGCTCTTACTAATAAGTTGCCCTCGAAACAAAATGACCCCGGACGGTTTTCCATCCCATGCCTTTTTTGGCAAGGTATTAGTAAAATACACTTTGGCAGACTTAGGCGCGAGCATTAATTCGATGCCGTTCTCGCTTTTCCTGCATTTAGGTTTGGGTACTCCTGCTCCTACCAATATGCGCATCCAACTAGTGGATCGCTCGATTAGGTTCCCCATTGGGGTAGTTGAGGATGTCCTTGTCCGAGTAGACAAGTTCACCTTCCCGGTGGACTTCGTCATCTTAGACATCGAGGAAGACGCCGAGGTACCAATAATACTTGGTCGCCCTTTCCTCGCAACCTTGCGTATGCTAATCGATGTAAGTAACGGTCATCTCCTCCTTCGGGTAGGAGACGACCAAGTTACTTTTTCTATTAACCCCTCAATGGAAGACTCGTCGCAGAGCGATGATTTCTGCTACTCTTTAGATTCTTTTTATGGAGATTGTTCTTCTTCGGTTTTCAAGTTCGAATTTTTAAACGAAGATATTTTTTCACTCTAAAATTTTTATTGCGATGAGGATGCGTCTACGGATATGCCTTTTGAACAAATTGGTTCAAAAGACATTTGCACTAAAACCTCGCAAGAAGAACCGCCCACCCAAGATCTCAAACCATTACCCGAATCCCTCAAATACGCCTTTTTGGGGAAAAATGATACACTCCCGTAATCATTTCTTCGCATTTAAGCGATTCGGAGACCTCCGATTTATTGGAGGTTGTGCTTAAACATTGCCACGCAATTGCGTGGCAAATTTCTGAACTTAAGGGGATTAACCCTTCTTTATGCACTCATAAAATTTTCTTAAACGATAATTGCCGCATAACCATTCAGACGCAGCGACGTCTTAACCCAAACATGAAAGACGTCGTGAAAACTGAGATAATTAAATTATTAGAAGCAGAGATTATTTATCCCATTTCTGATAGTGTATGGGTTAGTCCCATTCATGTCGTGCCCAAGAAGGGCGGTCTGACCGTAGTGGTGAATGAGCACAACGAGCTCGTCCCAACTCGTACTATTACGGGTTGGCGTGTGTGCATCGATTATCGTAAACTTAATGATGCCACCCACAAGGACCATTTCCCACTACCGTTCCTTGACTATATTCTCGAGCGTCTGTCCGGTCATCCATTTTATTGTTTTCTCGACGGTTTATCGGGGTTTTTCCAAATCCCCAGTTACCCCGAGGACCAAGAGAAAACAACTTTTACTTGCACGTTTTGCACCTTCTCCTACCGAAGAATTTCATTTGGCCTCTGCAATACGCCAGCTACATTCCAAAGATGTATGCTAGCAATCTTTGGCGAGCTAGTAAAAGATATTATGGAAGTATTTATGGATGACTTTTTTGTATTCGGATGCTCATTGCCGGATTGTCTTCGTAATCTCGATCGTGTCCTCCTGAGATGCGAGGACACACATCTTGTTTAAAATTGGGAGAAGTGCAACTTTATGGTTCGAGGAGGTTTGGTCCTCGGCCATAAGATTTTGATTAAGGGGATAGAGGTCGATAAGGCCAAAGTATAAATCATAGAAAAGCTTCCTCAGGCGACTAACATAAAATCTATTAGGAGTTTCTTAGGCCACGCGGGCTTTTACAGACGTTTCATTCAAGATTTTTCAAAAATTATAAAGCCGCTTACTCACCTCTTGGAAAAGGAATCACCTTTTGTCTTTAGTAGAGATTGCGAGTCTGCCTTTAATTTTATAAAACAAAAACTTATAAATTCTCCAATTATAGTGGCCCCTAATTGGTCCCTTCCGTTCAAAATTATGTGCGACGCTAGTGATATTGTCTTAGGCGCCGTTCTTGGCCAATGGGTAGAAAAACATTTCCATCCTATTTATTATGCTAGCAAGACACTCACTTTTGCACAAGTGAATTACACAACGATGGAAAAGGAACTCTTAGCCGTCGTTTTCGCCTTCGATAAGTTTTGCTCGTATTTAATGCTATCTAAAGTTATCATTTTTACTGATCACTCTGCCCTTAAGTATTTACTAGCCAAAACTGACGCAAAGCCTTCTTCGATGGATTATCCTCCTTCAAGAATTTGACTTGGAGATCCGAGATAAGAAGGGCGCGGAAAATCTAGCGGCAGACCACCTCTCCCGTTTAGAAAATCCTGGTGCGAAAGCGCTCGTCGAATCTGAAATAAATGATAGATTCCCCGAGGAACACCTTCTTGCCCTTCCTTCTTCTTCATCTTCGCCTTGGTTCGTAGATTTTGCGAACTATTTTGTCACGCGGGTGCTTCCAAAAGAATTCTCAAGTCAGCAAAAGAAGAAATTCTTTTCCGACTTGAAAAATTTCTTTTGGGAGGACCCATTTCTTTTTCGTATCTGCGCGGACCAAGCGGTCCGAAGATGCGTCGCGGGTGTGGAGTCCACGCAAATATTGAGGCACTGTCACGAGGGTCCAGCCGGGGGGCACTATCAAGCCAACCGGACTGCTAGGAAGGCGCTAGAGGCAGGCTACTTTTGGCCCACTCTCTTCAAAGACGCGCATAATTTTGTGCGTGCATGCGATAGCTATCAGCGGTCGGGTAACATCTCACGTCGAGACAAGATGCCCCAAAACATGTTTTTAGAATGCGAAGTCTTCGATTTGTGGGGCATAGATTTTATAGGCCCCCTACCTCCTTCTTATAAAAATACGTATATTTTAGTGGCGGTCGACTACGTATCAAGGTGGGCGGAAGCGCAAGCTCTCCCCACCAACGATGCGCGAGTCGTCGTTACATTTCTAAAAAAATTATTTTGTCGCTTCGACACGGCTCGCGCTATTGTTTTTGATAGGGGAACACATTTCTGTAACGCTCTAATGGCTAAAACGTTAGCTAAATACGGAGTCACACACAAACATGCCACCCCCTACCACCCGCAAACAAGTGGCCAAGTTGAGGGAGTAAATCGAGAGATAAAATGCATATTATAAAAAACCATTTCACTTAATAGGAAAGATTGGTCCATTAAGCTCGACGATGCGTTATGGGTGTATCGTACGGCGTACAAAACCGCTACCGGTTGTACTCCGTTTTGATTAGTCTATGGCAAAGCATGCCATTTACCCGTAGAACTGGAGCACTGCGCACTTTGGGCATTAAAACTTTTAAACCTCGACTCTAATTTAGCCGCTCAGAATAGAAAACTACAACTAAATGAGCTCGATGAATTGCGTGCGAATGCTTACGAGAGCAATAAGTTCTATAAGGAGCGTTCTAAGTTATATCATGATCAAAAAATTAAAACCCCCAAAAAATTTTCTCTGGGCGATCTAGTCCTTCTCTATAATTCTCGTCTAAAACTTTTTCCTGGCAAACTCAAATCCCGTTGGTCCGGTCCCTTCTTAGTTGAAGAAGTTTTTCCATATGGGACCGTACTCATCTCCCACCCGAAAAAAGGCTCGTTTAAAGTAAACGGTCATCAGTTAAAGACTTATATAGCAGGCGACCCAGTGATCGAGTATAGCAAAACCATATCCCTCCTCGACTTATAAACCCGTCAATATAGTCAAGCTACGCGACTATAAACAAAGTACTCCTGGGAGGCACCCCACGCTTATCTTTTTTTACGTCTTTATTTATCATGTTTTCTATTTTTCTAAATAACTGCAGGGTTTCTAATGTGCTTCCCCGAGCGCGGATCAGGGACGTTTTCTGCCCACCCCCCTCTTTTTCTTTTTTATACATATACCTGTTGTATTGTTCCTCATGCTTAGCATACAACATTGGGGACAATGTTTGAACTAAGTATGGGGGTCTTTTCGTATTTTCGTACGTTCTTTTTCACTTACAAAAACAAAAAAAAAACTTAAAAACAAAACTTAAAAAATAAAAAAAATATACAAAAATCAAAAATCAAAAAAAAATTTTGAAGTTTCATTTTTTAAACTTTGATTTATTTTTAACTCGGTCCGCGAGATCCGGCTCATCGAGCCATCCACATAACGAGTCATCTCGCGGCAACCTAGTTAATATTTTTTGTAAATATTTTTGTAAATATTTTTTGTAAATAATTTTTATAAGTACTTTTTGTAAATATTCTTTTTCTTTCCCCTCTCCCTTTTTCCCTCTCATCCTTGTAAATAACTTCTCTTTTTCTCCCAAATTTTTGTAAATAGAATTAAAATTTTCTTAAAAATACAAAAAAAAATTCACAAAACTTAAAAATACAAAAAAATTTGCAAAAACTCAAAAATCCAAAAAATTTTTATTTCCGCATTTTTCTTTCTTTAGTATGTATATATTAAAGAAAAAATACAAAAATACAAAAAAAGATAATAACTTCAAAAATTAAAAATATATATATAATTTATGAAACAAATAAATCAAATATATCATTCTTAAGTTTCTTGCTATCCAAAACTTTTGTTTTGAGTTTATTTATATGCGAATTTGATCAATTCTTTTTTCACTATTCGTTTGTTAATTATAGATTGAAAAATCTAAATAGCAGGGGTTAAGTTTTAATGAATTTATTATGCTTTGTTAAAAATAGGAGACTCGCTTTAGGCACTACTTCTAATTTTTCATAGATAGGAGCACGTGTACTATGTTAGAAAATAACAACTATAGAACTCAATTATGCTTACTTTTAGCTTTCTGAAAAATTGGAACATACAATTTATAAAGGTTGCTCTCAAAAATTTTTTAATTAAAAATCTAGTTCTCTTTTCTCCCTTTACTTATCATAACCTACTTGGCATGATAAAAAATTTTCCCCCCAAAAAAAAAGATCCTATGTCAATGGGAATAAGATTTCGTTTCGTAAAAATAGGCACCTAATAAATTAAAAGATTATATGTTATGGAGTAAGAGGATAAAAATCATTACTCCTACATATATACATTGGGTTAATTCTTATTATGAAGAAGAAAAAAAAAATTCATGTTAAGGAAAATAAGATTTCGTTTTCCTATAACATCCACATCAAAAAAAACAATTGGAGGTTCGAGAAAAAATTACCTCGCCTCAAAATTTAAGCATCTTCATAAACCAACATCAACCCCCTTAGCCAATTTCATGACTCTAGAATTAATTCAAAAATCTTCTTGAGAGCATAATTCGTAAATTACATTATTTCTGGTAAAACTCCTATAAGCTAGAGTTCATATAATTCCAAACTGTTTTTGTTAATCTAACCAATACAATTATTGCTTTCTATTTGATTACATCAAGAAGTATTTTGGCCAAAACTTTTGCCCTGTTTAAATGTTCTACATAATTTTAGGACTAAACTCTTATACCCCGTATATTTATTTAGATCTCTCTAATAATTAATTCAAGCGGTAGCCGAACTAAGGGTTTTTTATTATTCCTTATAAGTTCACCTCAAACTTTTGCTCTGGAATAGCAAAAGCTTAAGTATGGGGGTATTTGATAAGTCGTAATTATACCTACTTTTATAGTATTGTTATTATGATATTTTACTTTATTTTTGCCCTTTTTTGTTTGTTTTGTTCAATAAATTGTTCATATTTTGTAAATTCTATTTCTAACTTAGTTATTTTTATTTTCCAGAATAATTCAGAAAAAAGTAAAAATTTGACTTGACACGCATGTGTCATTGACTTGACACGCCCGTGTTAGGCACTCAACGCCTTCGGCCAGTCGACACTCAACGATTTTACTATTCAACACTCAATGCCATCATGTCACGCCTGTGACTAACACTTGTCACGCCCGTGACCGCCACGTGTCACTCCCCGAAGCTTCCAGATCGTCGATCGGCGCCCGAAGATCGTCGACCACTGCTTGACACGCCCATGAGGTCCAACGGTTCACTTTTTGAGCCAAATTTAGTGTGTCTTCTTGTGGGCTGCCCTTGGTGTTTCTAATCCAATGTAAGGAGACTTGTTCCCCCCTCCCTTTTTATGTTTGTTTTAGCTTTCTCTTTAGCTTTGTAATTGTTTTAGTAGCTTTAATCATCTAAATAAAAATGTTGTTTTTCTTGTGTCTCTTTTCTTGAAATGAAAATGGATTTGGGTGGCTCATTTTTCTTCTTCTTTTTCTCCCTTTGTTCATCTTTGTTCATCTTTATGAAAGTGTGTGTGTGTGTATGAGTGGAACTTATTTAATTTTTCATGCAATATGTTGTAATGTTAGGTTTCATTATATGCTTTTATCTAAAAAATGAGTAGTTATAATGGCAAAAATTTTGTTTAAGTGTTCTTTCCAAAATAAAAGTTGCATTGAAAACTTTTTAAATTCTTACATTTTCATTCCTATGAAATTATGAAAGAGGTTTTGAAGTGATCTTTTTTATATTTACTTAGCTTTGTCTTAGGATTGTAAAACTGTGTTCCTTTAATTTTTATTTTCACTTTTTCATTACTTTTATGAAATCCTATGGATGAAAATGTAAGCGTTTTAATTTTTCAACAACTTTGATTTCAACTTTGTTTTCAAAAACTTTTGCTTCTTTAAATTTTATTTGATCTTTTTATTTGTTTTTGGCAAGTTTTAATGGTAGAAAAGTTGTAGTTTTAATTTTTAGGTAACTTTCATTTTGTGTTATTTTTATATGTGTGTGAGTGTATGAGGGTATATTTTCATTATGCTCTTTTAATTTCATGTTAGTGTGTGTGAGTGTATGAGGATAGTTTTATTGCTTTCATTCTCTCGCCAACTCATTTGATCTGGGACTCGCAATTTTATTGCTTTATTCATTTATGTAGAGTGTGTGAGTGTTTGAGACTAACTTTTCATGCTTTCTTTTATGCTTTCTTCAATTATGTAGAGTGTGTGTGTGCATTTATTTCCGCCTACTCGTTAAGAGTTAAATGGCGCTCTTCTTTAATTTTCCGCCCACTCATTTGAGTGGGACTTGTAATTTTCATTTTTTTTAACTTAGTTTCTTTTTATTTATGCATTTATTTCCGCCTACTCGTTAAGAGTTAAATAGCGCATTGCTTTAATTTACCGCCTACTCTGTTTTGAGTAGGACTTGTACTTGCATTTATTTCCCGCCTACTCATTTGAGTAGGACTTGTTTTATTTAATTTCTTTATTGTTTTGAAGTATGCATGAGTGTCTGCATCAATTAGCTTTCAATTTATCTAAACACCCTGTTTTTTACATTTTCTCTTATAACTGTTTAGCTCTTAATTTCAAACTCACGTTTCACTAAAAACCATAAAGACGTCCCCATACCGATGAGTGGATAATCTCTATTAGCCTTCGGCATCAAAGAGCATTGGGACAAATAAAATGATTTGAAATAATTAAAGAACTTTATTTTTTATTTTAATTTAAGGACTTAAGGTTTGCCCCGGGTTAACGATGCATAGGACCACATAATCGATGTGTGGGCTCTATTTCCGTTATCCATATGCAACGCCGAGAGGTTGCACGTATGGACCATCCCTCTTGGGTAAATAGAATTGCATACATACCCTCAAAAGAGGACGAGCGTAGTTCTACTGAATTGGGTTCCCCGCCCAATAGCTGGGTTCTTAGCGTAAAGCAGGCATTAAGAGGAATCCTTCGTCGGTCTAACGATCGGTCGAATAGTCTTAATGTTCAGGTGAGCAATATTCTTAGAGATAAGTGCGCTCATATTTATGGAACCTCCACGTCCAAGTGCCTTTTATTAATTTAAAAGCAAAGTTCAATAATTGTTAAGAATTATTCTAGTCTTAATCCGATTCGATGTCCAGCGTTAACCTGTCATCGAACTAACTTAGTAAAAAACCGCTCTCTTTCTTTCCGTTTTAATTTAACTAAAAATCACACCTTACTGATAGTAAGATAATAGTCTTCCTGGAAGAGTAAAAATAATCAACGCGTCCCCGAGAACAATACGACCTCGGTATTCTCCTGAATACCGAGTGCTACGCGATAGGTGCACTTGCCTCCTCTCATTAGAAAACTCGATCTTCTAACTCGGCCCGCGGAATCTGACCATTTCAAACCACCCACAGTCGGTCTCTGTTCTGCGGCCATCAAATAGCGAGCCTTAGGGATTTTGTTAATAATTCATTGCGGCAAGATGCCATGTGTGATGTATGTCTCCCTTATTTCACACTACATATAGTTGGTACAGGAGAGGGTTAGCTCTGTGGTGATGGTAGATGGTTTCCTTGGAGTACAGGAATGTAATAATACGAAAGGTGGATTCGGGTGGTAAGGCTATGTTTTGTGATGTGAAAGGCTTGACTTTGCCTCAGTGGTCGGCTAACTAGCCCGTGACGTGCATGTCAAGTATGGAGAGTGTCTTGGCGAGACATGTCCCCTTATGTGAAACTGACGAGAATGCCAAGCATTTGGCATGCCCAGGCAATGAATCCTACGAGCGGGTGGGGTCCTACAAGGGTTCTTAGCATCGGGTTGTTTGTTTTAATGGAGGAATCCTGACGTGAGAAGTCAGAGTTTGTAGGCAAGCCCGGGTTTTGAGACCAACGAGCGGGTGGGGCCTTGGCAAGAGTTCTGTGTAGCGGCATGAATGTTGTTTTGGGAAATTGGAAGTACCCATGTGTTTGCGGCTTGAACGCCAAAGGGGAAAATGGAATTACTTGATTTATGATGTGTGATGATGTGTTAGATTCATACGCTTTAGGGTGCCTTCGGTGAAACCCAGGTTTACATATATGCTGCATTGTAGGCCCCTTTTACTATATGCTCAACGTTAAAACATGTTCGTTATATGAGACATCCAAACTTGTTTTATCACTTTACATTTTTATGTATATATCATACAAAGTGTTGACCTGCAGGGTGATGGAGTACCCCGGTAGCAACTAGGGACGGCCGGGAGGAGATGAGTTGGTTACCCAGTTGAGGTCAACCTTTGCAGACCCACGTTACAACAAATTTTTACAGGGAAAGGATCACAAGCAGGAGCAAGCTCGCCGGCCAAAAAGTCCTAAGACTCATGAAGCGAACTTTCTTATATTTATTTATGTTTTGATTGAATGCTATGCTCATGATATGTAATCTGGCTTGCATGCCAAGGTATCCAAGGAGTGCTCATGCATATTGTTATATTGTCTTTCAGTTTTGGACTTATGATGTGTTAGGCCTTAAGGCCATTTTGATACTCATGGATTAATGGATACCTTCCTTTGTAGTTGTATGTTTCCGCTATTGTAATATGAGTTTTTAGTTTAGGTTGTTTATATCATCTTTTAATGCTTAAGCTGTGGTGTTTGTATGTTGTGGGGCCTCGGACAGACCCATATTATATGGTCATTATAGGGGAGGTGTTACAATTCTGTATCAGAGCCAAGTTAGTGTCCAAGGTAAAGATTCATGGTCGAATGTCGTAATTAGATCACGTAGTGAAGTTATCCACTTAGGAGTGTCTCAGGACTATGAGTGTCTTTGTGTCTAGTTTTGTGACTAGAAGCTGATTCTTGTTTTACTTTGCTTTTGTGAAGGGAGCAAGCGACGAGGCGGGGACGTCGAGGCCACAAGAAGAGCCTTCGGCGAACAGTGCTACTACTCCAGGTCCGTTGGGCTTGGGGGTAACCCTTACCAATTTTTGTCGCATGCTTGCATAAGCAATGGTAGCGTCCCAAGCTGCAGCGACAGCGTAAGTTGTGACCCCTATTGCACAGGTAGCAACTCCTGCCACCCCAGATGCGGCAACAATCGTGTCGGGTGGTGGAGCCAGGCAAACAGAGCCTTTGGATGAAAGAGTGGTTGTCGGGCACAGAGACTGACAAATAAAATACATTCTAAGTTTCCACCCTCCAACATTCAAGGGGGTCGGTACGCCGATTGATGCAGAGGATTGGTGGTCAAGGATTCAAGAACTTCTGAGGGCGGCAGAGATGGTAGAGGAAAAGAAATCTTAATTTGCGACCTTTATGTCGGAAGGAGACTCTAAGTTGTGGTGGGTGATCCATAGTGGTAGCCAGTTTCCTGGATGCACCCCGTCCATTGAAGAGGTCGGGAATGCCTTCTTGAAGAAGTACATTCATGCTTCGACAAGGCTGGCCCTTTAGAGGAAATTTCTTCACTTAGTACAGCGGGATAAGATGGTTGACGAGTATGTTCAGGAGTTCACTCATTTGGGTCGTTATGCTGGGACGACCATGGCTGACGATAAGGAGAGGGACAACCTCTTCTACCATGGGCTGAGGGAGAATCTGAGAAAACCCCTCATATCTATGAAAAATGTTGGTTTCAATGAGCTGGTTGAGGCTGCCAGAATGGTTGAAAGCGATATGGAGCGAACCAAATATCGTAAGGGTTTTATAGCCAAGTAGGGAGAAGGGAAGTCTTCTCAAATGCAAGGGAAGCCTGAAGGGAATAGGTGGAAGAAGAAGCCTTATCCTTTCAAGTCAGGTGAAAAAACCAACATGACGTTTAGAGGGTCTCATTTCAGGGGACCACCATCATGCTATAAGTGTGGCAAGCCGGGCCACATAGCTTGCTTTTGAACTGAAGGTGGTGCTAATCAGGAGCCAAGATAAGAGCAGTCGTTGCGCTCCGAGCAAGCGTGGTGGAGAAGGGAAAGATGGCGGAGTTGAGTGATTCATGGTTACAACCCATGCAGCCATGGGCCTATAACCTTGGGCAGCAACAAGTAATCTGATAGCCCGATGTGGTGACAGGTATGAGAAAGTTTAAGTTCATTTCTTTTCTTTAGACTTTCACGACCGTTTAACTATGTCACCAATGTTTTAGGCTTTGTATAAGTTTCCGGATACCCCGCTAGGATATTATTTGATATAGGAGCTTCATACTCCTTTCTTGTGGAAAGCTTTATCCAGAGAATTGGGGTTGAGTGATTCTCGACAGACGTAGATCTGAAGGTGTGCATGCCTAATGGGTCTTCCATGATTATCGGGGCAAAGGGGCGCAATTGCTGGAGTCTAAGTGGAATTGACTTCATGTTGGTAGCAGTGGTTCTACCGCTGGTTGAGTTCGATGCGATTTTGGGAATGGACTGGCTTGCAGAGCAGCGTGCCAGTAATAACTGCCTATCTAAGGTGGTGATCTTGAGAAGCAAAGGGTAGGCAGAAGTTAAGTTTGAGGGACTTAATGGAGTGGCATGTTCCCTAATTTCGTTCATGCAGTTGGTGCGGGCAGTTAACAAGGGAGGAGTATCTCTTGTAGCATTATTTGAGGTTTATCTTTCCAAGTTATTAATTGGAGAAGTGCTGGTAGTGGCAGAGTACGAGGATGTGTTTCTATAGGAACACCTTGGAGCACCTCCTCGACGGGAGATTGATTTCTCAATTGTGTTAGTGTCAAAGGCTAGACCGATGTCACGTCCTCCTTTTAGGATGGCACCAAAAGAGTTGGTCGAACTAAAAGTACAGTTACAGGAACTGTTGGAGCATGGGTATATTAGACCTAGTTCTTCATCATGGAGCGTACTAGTGTTGTTTGTGAAGAAGAAAGACGGTAATATGCGGTTGTGCATAGACTACCAAGAGTTGAATAAACTGAATGTCAAGAATAACTATCTGATTCCTCAGATAGATGACCTGTTCGACCAGATGGTGGGGTCAGTGGTGTATTCTAAGTTGGACTTAAAGTCAAGATACTATCAGTTGTGGATTCGATATAAGTACATTCCTAAGAAAGCTTTTGGTACGAGGTATGTTTATTTCAAGTTCTCGGTGATGTCATTCGGGTTGACGAATGCACCATTAGTATTCTACGATTTGATGAATCGAGTATTTCGGGAATACTTGGACTCTTTTGTTGTCGTCTTTATCGATGATATTTTGGTAAACTCCAAATCGGAGGCGGAGCATTAGACTCATTTGAGAATAGTCTTGCAAGTGTTGAGAGAGAACCAGCTCAATGCAATGTTCTCAAAGTGAGAGTTCTGGTTAGATAAGGTGGCATTTTTGTGCCATGTGATTAGTGGTGATGGTGTGGCGGTGGATCCGGTGAAAGTTGAAGCCATCAAGGATTGGCATATTTTGCGAACCGTGGCGAATGTCCAGAGTTTCCTTGGACTAGCCGGGTACTATAGAAATTTTGTGGAAAACTTTTCACGGATAGCTCTACCTCTCACTTATCTAACTTGTAAGGAACAAAAGTTTGTGTGGACTCAGGAGTGCAATCAGGCATTCGACACCCTAAAGGGAAGGCTGATGACAGCTCCAATCCTAAGTCTACCTAAAGGGTATGAAGGATTTCAGATTTTCAGTAACGCATCAGGATGTGGTTTGGTTTGCGTGTTGGTGCAATATGGGAGTGTGATAGCCTTTAGTTCTAGGCAGTTGAAGCCTCACGAGAGGAATTACCCCGTCCATAACTTGGAATTGGCGGCGATAATTTTTGCGTTGAAGTTGTAGCGACACTACGTGTTTGGTGTGAACGTGGAGATCTTCATAGACCACAAAATCCGGAAGTATCTTCTAGATCAGAAGGACTTGAATATATGGAAGCCCATATGGGTCGAGTTCCTTGGAGACTATGAAGTGGCGATTCAGTATACGATAGGCAAAGCAAACGTAGTGGCAGATGCCTTCAGTAGAAAATAATCTATGCAAGGGAATTGGATCGAAGCTCATGATGAGAGGTTAGTACGGGACTAGGAGTCCCTTGGCATTGAGTGTGTAGCAAGAGGCAAGTCTAGCATGGCTTGTTTGAACAGGATTGATTTACAAAACAACTTCTCTGATCGTGTTTAGGAAGCGACTAGTTTGGATGAGGAGTTTCGACATACTGTGGTTGAAGCTCAAAAGGGTGAAGGTAGCGCCTGGAAGATGATTGATGGGATCCTGAGGAAGGATGGAAGGATATGTGTACCGTAGTTTGGCAAGCTCCATGAGGAGTTGATGTTTGAGGCTCATTTTACGAAGTACTCCATTCACCCGAGCAATGCAATGATGTACTTGGATATGAATAAATCCCTTTGGTGGCCTGGTTTGAAGCGGGACATAGCTTTGTACGTGAGTTAATGCCAAACTTGCGCCTTAGTGAAGGTCGAGATTCAGAAGCAAAGTAGGTTCCTGAAGCGTCTTCCTATCACCGAATGGAAATTTGATGACATCTCCATGGACATTATGCATAGCTTACCTCGATCACAATAGGGTAATGACGCGATTTGGGTGATCATGGATCTCAAACCAAAGTGGCCCATTTCATCCCAAATTGGAAAGATGACAGCATGGAGAAGCTGGTAGAGTTGTATGTTCGCAACATTGTGTGGCAATATGGGATTCCTAAGAGTGTAGTTAGTGATCGTGATGGACGTTCACGTCTAAAGACTGGAGGTTGGTTCAGAAGTGTCTGGGCACGAAGATTACGTTCAGTACGACGTTCCATCCACAAACTGATGGACAAATAAAAAGAACGAATCTTACAATGGAGGATATACTGAGAATGTGTACCCTCGATTTTGGAAAGAAGTGGGAAGATCGCCTCTTCATGGTAGAGTTCGCCTATAACAACAGCTACCAGGAAAGTATAAAGATGGCGCCATACGAAGCCTTGTATGGAAGACAGTGTCGAACACCGATGTCTTGGACAAAGGCGGGGGACACCAAACTTTTGGGAAAATAAGTGGTGGCCGATGCTTGCGAATTGGTGCGGAATATCCAGGAACGCATGAAGGTTGCCTAGGACTAGCAAGAAAAGTATTTTAGTGCTCGCCATAGGAATGTTGAGTTCGCGGTAGGCGACTGGGTTTATCTAAAGATCAATTTGTTCAAAGGTGTTTCACGGATTTGCCGGATCAAGAAGTTGAGTCTGAGGTTTTTGGGACTGTTCGAGATTATAGAGCGTATTGGAGAAGCAGCTTACCGATTGGTGTTGTCCACAGAGCTGAGTGGATTACATGATTTCCTCCATGTCTCCATTTTTAGGAAAGCCTTGTTGGAGGCTAGTGTTGTGGTCGAGTCGACAACGGTGCCGGTAGAAAAGGACCTGAGGACGAAGGTTCGTCCAGTTCGCTTAGAGGATTCAAAAGTTCGGTAGCTGCGGAACAAAGAGGTTAAGCTCGTAAAGGTACGTTCGGAAAACTGGGGGTGAGATGAGTTCTCTTGGGAGCATGAGCAAATAATGCGGGGGGACTTTCCAGAACTCTTTTCGTCAGGTATGTTGTTTGTATAATGTTGTTGTAACAATGTTTGAATTTGTTGAAACAACTTTCTTGCTGTCTTCCTGAATGAAAATTAATTTAGAGGACAAAATTCTTGTAAGGGGGGAGGATTTGTAACACCCCAAATTTGAGGAACTCAGAGCAATTCGACTAAATTCTAGGATTGTCGAAGGATGTTCGACGAACGACGAGTTCTGGTCATTCAATGATCGTCGAGCTCTGTCTGTTTGATGAATGATGAGTTCTGTCCGTTTGACAAACTTCGAGCTCTGGGCCATTCATCGAGTTCTGTTTGTTCGACGAACGATGAGTTCTGGAAATTTGATGAACGTCGAGCTCTGGCCATTCGACGAACGACGAGTTCTGGCCGTTCGACGAACGTCAAGATCTCAGCTGATTGTCTAGCTCTACGACATTCGTCGAGATCAGGCCATTCGACAAACACAGAGCCGTTTGATGAAAGTCGAAGGCTGATGTGCTTAGTCGTTCGACGAAAGTCGAATGCTGATGGTAGAGTTGTTCGATGAAAGTCGAAGGCTGATGTGTGTATCGTTTGACCAAAGTCGAAAGCTGAAATATGGAGTTACGTAGTTTGAATTCCTAACCATCCTATTTCACATCAAAGTAGATCCAAGGGCCTAGGATCCTCTGCCCAAAGGGCTTAAGAAGGGCTAAGCGGTATTTCTCTATCATTTTCTTCTCTTTTCTGGGTGAAGGTTAGGGATTGTGAGTTGAGAGCGGACGAGGAAAGAGAGCTTTCTCCACCAATGACGGAGCTTCAGAGCTCTAATCATCGTTTGAGGCCAGATCCGTGGAGAGGACATTGAGGCGCTCACTTTTATCCGTGCAAGGCAAAGATTCCATGGCTAGGAAGAGGGGTCATTTGGTAACTACATTTCTCCTCTCGATTTTAGGATGCGTGCATGGCATATTCTCTTTTCTTTCTTACTCAAGCATTTTAGGCACCGGATCTCTGAAGTGAGAGTAAATTTGGGTTGCCATTGCAAAAGAGGAGCCATCGGGTCAATTGTGTCCGTCCCCGACATGATATTGCATTAGAAATTTGCTCTGCTAGTGGATTAGGCATTGTGGGTGAAGTCATAGTCGCGACCATTAGTTCGACTCGGTGATGTTGCATAACGAGCCTTAAGGATTTTGCTAGAAATCCATTATGGCAAGATACCGTTTGTTATGTATATTTCCCTTATTTCACGCGAGTACTTGTAGTCAGTACCGGACAAGGTTAACTGTGCGGTGATGGTATATGGTTTCCTTGGAGTACGGAAATATTACAGTACGAAAGGTGGATTAGGGTGGTAAGGCTATGTTTTGTGATGTGCGAAGGCTTGACTTTGTCTCCGTGGTCAGTTCTCTTTCCCGTGATGTGTAAGTCAAGTGTGGAGTGTGTCCGGGTGAGACAAGTCCCCTTCTTTGAAACTGACAAGAATGTCAAGCATTGGGCAACCCCGGGCAATGAAGCCCACGAGCTGGTGGGGTCCTGTGAGGGTTCTTAGCATCGGTTTGTTTGTTTGAATGGCAGAATCCAAACGTGAGAAGTCAGAGTTTTTCAGGCAAGTCCGAGTTTTGAGACCCACGAGCGGGTGGGGCCTTGGCAAGAGTTCTGTGTAGCGTCTTTAATGTCATTTAGGGAAATTGGAAGTACCCATGTGTTTGCATCTTGAATACCAAAGGGGAAAATGGAAGTGCCCGATTGATGTTGCGTGATGATGTGTTAGATTCATATATTTTAGGGTGCCTTGGGTGAAACCCAGGTTTGCATACATGCTGCATTGTAGGCCCCTTCTACAATATGCTCAATATAGAAATATGTTTGTTGTATGAGACATCAAAACTTGTTTTATCACTTTACATGTTTATGTATATTGCATACGAAGTACTGACCTGCAAGGTGATGGGGTAGCCCAAGGTCCGCTATGGACGGCCAGGAGGAGATGTGTTGGTTACATAGTTGAGATCAGACTTTGCTGACCCATGTTACAACAAATTTTTATAGGGTAGGGATCGCAAGCAAGAGCAAGTTCACTGGCCAAAAATGCCTAAACGTCATGAAGCGAACTTTCTTATATTTACATATGTTTTGATTGAATGTTATGCTCATGATATGTAATCCGACGTGCATTACGAGGTAGCCTAGGAGTGCTCATGCACGTTATAATATTGTCTTTCAGTTTTGGACTTATGATGTGTAAGGCCTTAAGACCATTTTGATACTCATGGATTAGTGGATAACTTCCTGTTTAGTTGTATGTTTCCGCTGTTGTAATATGAGTATTGAGTTTGGGTAGTTTATATAATCTTTTAATGCTTAAGATGTGGCGTCTGTATGTTGTGGGGGCCAGGCCGGACTCATATTATACAGTCATTACAGGGTAGGTGTTACACTAGGAGACTGTGAGGCTAATCTGTGAGCTGCGAGCTCCTAAAGGCTATCGAGCCAAACAGACAAGGGGAAGCACACCTGCGTCAGCCTAGACATTGAATTGATGATTTTAGAAATGGGCAATGGCTGAACTATATCCGTGTTATGGTTATATAACTCGAGTGCCTAAGTAATTGGTGTTCTTAAGGATCACATAATGAGAGTCTTAGGTTGAACGCCGCCAAGACTAAAGTCTCAGGTCGGGGGTTGTGGCAACTATGAATGCTCAAAGTTAATCGTTATGTCTGGGACCTCTGAACGGTGGTGGAACCCTAGCAATAGGTACACCGAAAATGCGTCCTGAGTGCATGGAACGTTTGGTCATTGAGGCATTCGTTTGTGATATGTTGAACTGTGCTTGAGTGCACATACTTGTGATATATCTACTTGTGAAAATGATATGTATGTAAGGAAGAGATACCACTGCCCCGAGAAAGGGGTAGGGTCGTTATAAATTAGTCAGTTGAATGCTGACCATTGCCTTCTTTGCAACCCTTGTGGTAGATTGTCCCTGTGTAGGTGCTGGAGAGCCGAGCGGGAAATAATGGGCTAAAGCCCTTGCTGTTACGCTGGCCCTCGAAGGCCAAGCAAAAAAGTCTTACTATTTTCATGTGTGGCTTGCCTGTGGGCCAATATTTGTAAACCACATTTGTGAGGTATAACTGCAAGGCCTTAAGGCCATAACTTTTGTGTATTTGTAAGTGACATTCCTATTATATATATAAATGGTATTGTTTATATATTGTGGACATTCATTCTGTATGAGTTCATGCAACCCTAAAGCTTCTGCTAGAATGCTTTGAGTTAGGATTCGAATAAAATTTGATATTAACCTATTGTCCTGCCACCTGTTTGTGGAATATGGTGTGGGGCCTTGACCAGACCCTCTATTATATTTTATGTGACGGACGGAGGTGTTACAATTTGGTATCTGCTTGTTTTTGTCTTCCTCCTACAAATTCGTGGTCAAATTATTTTGAGGGGTGGCGAGCATGTGTAATTGCGAACCGTTATAACATAAATGAACTCAAGAATGTCCTTTTAGGAATGAAAAAACACCTGTTTGAGGAACATATGCGTTCTTATTCGTCATTGTTGTTTTTTCAATGTCGCTAAAGTGTGTCTTTTACACATATAGATGACTTGCAGTGGTGTGGGGCAGTCCTAGCCCCAGTGTTCTATTGAAATTGAGGCACTAATTGATGAGCCTACACCGCCTCCTTCTGCGAAGACAGTGCGCTTAGTTGCTTTGGCGTTGTTTGTAATGATACCTGCACAGCCTACTGAGCAGGAGCAGCCTGTAATGGTGTCAGAACAGATTGGTTTGAGGCCAGAAACTATTGAGGATGTGGTGGATATTCGAGCAGTAGAACGACAAATGAAGCAGTTCATGAGTTTCAGTCCTCCTATGTTTGTGGGGGCAGGATCCCCCAACGCAGGCAGAAGACTGGCTTGCGTAAGTCAAAAGAATTTTGATGGAATTACGAACTGAGGAGGAACAGAAAGTCACCTAGGCCACTTTCCTGTTGGAAGGAGAGGTTTTGATTTGGTGGGACGAAATGGAGCTGCACCACTTAGCAGGTAGACAACTAATGAAGGTCTCGATAGAGGAGTTTTCGAGACTGTTCTTGGCGAAACATCTGCCGTCGGCACAAGTATAGCCATGAAAATTGAGTTTCAGCATCTAACTCAGGGTGAAAGTAGTGTCGATGCCTACTTACATGAGTTTATAAGGTTACGACGCTATGCGGAGTCTACCTTTGCTGAAGAAGAGTGAAAAATGAACAGGTTCTACGAAGAGTTGTGGGATGAGCTGAGATTTCTGCTCTCGAGCTCGGTGAACCAAGGGATTCAAGCATTGATGGATACAACTCATGCGCTGGAAAAAGACTTAAAGAGGGTGCAGGGTAAGATGGAATTGGCCGTGACAAAGCTCGAGTTCAAAGTGCCACACCTGGGAAAATCTAGATACCGAAAGAAATGGGGCAGAAAGTACAAATCTTCTGGACAGAATCCCTCTACTGCTGCTTTTGGAGCAACGTATGGGCAAGGCCCTCGGACGTGTTATACTTAAGGAAAGTCGGTACACTTTGCCCATGATTGTCGGAGTGGTCCTCGGAAGGGTGATAAGAAATTAGGAGCAACTTATGCTATAAAGGGAAAGTCGGTGGAATTCATTGCATCCCATTATGCCCCAGCTCAGCCAAGGGTGTATAATCTTGGCCAACAGGAGGCCATAAAGCGGAGTGACATCGTCACAGGTACGAGTTAAGCTTCAGCTTTATTGCTTTCTATACTTCATACCTTGTGTGTGGCTTGTGTATGATTTGTTTATATTAGGCTTTATCCTTATTCGGGACTACCCGACGAGGGCACTGTTTGATATATGTGCTTCGCATTTGTTTATGTCTGAGGACTTCGTGTCTCAGATTGGAGTGCCCGCTTGTGTGACGATAGTTTGCCTATCAATTTTGTTGACTAATGGATTCATTATGCGGGAAAATAAGTCTTATTGTATTGAGGTGCAGATAAGAAGTTAGGACTTAAGATTGGAAGCATCTGTGCTCCCGATATCGGAGTTCAATGTAATCTTTGGTATGGACTCACTCTCGGAGCAGCATGCCTTTATAGATTGCAACTCAAAGGAGATCAAACTGGGACAAAATACGGAGTTAGAGACTAAATTCGCTGGTATGCGAGGATCGAGCAAGATATTGATGTCTGCTCTCCAATTCGTCAAAGCTGTTCGGAAGGGCGCAGGTTATTCTTCACGCTTATAAAGGCTATTGAGCTAAAATCCAGTGTGAGTGACATTCCTATCGTATTAGAGTATGCTGATGTGTTTCCTAAGGATCTTCCAGGGTTAAGGCCCAACGGGAGATTGACACCTATTTTGAGTTGGTGCTAGGTACAAAATGTGTAGCCCGCTCGCCGTACCGTGTTGCGCCAAAGTAGATGGCAAAACTAAAATTCCAACTACAAGAACTACTAGAGCAAGGATATATACGCCCAAGTATATCACCTTAGAGCGCACCGATTATTTTTGTGAAGAAGAAGGACAGTAGCATGCGTATATGCATTGATTATACAAAGCTAAATAAGCTGACAGATAAGAACAAGTATCCAATACTACGGATTGATGACTTATTCGATCAGCTGGTTGGATCAACGATATACTCAAAACTTGATTTGCAGTCTGGTTATTACTAGTTAAGGATTCAGGAATATGACAATCCTAAGATAGCATTTGGTACATGCTATGGGCACAACGAGTTCACTGTAATGCTGTTTGGGCTAACAAATGCACCATCGGTGTTCATGGAACTAATGCACCGAACGTTTCCAGAGTACTTGGACTTATTTGTAATCATCATTATTGGCGACATTTTAGTGTACTCTCAGTCTGACGAAGATCATGCAAACCATTTGCGAATGGTGCTACACACCCTGAGAAGAAATAAACTCTTTGCCAAGTTCTCAAAATGTGAGTTCTGGCTGTCGTTAGTGGCCTTTCTGGGCCATGTGATAAGTGGAGAAGGTATAGAGGTGGATCCAGTGAAGATAGTGGC